>CM070775.1:1777540-1972540 GCA_036346955.1 Dipus sagitta | reverse complement strand
AAGAATGACCAATCCTCAAATATGCATTCCTCACTGTCCAAAATTCCAATCTTTTTCTACCCCAAGTATTATACTTCACTTGTATTGCACTCGTCTGAAGCGATCAGTGACCGTGGACCAGCCCATTGTCTTAAGCTGACATCCAGTCCTGTTGTCAGGAGCTGTAGGTAGGCAGACCCTTCCCGGTCCTCACCAGTGTTCCTTGCAGGGAGAAGGGGAAAAGCAGCCCTCCCCAGGGTCCTGCCTTCCACACACCAGGATTTCTTGTTGCAACAATCTCCAAAGAATGTCACTGCCCTGGTAAGCTTCCCCTGGGAGACCTGAGGCTCTGGTCCAGGACCCACAGGGGTGGCTGTGTTTTCCTTGCCTGAGGGCCCCAGGCTACAAGAGTTCCTTTGTCGGGTGTTGAAAACACAGCCCCGCCCTCCCACCCCACCCCTTCCAGGAAGAGAGCCTTCTGAATTAGTCACGCTGTCGCATCCTGTACAACAGCCGCTGACTACAAAGCGAGCCCTGAAGGAAACGTGCCAACTGAGGCTTGCCTGGGGTCACACAGTGAGAAAGTGGCAGTCCTGAGGTTTGAACCCCTGGCTGTCTGGCTCTGAGTTCTTTCCCTCTCTTCCTGTAGGTCTCCTGTGTATGCACAGAATGCCTGCTTTAAGGAGGAAGGGGGTATGTGTGTCATGGGATGTGGGGATATGGTGACTCTGAAGTATGGTTTCACCCAGCCGCCCAGTCCTGGGCGCGTAGGAGGCAGCAGCCCCTGTGGTCCATCCTGAGAGGCATCAGGGCATGGGACAGCCAAGCCTCTCTGAGTTGTAGCTTACAGAGATAGAGCTTGAGAGAAGTAAGGAATGCAGAGGTCTTGCCCAAAGAGGAGGGTCCCAGAAAATGGGAAATTACACTTAGAGACCCAGATTTGGGTCTTTATGGGGGAGGGGAGGTAATCATCCCTGGATGCAGATGTCTAGGTGCCAACTTTTCAAAAAGGGAGTGATCTCTTTACATTCCTCTCTCTTCTAAGAAAGACAGAGGTAAGGCCAGGGGCACCTACTCAGATCCCCTGGTGAGGGTTAGGACTGTCTCAGCACTCTCTGGGAGGTCCCACCCAGCGTGGCTGCTCCACGGGGAACAGGTCTCGCTTGCCCAGAGAGGCCTTCTGGGCCACAGGGCACATGAGCCACTCTGCAGAGCTTCTGCCACTCCATGCACCGCTGCGCTCCATCTGCCAGCAGACCTGGGCAGAGGTGTGGGGCCCTCAAGGACCCCTTCTGATGCTCCTGTTCTCCCCCTGGCACCTGTTCTCACCCAGCACTTCCGGCCCCCACATACAAGCCGGACATGGTGGCACATACCTGTAATGCCAGAGCTGGAGACAGGAGGCTCCTGAGACTTCCAGATTAGCTTGCCTAGCCAAATCATTGAGTTCTGGGTTCAGTGAGAGACCCTGTCTCAAAAATTAAGGTGGACGGCAATAGATGAAAATCAACATCAGTTTCTGGCCTGTACATGTGCACGTGAGTACACACACACACGTGCACACACACACACGTACACACACACGTGCACGTATGAACCTGCATGCCCACATGCATACATAACACACATGCAGAAAAAAAGCAAAGTTAGGGGCTGGGGAGATGGTTCAGCTGTTAAAGACACTTGCTTGCAAAGCCTGCCAGCCCAGGTTTGATTCCCCAGTATCCATGTGAAGCAGGATGTGAGGTGACGCATGTATGAGGCGTTTGTTTTCAGCAGCAAGAGACCCGGGCACGTGCATGTATGTGCCACACACACACAGATGTAATTAAGTAAATTAATTAAATTAGAATATTAAATAAAGTGAGCAGTTAGGGAAAGCCCTGTCAGGAAGGAAGAAATAAGACAAGGGAGGGGCCTCGCGCTTCCCTGGAGAAAGGTGGATGTGCGGGGAGAGGAATAGCAGAGCGTGTGCACAGGCTGGGAGGCAGGGGCTGCTGGGGGGGGCGGGCGGCAGGCAGGCCTGGGGGCTGCGGCTGAGTAGTGAGCTCGTGAAATCGCCTGGGAAGAGGTGACAGGTAACCAGGCAAGAGGAGGACTTTCAAGTCCCTCTGAGGCCTTTGCTTGTAGCTGAAGATTCAGCCTGGGCAGGACCATGAGCCCGAGGGCCCCCGACTCAGGTGAGGACAAGTGAGGGCAGAGTGTGGGGTGAAGAGCGGGAGAGGCTGCTGTGGCGTGCAGGTGGGGGAGCGGGAACAGTGGAGGGGAAGAAACGATGGCGTCCAGAGCTGTTCCCTGCTGCTCCGTCTCCTCTGTGATGCCTCTTATCTGTTCCTGGGGGACCTCAAACTAAGTGGGCCTCTGTTGTCCTTTGGTCACTCACTGTACCTACACAGGGCCTGGGTTTGGAGCCCTGACCTACCCTTTATGCTATGGCTCCTGTGTGACTGGCCAGCAGCCGTGAGCGTCAGGTCGTCAGTGGGAAATATTGGGCCTGCCAGCATTGCCAGGGGCAGGGCCCAGACACCCTCTGGGTGCAGACTTGCTTTCCCTCTGGGAGCTGTGTCTGAGACACAGGGGGATGGAGGACACCAAGACAGGGCTCAGGCTGCCAGTGGTGGCCAGGATGCCAGCCATGCATTGGAGTGTTCAGGCTCAGTGACTTCCCAGGCAACCATGTAGGTGTGTTGGCCCAGCTTGGCCTGCCAGGCCAGGGTTTTGAACTCAGAGGGGTTAAGTCATTGAGAGCCAGGACGAGAAGGGCTGATAGCCAGGGTGACAAGCTGAGAACTGGTCCTGTAGCCAGGAAGAGAAGACATGATGAGAGAGTGAAAAAGAAGACAAGACTTGTCCTGGAGAGATGGCTCAGTGGTTAAGGCATTTGCCTGCAAAGCCTAATGAACTTGGTTCAATTCCCCAGTACCCATATAAAGCCAGGTGCACAAAGACGCAGATGTACCTAGAGTTTGCATCAGCTAGAGGCCCGGGCACACGTATTCTGTCTTCTCTCTATATCTCTGTGCTTGCTTGCTTGCTTGCAAATAATTTTTTAAAAAAAATGACAGGGACTGGAGAGATTGCTTAGTGGTTAGGGCGCTTGCCTGCGAAGCCCTAGGACCCATGTTGGACTCCCCAGATCCCACGTAAGCCAGATGCACAAGGTAACACATGCGCAAGGCCGCACATGTGCACAAGGGGGCGCATGCATCTGGAGTTCGACTGCAGGGGCTGGAGGCCCTGGCATGCCAATTTTCTCTCTCTCTCTCACAAAAAATTAATTAATTAGCTAGGCATGGTGGCACATGCCTTTAATCCCAGCACTTAGAAGGCCGAGGTAGAAGGATCACCTTGAGTTCAAGGCCACCTTGAGATTACATAGTGAATTCCAGGTCAGCGTGGGCTAGAGCGAGACCCTACCTCGAAGAACCAAAATATAAAAATAAAAAATTAATTAATTAATTAAAACAAGGATTTTACCTAGTAGAAAATCAATGTATATAATATATACATATTATATATAATATATAAAATATTTGCACATAACTATTTTAAATAACACATGAATCAGTTAACATCTGCTTAACTTTTAGCTTCCTCCATTCTAAATTTAATTTTCCCTCCACTATTTTGCATTGTTTGTTAATCTGGTGATATCTCATTTTGTGTTAAGGTTTTTGTCTTTTTCAGGTGACATATTGCCATGTGGCCCAGGATGGCCATAAACTAGCCACCCTGTGAGGGTCAAGCCTCAGCCCCCACACTAAACAGGAGGGTTCCTCTGTTTTCAGTTGCTCAACCAAGCTTTCTGGGGGAGGGGCATCCCCAGACATTCTCAATTCGTCTCATAATGAGCAGACAAAACCTTGCTTCTTGGACTCAGCTCTGGGAGTCCTTACCATGTCATAAGTGCCCTGTCCCCCATGGCTGTTACTCACTTGAGTCAATGCTGCCACGGTGGCCAGGCCGGTGGCAAGTGTGTTTGATATGGGAGATGGTAGGAGCCATCCTGAAAGGAAACCAAACAAAGATGGCACTAGGGCATCCCAGGAATCAGACCTCATGCCAACTTTTGTTGCCAGGGGTGACTGGTGGGGGGAATGTGGGTCCAGTTAGGCCAGATCTTCCAGGAGAAACAGAAAATACAACTTGTGGTGTTGAAACGCCTGGGTGTTTAAACCCTGTCTGCTGTCTTGGTCCGTTTTCTCCTGTTACAACATGAACACCCAAAACTGGGCCACATAGCGAAGAGGTATTATTGGCTCCAGAGCTGTCCAAGAGCACGATGCCAGGCTCTGGTGAGGGCCTCCTTGCCACATTACCCTATGGCATTGGGTGGAAGGACAAGCAAGGATGACAGTAGGTAAGGGCTGGGGGCTCAGCGGGTGAAGCAGCTTGCCGTGCTGACCCCCAAGCCTGATCACCAAGGCTGGGGTCTGCAACACCCACGTAAAGCCTGATGCAAATAGCACGTGTCTGTAATCCCAACATGCAGAAGGGAGACCAGTTGCTGGGAGTTCCAAGGGGGCTGCCAGGGACCCAGCAGAGCAAGTTGCAGTGGGCGTGGGAGAACCCTCAGAGGATCTCCATGTGCCTGCCTGTGGTGGGGTCGCTCACCCGAGGAGGCAAGAGTGGAACCCTGGATGAGCCACTCCATCGCTCTTCTGCCTGGCCTTGTTTTGAACCTAAATTTCCTTTTACTAATTCCAGAGCTTTCCAGGGTCTGAAGATTCTCAGATCTCTGCTCCCCTGCAGGACTGGGTTACATGCCAAACTGTTTTACATGGGATCTAGAGGTTTGAACTTGAGCAGTCTCAGGTCTCTCAGGCTCTCATGCTCACATAGGAAGCACACGGAACCACTGAGCAATCTCAGCATCCCCCAAATCTACGTTTATCAAGCTGGACGCTTTCTCCTTATTGTCTAGCTACCACAGAGCTAGAAGGCGCTATACAGACTGTTGGGGGAGAAAAGTCATTAACGCTCTTACCCAGAGGTGGATGGACCCTGTGAGCTACACAAATGACCAGCCAGGCTAGAGGTACGCATTGGGACAATAGTGGCATGACTATTATGAGAGTAACCAACTACTCTCTGATTGGCTTTGAGGTCCACTCCGTGGGAGGGAATTCATGCCTAGTACCGAAAATCTAATCAAAAGCGGATGGTTGGGATGGCCCCGGGCCCTAGGAGGGAAAAGCCACTACTGTTGTCTGTCTAAGTCAACATGCTATAACTCATAAAACTGCCCTCTAAATATTTATGTTTATGCCCACAGGTTAGTGTTGCTGTCACCTTTGGTCAGAGAAACTTCTTTTTGTAGTAGGCAATTAATAACACAGACACTCAGGATGGAGAGGTGGCTTAGCAGTTAAGGTGCTTGCCTGAAAAACCTAAGGACCCAGGTTCAATTCCCCAGTACCCATGTAAGCCAGATGCACAAGGTGGTGCATGCATCTGGGGTTTGTTTGTAGTGGTTGGAGGCCCTGGCATGCCCTTTCTCTCTCTCTCTATCTGCCTCTCTCTCTTTCTCACTCAAGTAAATAAATAAAAATAAAATATTTTTTAAAAATAGTGCAGACTCAAAACTTGTCAAAGTGCTGAGAATAATTAACTGTGGACAGCTTAGCACTAAATGAAACATCTACTACCGCTCCCTCCAAGGCTCAGGGATAATTGTGAAGAGGGGCAGAAGAACCAGAGGATGGAGCCGGGTGTGGTGGCGCACGCCTTTAATCCTAGCACTCAGGAGGCAGAGGTAGGAAGATCGCCATGAGTTCAAGGCCACCCTGAGACTACATAGTGAATTCCAGGTCATCCTGGGCTAGAGCAAGACCCTACCTTGAAAAACAAACAACAACAACAATACAACAAAATGCAGCTGGAGAGATACTGCAAATCCTAAGGTTTGACTCCCCAGTACCTACGTAAACCAGATGTACAAGATGGGGTAGGTGGCTTAAATTTGTTTGCAGTGGCTAGAGGCCCTGGTGTGTCCATTCTCTCTCTCTCTCTCTGTGCCTATTTCTCTCTCAAATAAATAAATAGCAGTTAAATCTACTTCCTGTACAAGCACGAGGACCTGAGGGGGTCTGAAGGTGGCCGAGGGGGGCTTGAGGTGGCTGAGGGGGCCTGAAGGTGGATAAGGGGGCCTGAAGCTGCCTTAGTTCAAATCTCCAGATCCCATGTAAAATGGTTGGGTGTAACCACATGCACCTGTAATCCCAGTCCAGCCAAGGAGAGTAAAGACCAGGGAGTTGCCAGGGCTCACAAAAAAATGGTGAGCTCTGGTATCAGTGAGGGACTCCAGCTCAAGGAAGAACAGGCAGAAGAGTGATGGAGCAAGACACCTGGCATTCAGGCGACCACTTGCCTACCACTGCAAGCAAGCACATGGATACCCAAGGGCACATAATGTGTGAGCCTACATCACACACACACACACGCACCTGCGCGCACACACTAGAAAGAGTTTAGGTAGGTGATTCACTTAATGGTGCTTGCTTGGAAAGTTCTACTGACCCAAGTTCGACTCCCCAGCACCCGTGCTACAGTGCAGAAAAATAGGGTACCCAAGCTGCTATATGCCAGGAAGCAGTATATTTGTTCACCACAGACTCAGTGGGTTCGTATTCAAAGGCTGAGCCCTGAATGCAGAGGGCAGGGTGTTACCTTATATACACTTTGGTTTCTTTGTGTCCTTTGTATATTTTTTTAGTCCTCTTACAGTAACATACTATTCTAAAGTACTAGGCACATTCCAGACGCCAAGGTCACTACATGCACACGGACATGCAGCTGCCCTCTCTTTGTTCTGGGAGGGCCTTCCACAACGTAAGGCTGATAGCAAAGTGGCACATGTGTTTGTGACCCCAGTGTGCCTACAACAATGGGAGGCGGAGCTAGGAGAATCTGAAGTCAGTGAGGCACTGAGACTGGCGTTTGTCTGCAGTGGCAAAGCAGCGAGGGATGGGGTCAGGGAGAAGACTGAAGAAGAGCAGACACCCCGAGGTTGTCCTCTGGCCTCAACATGTGTGCTGTGGCATCTGCATATATACATACATGTGTACACGCAGATACCTACTCAAATAAAATCAACAAAATTAAATGCAGGGCTGCGGAGATGGCTCAGTAGTTAAAGGCATTTGCTTGCAAAGCTTGCTGGCCCAGGTTCAATTCCCCAGTACCCATTTAAAGAAAGGCACATACGTCTCCAGTTCGTTGCAGCAACAAGAGTCCCTGATGCACACGTTCTCTCTCTCTCTCTCTGTCTCTTGCTCACATACACACACACACACACAAATAAACTAATTTTTTTTTATAAAAAAAGATAAAACAAGGAAAAAGAAGAAAAGAAAAAGTGGAGGAAGGAAGAAAACACAGCTTTAATAAAGACCAGCTAAATTGTTGGGGCTGAATTAATAAACGTGTGAATCCACAACTGACACCCTGATGCCTGGATTCTGAGCTTCCATTTTGCTCCCGAGGACCTTGTGATGTTCAGAAACTGTTAAGGTTTCATTTTTCCCATTTGGTAAATTCCCAAGGAACTGACAAATGACCACCTAACACAGCTTCAACAAGCTCTTCTGGGAAGATAACTTCAAATAATCATCTCAATGGCACAGATTGATGTAAAAATGTGTCAGTCACGTGGACAGTCAACCCTCCGCATCTGCCATCCTGCACCTGAGGATTCAACCAATCCTCAGGGCAAAAGTGCTCCGGAAAAGAACTGTGCTTGCTCTGAACACAGGCAGACTGTTTATTTGGCCATCACTCCCTAAACAATACCACGTGACAGCTATGTACACAGCACGTACGTTGTATTAAGTATTACAAGTAATGTGCAGATGGTTTCAAGGCTAGAGAGGAAGTGCATAGGTTCTAGGCTAACACTGTGCCACTTGACATAAGGGATTTGAACTGCTGAACATCTTGCTATGCAAGGGGGTCCTGGTATTATGTACAGGTGCTGAAGACAACCATATGTTCATCTTATTTTGTCTAATTTATTTTCCTTAATATTTTAAAAAGGTTTTCGATGGCTCAGCAGTTAAGTGTGCTTCCTACACAAGCATGAAGGCCTAAAGGCCCTCCCCCACCCACAGAGGAGTTGGTTACTCCCATAACAGGCATGCCACTCTTGCTCCATCGAGTGCATCTTGCCTGCCTGGCCAGATGGCTGTGTAGCTCACAGGGTCTGTCCACCTCTGGGTAAGAGTGGTGACGACTTTTCTCCCCTAGTGGCCTGAATAGTACATTCCAGCTGTATGTTTTGTTGATTGTTTTGAGGCAGGGTCTCATCTTTTTTCTTAATTTTTATTAACATTTTCCATGGTTATAAAAAATATCCCATGGTGCTACCGTCTCTCCCCCCACTTTCCCCTTTGAAACTACATTCTCCATCATATCCCCTCCCCATCTCAATCAGTCTCTCTTTCATTTTGCTGTCATGATCTTTTCCTCCTCTTATGATGGTCTTGTGTAGGTAGTGTCAGGCACTATGAGGTCATGGATATCCAGGCCATTTTATGTCTGGAGGGAGCACATTGTAAGGAGTCCTACCCTTCCTTTGGCTCTTATACAGGGTCTCATTTTTTTAAAATTTTTTTTGTTTATTTTATTTATTTATTTATTTGAGAGCCACAGACAGAGAGAGAAAGAGGCAGAGAGAGAGAGAGAGAGAGAGAGAGAATGGGCGCAGCCAGGGCCTCCAGCCACTGCAAACGAACTCCAGACGCGTGCGCCCCCTTGTGCATCTGGCTAACGTGGGTCCTGGGGAATCGAGCCTCGAACCGGCGTCCTTAGGCTTCACAGGCAAGCGCTTAACCGCTAAGCCATTTCTCCAGCCCAGGGTCTCATTTTTTAAAATTTATTTTTATTTGAGAGAGAGGGGGAGAGAGAAAGAGGCAGACAGAGAGAGGGAGGGAAGAGAATGGGCATGCCAGGGCCTCTAGCTACTGCAAACGAACTCCAGATGCATGTGCTACCTTGTGCACCTGTCTTGTGTGGGTCCTGGGGAATTGAACCTGGGTCCTTTGGCTTTGCAGGCAAACACCTTAACTGCTAAGCCATCTCTCCAGCTCTATGATAGCTAGACAAGGAGGAAGCTTCCAACTCACTTCCAGCTTAAAAAAAATGCAGCTGGGGGTGGTGGTGCATCTTTTAATCCCAGCACTCAGGAGGCAGGAGGATCACTGTGAGTTCCAGGCCACCCTGAGACTAGTGAATTCCAGTTCAGCCTGGGCTACTGTGAGACCCTATCTCAAAAAACAAAACAAACAAACAAAAAGCAGCTTTGTGGACTGGAGAGGTTGTTCAGTGGTTAGGTGTGCTTCCTGCTCAAGCATGAAGGCCTAAGGGGACCTGAGACTGCACAAATTCTAATCTGCAGATCCCATGTAAAGCAGATGGGCGTGGTCACACAATCTTGTAATCCCAGTCCCATAGGGGAGCAGAGATTTGAGCACCTTTGGAGACCCATAGGCTCTGGAATTAGTAAAAGGAGACTCTGGCTCAAAATGAGACCAGGTGGAAGAGCCATAGAGTGGCTCATGCAATGTTCCACTCTTGCTGATGCAGGTGAGCGGCCCTGCTGCAGGCTGGCTTATGGGGCAACGCGAGGGCACATGCATATCATACCACACACGCGAACACACACACACACACACACACACACACGCACACACACCACAAGCAGAAAGAGAAAAGATTTTCCTGATGGGGTCTTGCTATTTATACCCAGCTAACCTGAAACTAATGATCTTTCTGCCTTGGCCTCCAGCGTGCTTAGATTACCAGTATTGCCACCCTGCCCTGGCCTTATGGGTTTAATTGTGCTAAGATAGTATGTTTGCAGAATGTAAGAGAGCATTTGACAAGGAACCTCCCCTTCACCACGTTCTCTAGCCTCCTAGACCCTCTCCCCAGAGGAAGCCATGTATATGAGTATACACACACACACACTACTTCTTCCTCACAACCGTAGCCTACCCTGCCATGACTGTCCGCACACCTTGCTGTGCCCCTTAGCAAGGTGCCTGGAGATGCTCTTGTACCTATCCATAGGGCTCACTCCAGACTTCTTAGAAGACAGTGCACTTGCTCTCCCATTTGCCCGGTTGCCACATGCCTGATGGTCTCACACCTGGTCCCACTTCACTCATTCACTGGGCGTGCACCCAGGGAAGGACAGAGCTCCCTGACTTCTAGGCCACCATGCCCAAGCCCCAACCTGCTCCCTGGTGCCTGCAGTTCCAAAGATGTCCACCAGAGGGAGAAACCACCCCATTCAGGAGACCACCAAGGGTTTTGATTGTTGCTTTTCTTTTCTTTCTTTGTTTATGTTTTTGTTTCATTCCAAGGTAGGGCCTCACTCCAGCCCAGGCTGACCTGGAACTTACTCTGTAGTCCCAGGATGGCCTCAAACTCACAGCGATCCTCCTACCTCTGCCTCCCAAGTGCTGGGATTAAAGGCCTGCACCACCATGCCCAGCTTTGATTGTTGTTTTTTTGTTTTCCTAGTGACATTCAAGCTTGAAGTGTCCCAGGAAAAGGTGTGAGTAAGTGCAAAGACCCCCTAGGCTGGGCCGGGATCCTCTCCACCCCATTCTTGCCGGCCCTCCTCAGGCCTCCCCCCTACACCCCCATGGTAGTGTTGTGGGTCGTCTGGAGTCCAGCTAGCTGGTGGCCACCACAGAAAGCCACCCCTTTCCTGGCCCTGCCCCTGCCCCTCCCCGTGACCCCAATCCTCTGCCAACCACTCAATGGTGCCTTGTTCTCCATCCAGCCCCTGGACAAAAGTCCTTCTGTGTAAGAAGGCGGAATTGGGGGGAGGGGACACCCCCAACTGGGACCCTGAGGGGCCTGTACAGACCCTATCCGGAAGGAATGCCACAAGGGGGGGGCAGAAGAGGAAGGAGGGTAAGGATAGAGGCTTGCTGGCTGCAGGGCGGGGAGCTGAGGTGGAGTGGGAGGCAGCCCCCCCCCCCCACTTCACAGACCCAGCATCTACTGTCATCTCCCACATCCTTGAGAGGAGGGTGGGTTGGGGACTTGAGCAGGTGCCTGTAGGTGAATTACATTCTCAGCCTTCCAGGGATAGGTGGGGGTTGCAGTCTGGTCTAAGAGCCCCTAGACCCCAAAACCTCATCTCTACCATTGTTCCAGGGTCTCCTTCATGTCACGACCTTAGCCGCATCAGTTTCTTCTACTGACCCTTAAGGGCTGTCCACAGAGCCATGGCCTAAGAAGGGGATTGACTTTAAGTCCCTTACAAACATCTAGCAGTCTCACCCCCAAACAAAACCATAATCTATGTAAAAACAGAATGACACAGAAAGGTGGCTTTCTTCCACAGCCCCACCCTCAGAAAGTGTGCCACTAAGGACCCCAGAACTTTCCCCTACTAGGTCTCCTTAGGGGTTCAGATTGAAGGCAACCCTTCCCTTCCTTTGAGAGACCAAGTTTCAGACCACCCAGACCTCCCTCAACCTCACCTGTGGCCTCGGTGACCTAAGGAAGCTCCCTGGAGCTGAGGCTGGGGAGGGGGTGGAGCTGTCTCTTTAAGAGGGCAATGGGGTGGGGTCTCCCCTTGCCTCTAGGAGACCTGACTTGTTCTCTGCCTGCCCAGGTTTGCTCAGGGCGTGGCAGCTGTGGTGAAAGGCAAGCCTAGCTTGGCAGCCGATTTCTGCTTTCTCCCGGAACCTCCCTTCAGCCTGCAGAGCCACACAGGTGAGCGTCGTGGGGCCCCTTACCCCCGAGGACCCCATGCCTCTGTCCCTCAACTCTCCCTTTCTCGTCACTTACTGCCTCTGCCACATAGAAACTGAGGTTGAAGACCCTAGAATCTTCCACCTTTGGGCATTTTACTAAGGGCAGGAGACAGCCAGAAGGGTACCCTCCCCCACTCCAGGTGACCCTCTCCCACGGTTCTCTGGTTCTCTTACCAGGGAATGGGCCAGACAGCTCCGGTGACCCACCTTAGGCTCCTAAGAGCGGTATTCTGGGTGTCTGAATGTCTGGGAACATACCAGAGGTGTCTACATTGGGAGTGTTGAGTGGATAGGAAGACTGGAAGAATCTGGATTGGGGCTATCTGGATAGATGGGGGTGGGAAGGCAGAGTCTAGGGTATCCAAGTAGATCAGGGGTATGATGGTGTATTAGAGGGTGTTTGGGTAGATGGGAGGTGACTGACTATATTAAAGGTATCTAATTTGGGGCTATCTGATCAGATGGGGTCAGAAGGATGTCTAAGGGTATCTAAACAGAGCATTGGGGGTATGGGGGCAATGGGGTGTCTAGGTAAGCAGGTATAGGGGACATGTGTGTCCCAGCAAGTGCTAGGAAAGGTGGGGTGGTGCTGCATGAGCTTAAGGTGAGAGTGGGCTGGGGAGCCAGAGAGGAAGAGTCTATGCGGTGGACCCTTGCAGATGTGGACCCCCTTCACCATCTTGGAGAAGGAGGGGGCAGCAGAAGGTAGATTGTGACAGCAGTGCTTGGGCCAGCCTTGGGATCTCAATGGCCAGGAAGGAACAGAAAGGGATGGAGAGTAACCCAGACAAGGGCCTCCCCAAGGAGGTTCTCACTGTGGTCAGCTCAGAAGCAGACAGGAGCCACTCCAGAAAATGGCCTTGCTGCAATAGGTAGGTGAGAGCAGGCAGCTGGCTCCCATTGCCATACAGTCTCCAAAAATGCCCAGAATGAGAATCTCTGTGCAGAGGTTAGGGCGCCGCTGAGACATCCATCCATTTGTGCGCCTGGGTCTCCTGGGCTGCTGAGCTGCTTTATGGACTGGGAGGTCACTGCAAGCGCTGCAGGAGCCCGTGGGGAGGGGTTTAAGGACACCCAGCGGCAGCCAGTAACAGTGTACATGGCATTAAGCTGAATTTGAAGAGGTGACAGGGTCGAGACCGTGGTATGGGATGATGACAGAAGATGAGAAAGTCCAGGTCAAATTGAGACAAGAACCGGCATGGAGGCCGCTCAGCAAGCGTCAGCGGATACTGCTGTTGTGCTTGTCTGCGCCGGGAGTGACAGAGCTTCAGGAGGCAGCAGGAGACCGTGGGCCACCATACAGCGCACCCACAGACCTGTACCTAACCTCCCACACCGGTTCTTAGAAGTCTGAGAAATGCTCTCTAAAGAAAAAATACCTTTCCTTACAAAAATGAATGTCCAAACTAAAATGAGGTCAATCCTTGGGTACTAGCAAGCACTCTATCTCTGAGCCACGCCCCCAGCCCCTCACTGTGAATTCTAGACAAGAGCCCCACCACTGAGCCACGCCCCCAGCCCTTCACTGTGGATTCTAGACAAGTGCTCTACCACTGAGCCACGCCCCCAGCCCTTCACTGTGGATTCTAGACAAGTGCTCTACCACTGAGCCACGCCCCCAGCCCTTCACTGTGGATTCTAGACAAGCGCTCTACCTCTGAGCCATGGCCCAGCCCTCACTGTGGATTCTAGACAAGTGCTCTACTGCTGAACCACACCCCCAGCCCCTCACTATGGATTCTAGACAAGTGCTGTACCTCTGAGCCACGCCCCAGCCCCTCACTGGTGAGTTCTAGACTAGTGTTCTACCACTGAGCCATGGCCCAGCCCTCACTGTGGATTCTAGACAAGTGCTCTACCACTGAGCCACACTCCATCCCTTCACTGGTGGATTCTAGACAAGCGCTCTACCTCTGAGCCATGGCCCAGCCCTCACTGTGGATTCTAGACAAGTGCTCTACTGCTGAACCACACCCCCAGCCCCTCACTATGGATTCTAGACAAGTGCTCTACCACTGAGCCACGCCATCACCCAATTCTCTTGTATTTATCTTGTGGTTCTTATTCCACTTAAAAAAAATAAATGAGACAGGGTCTCATGTAGCCCAGGCTGGCATCAAACTCACTACGAAGGCAGGATAACTTTGAATATCTGATCCTTCTTATCCTCCTGCCTCCACCTCCCCAGTGTGGAATGACAGGCTTGTTCCACCATGCCAGGTTTTATGCCATGCTAGGGGTCTACCCTAGGACTTCCTGCACACTAGGAAAGTACTCTACCAACGGAACTACATCTTCAGCCTAACCTTTTGTTTCAAAAAAATTGTTGAGACCAGGGTCTTGCTAAGTTGCTCGGTTGATCTCGAAGTCACTCGAGCCTAGGCAGGCCTGGAACCAGCAATCCTTCTGCGTCAGTCTCAAGGAGCTACGATGAGTGGCCTGGCCTGCCTGGTATTGAGAGAGAAGTTGAAGGAATTCTCAGGCGCCTAGGGCTGGAAGTGGGGAAATGGAGAGGTCTGTGGGGCATGGGTGTTCCCTGGCCCCAGACTTTCTTCCACCCTGGGCAGTGTCCAGTGCTTGGGGAATGGGAAAAGTGTTAGTTCCTGCTGTGCTGATTGTCGCGATGTGTGCACTGTCACCATGTGTCCCCATTGTTGCTACGTGTGCACTGTCACCATGTGTCCTGATTGTCACTGTACGTGGTAGCTGTGCGGAGGTGGTGGCGGGGTGCAGACCCAGGGTGGCAGGAGGTCAGGACTGCTGCAGGCCGGGGCAGGGGCTCCGTGCGAGCAGGCTTAGCTGGGGAATGAGGAAGTGCTGGCTGCAGGAGCAGCTTGGCAGGGCCTGGGCCTGGGGCTGGGGTGGGGAGTAAGCACAAAGGCTAGGCTGGGCCAGGGATCGGGGCTGGGCTGCGAGGCAAAGGCTGCGCATGGCTTGGGACTGTAGAGGGGCCTCAGCGAGGGCTGAGGGTGGCACAGCCTGGATGGGACAGAAGATGAAGCTTGGACCTCCACCACCCACACTCCACCCCAGCCTGCCATTATCTCCCCATGCACCCTGCCCAGCGGCTCAAAGAGTCAGCTCAGGCCCCAGCCAGATGTCTACAGTGTGTGGGCAGGGCCGGGCAGGCTCCAAACTGTCTATGGAAGGCACTCCCAGAATCCAGGCCTCCTGCCACCTGGCTCCTGACACCATATTCCCCCAAACACCCCAAGGCCCAGACAGCCCTGAGTTAGGATCAACCATGGGGGAGCCAGACCTGGGTTCAATCCTGCTTCCTGGTCAAGTGACCATGAGCACCAGCTTTCACCCCTTGGAGCCTCAGTTTCTCCATCTGTAAAATGGGAAGAACTAGCTGGGAATGGTGGTCCAGCTCTGTAACCTCAACACTAGGGAACTGAAGCAGGAAGATTTCTCGTCCAAGGCTAGCATGAGCTATAGTGAGGGCCTGTCCCCTCCCACTCCAAGGAAAGACCCATTCCTTCCTGGTAAGGTCTAAATTCTGCCCGGGGGTTGGGGGGGGTGACACTCGCTGCTCCCTCAGCAGGCCTGAGTGCTCACCCAGCCCCCACCTGACTTTGGGGTTCTTATCTCCCAGCCCAGTGAGGCTCCATGCCAGCCTTCCTGTGTACACCCTGGGCCATGCTCCCTGGTCGGGGAGAGGTAAGGGCTGGGAGCCAGAGGCACAGGGTCCTGCAACCTGCTGGCCCTGCTAAGGCTGGGCCCTGTCCACACTCCTCTAGGTCAGCGCTGTGCCATGCAAGAAGTGACCTTGAGCCTTCTGCTCCTGCTGGCAGGTGAGTCCCTGGCTTCCAAGCTGCCTTTTGCCCTGGGTCTCCAGCTAGCAGCAACCAGCTGTGTGTGTGTGTGTGTGTGTGTGTGTGTGCGTGCGCGCACGCGCACACACACCTGTGCATGCATGAATAAGTGTGTGAGTGTGTTTTCCATTTCCCCCAGGAAGATGGCATCTCCTTGAGGGTAAGAAATGCCACATGTGATCAGGAGGGACACACAAGGACAGGGCCTCCTTTCCAGCTCACACAGCTGGAAAGTCATGTAGTTCCAATCCCACCCCAAGGAGAAGGCTTCGCTCAGGGCCATTCAGTCTTCACTGGCCCTGCCATGGTCTTCGCACACACAACTGGGAGTCTAACAGCGATGTAGTCAGTGACGGGCGTGCGAGAGCCTCAGGTTCCCCTCTGTGAACACAAGAACGGCATGGAGTCGCTGTGAGGATTAAACAAGTCCATGTGTGAAAAACACGTGAAAGAGGGCCTGGGTGGAGCAGCCTCGTGTGCTTGTGCCTTAAATATAATCAGCGCCCTTGGTTTCCCTTCTGCCCAGGCTAAGCCAGCACACTGCTCTTAGCCGGAACGTAGGCCTCGCCCTTTGCTTTCACTGCAGCCCCTCCCTTCTTCTTCTTCTCATTCTTCTCCTCTTCCTTCCCCTTCTTCTTCCATTCTCCTTCCTCCTTTTATCCCCCACCCCTTCTCCCTGAGACAGAGTCTCACACTGTAGCCCATGCGGGCCTGGAACCCACTATGTAAGTTCAGATTAGCCAGGAGCTCATGGCCATCCTCCTGCCTCCCCTCCCCGCCCCATTCTGCGATTTACAGTGGTGAGCTAACTGGGTCCGGCTCATTGTATTTTTTTACCTGTCCATGGCAGGAGAGGCATTCTGCTTGGGGTAGGGATGTAAGGTTGCATTTTAGTATTAGGTACACTTAAGTTGTCAACAATGAGTCATTTTGAAGGGGAGTGTTGAGCAGCCACAGCCGGTGCCATGGGGATGTGGCAGCGGTGGGGGTGCTGGGCTGTGAGCATGCCTGACCTGGGGACTGAAGCCATCTGTCGTCTTGACAGGAAAAGTCCCTGAAGGAGGTACACACTAGCCATGGGTCTGAAGTATTCTATCAAGCAATGGCTAAAAACCCCAAACCAAACCACATTAAAAAAACAAACAAACAAACAAAACACCATTGAGTAGAATCTGTTTCCAGTGGCTAAATGACATGACCCAAGATGTGGGGCTATGTGGCTTGGTGGGCAAGGCCACATCTCCAAGTTGGGATGTGTCCAGTTGAGATGGACCCTGTGCCCTCAGAAGGTGAAACTGTCCCCCAAGAAACCTTCTTTGGAGGCCCCTAAGGCTCTATGGGCCCAGCAAGGGCTCTGCTGAGGCCACCATAGCCATCCCCCTTCCTTCCTGCTTGTCCCCTCCAGGCCTGCCTGCCCTGGACGCCAATGACCCTGAAGGTGAGTTGGGAATTGTTCCTTGGCCCATCCCTTCCTAAAATTCTCCCAGAGCTCCTTGTCTTGGATACATACTTTCTTTTTCTTTCCTTGCAGATAAAAACAGTCCTTTCTACTATGGTAAGAATGGCACCTTTCTCACTGTTCTGCCAGTCTTCCCAGAAATAACTGGAAGCCTGGCAGTGAAGTGACAAGTACCCAGGGTGTCTTGTGTCAAGGGCTCTATACCCTTTTGGCTGAGGGTCCCCGTAACATAATCCCAAAGGGGCCAGGATAGGAAAGGATTGGGGTTGAGTCATCCAACCATAAATGTGGTAGATTGAAGGCACCAGAGGTGACAACCTGGCCTTGGGGAAAATTCAAGATAGACATCCCAGATGTGAGGGCAGTCCACAAAAAGCTACTAGGTCACATCAAACCCCTGGAGAAGGCTGGAGATAAAAACTCCCTGTCGGAGATCATTGTGCTTCCAGTTTCCACCAAGTAGTGCCTCCTCTCCCGTCTGCCCCCACCTCACCTCTGCCTCACTTATGCTCCAGCCACAGGGACCTCCTGCTCATCCCAGGACACAGCACACAGCTACCAACCTCGGGACCTTTACACCTGCTGATCCTCCTGCCTGGGACACCTTCCTCCATGTCATTCTTAAAAAATATATATTTATTTACTTGAGTCAGGGGATAGGGGGAACATGGGCTCTCCAGGGCCGCTTGCTGTTGCAAACAAACTCCAGATGCATACACCACTTTGTCTGGCTGTACTTGGGCACTGGGAAATTGAACCGGGACTGACAGACAGACTTTGCAAGCAAGCACCTATAACCACTGAGCCATCTCCTCAGCCTCCTGTCCATGGTCTGCGTGGCTCCCTCCCACCTCCTGCACATTTCTGCTCCTGTGTCACCAGCTGAAAGAGTACGGAGCACCTCTGTCGCCAGGTCTTGACTCTGCCGAAAGCCCTTACTTGATCATTCTCAAGACACACCTTCTGGATTTCTGTCCCACCACATAGTTTTCCTTCAGATTGCTTCTACCTGACTGATGTGGCACGTCTTGTTTGCTTGGGTGTGAATTAGAATGTGTGCACAGCCGGCACGGGGTTTGGGTGGGCCTCTTAATGCTGTATCCCCAGCGCCCTCACATACAAGGAGCTCAGGACATATGCATCTAGTGTATCTGGGAGATGGATGGAGAGGAGCCCAAGCTGACCTTTTGAGATCCCCTCTACTTTTCTCCCAGACTGGCACAGCCTCCGGGTTGGTGGGCTCATATGTGCAGGGATTCTGTGTGCCCTTGGCATTATCGTCCTCTTCAGTAAGTATTGAAGCCTGCCAGGGTGGAGTGGGGAGCTGATGGTGGGGCTCTGAGCCCCCTCCCCTGACTTCTGATCCCTTCCAACAGGTTCAAAGTGCAAATGCAAGTTCAGCCAGAAGCCCAGGTGAGCCAGGTTCTAGGAAGGCCTCAGCCTCTGGGCTCTGTGCCACTGAGATTCCCCCAGGCTTGTTACTCAGGCATAGAATCCCCAGATGGCTCCAGATCCTGAGGTACTTGGCCCCTAGCTCTGTAGAAACCTAAGGTGGAAAACAGCCCGGAAGCCTTCCTTGTCTGGGCAAGCTGAGAATCCTTAATCCCTGAAGGGAGAGGACAGACGTGGGTGGATTTTTTGGGTTTTTACCACCCTCTTTTGCATGTGCATGTGTGTGTGTTTGGAGGGTACATGTGGGTGCGGGTTCACGTGGCGGCCAGAGGACAACATAGAAGGCTGTTCCTCTCAGATATGGGCCTGGCTCCTTTGAAACAGGGTCTCTCACTGGCTTGGATGTCCACAGTTAGGCTAGGCTGGGTGGCCGGTGAGGCGCAGGGGCGCTTCTCTCTCCACGCTCTCTCTGCTGAGACCACAAGCACACACCATCACGTCGGGCGTTCTCACGCGGGCGCCGCAGATGCCCTGCAGGCAAACGCTTCACCAGTTGAGGGTCTCCCCAGTCCTATTACCACCTTTGTTTCCTTAGTCACCGTCCAGGGGATGGGCCACCTCTCATCATGCCAGGTAAGACAGGGGTGGCCCAGGACCATGGGCAACCTGGGGGAGAGTGTAGGGAGTGGGGAGGGAGGTGCCTGCATTGGGAAGAAAGACTATGATCTGACCTCATAAGCTGACCTGTTTGTTGCCTCTCCCAGGCTCTGCCCGCAACTGCTGAGGATGGACCAGCTGCAAGAGCACGGAGTACCTTTGTCCCCAGGTCTCGACTCTGCAGGCGGCCTGAGCTCCAGGTCCACCTGTTGCTTCCTCTCTTGACACTGCCTTGCCAGGGCCTTGTCTCAGCTCTCCTGGGAGTGGGCTCTTTGTTCAGTTTTTAATCTAAAATGATTTTACATCCTGCCCAGATGACCTCAGAACTCTGTGTGCTTGCCTAGGTGGGGCCAGGTGCCGGGAGGAGGAGCTGGGGGCTGGGAGGAAAGTGTGGGTCCTGGAGTAAGCTGGGTGTTGGGGGACGTCTCAGTTGGGAATACGCCTATGTGTCATGACCTGGTGGGGGCACGGAGCCTGCTCTCTCCCTCTACAGAGTAGGAGTCATGTGTGCCATTGAAGGTGTCAAGATGCTCAAGGGACACATTTGAGAGTGAAACCACATGCAGTATTCGGCACTTGGGTAGACATTGGACTGCCAGGAAAACAAGGATATAGGCTCATCCTGCCATGCTGAAGACACTCAGCTAGTTGAGGACCTCCACAATCTCTCACCTGAGACCCCACTTCATTATGAGACCTTTCTCTAGACTCCATGTTCCTGTGAGATCTTTTTTTTTTTCAAATTTTTATTAACAACTTCCATAATTATAAAAAATATCCCATCCTATGAGATCTTTAATTCCCCCAGGACACTCCTAATAAAATACAATGGCCATACGGTGTGAGAACCACCACTGACCCCAGACTGTCCCGAGACTCCTTAATACTCAATAAGGCATCCAGTATGTTCCCATGAACCACTCCATAGAATGCCTAACCCCCTTCAAAGCACCCTAAAAGTAGAGCAGAGGAGATAGCTCAATGGAATAATCACGCACTTGCTGCATAACATCAGATCTGAACTCATATCCCCAGATCCACTGAATGCCAGGGGTAGTGCTGCCGACTGAAATCCCAGCGCTGGGGACGTGGACACTGGGAAATTCCTCAGGCTCGCTGGCTAGTCTACCCCAATAATGAGCTACCAGACCCCGCCAACCAGACCCTGCCTCAAAGAACAAAGTAACGCTCTGGCCTCCATGTGCAGACAAATGCGTGTGCACACAAACATACACCCTCCAAGAGCGCCTACAATGCCAATGCCCTGAGTCAGACATGGCCTAAAGAAACACACAATGAACTGTTTTGTTTTGTTATGCTTTGTTTTTTTTTGAGGTAGGATCTCACTCTAGCTCAGGCTGACCTGGAATAATTCACTATGTAGTCTCAGGGTGGCCTGGAACTCACAGCGATCCTCCTACCTCTGCCTCCCAAGCGCGAGTGCTGGGATTAAAGGTGTGCACCACCACGCCCTGGCCACAATGAACTGTTAACCTGTCACCTAACTGTTCCCTTCTATCCCTCAAACATTCCATGATCCACCAACCCCATTAGCCTACATCCCATAGAGACCCCACTGCAGCTGCCAGAATATGTCCCTAGGATCTTGTGCGGCCTATGAAGCTCCAGGGGCTCCAACCACCCCCATGCCATTCACAAGCTTGGCCCACAAAAGATCCCACAAAAGATCCCACAAAAGGGTGGGGCGGATGCGCAGCGCATTTATTGAACTCATACTTTCTGTCCTTGGGGTTTCCCACGACACCTCTTAAACGCAACCCTCCCTCAGCCTCCTCTTGCGCACGTGCAAAGAAGGATGGAGGGCCTTTGACAGTAGATCTGCGTGCGCACAAGCTGCTGAGGGAATGACCTGGTCAGAAAAAAACTGCCCAGCAACTGTGACGTCATAGACACAGGCACTCCTCCATGGAAGCCATTGGCCAGACTGAGTTTGAGGGCAAGTCGTGCTTCCCGGGTTCTTCCTCTAGGAGCAGGAGGGGTTATGTTGAGGGGGGTCTCTTGCACGAACACATCAGTGTCCCTGGGGGTGTTGCTGGCTGAGCGCCCAAGGCGCGTCATCTTTGGGAGCATCTGTCCCAAGATGTGGCTCCAGCTTGGGAGGACAGCTCAGACGTCGCAGGGAGCTGGGACCTTCCATTTGGCCACAGCGGTCACAGACCCTCCAAGGGGTGGGGTATTTTGACTGGGGCTGATGATGCACTTAGCCTGTAGTCTGTATCTCAGGAGCAGCAGTGACCTCTGTACCCCCAGAGAGCATCCAGATGTCCCAGACTGCACTCGCCAGCCACCTGGCCATATCCAGGGTCCTGTCCGGTGTCAGGCACTGAGGTCCAGCTCGTGGTGCTGGTAGATCTGCGTGGGGCCCTTGAAGCACGCTGCAAACAGGAAGCGTCTGCCCGCTAAGGTGACATGGGCAAAGGCCCTGGGAGCCACCAAGGCAGGGGGCCCCAGCTCCTGCAGCGGCTCCAGGAGCCCCTTGTCAGGCTCCAAGCGGAGGACTTGGCTGAAAGCAAAGTCGCTGCCCAGGATGGCTAGCTGATCCCTGGCGATGAGCAGCGGCTGGAAGACATGAGCCCCTCGAGAGGGGAGCTGCTGCAGAGGGCGGAACATGGAGCCTTCCCAGCGCATGACCTGTGGGGCGGGGTGGCTCATTAGGGCCCAGGCCCCTGAACGTGCCAGGACCAGCGCCTATCTGTCCTCCACCCGGTCTGGAGGACTTGGAACGGGTTAGAGGGGCTGCAGAGCTGTTTGTCTTTCTTATATCCTCTCCCTCCCTCCCCCTTTCCTTGTCTCCTTCTTTCCTCCCTCCCTCCCTCCCTCCTTCCCTCCCTCCCTTCCTTCCTCTTTTTCTTTCTCATTTTTTTCCCCGTTATTTTATATTTTGGGTTTTTGAGGTAGAGTCTCGCTCTGGCCCAGGTTGACCTGGAATTCACTATATAGTCTGAGGGTGGCTTCAAACTCTCAGAGATCCTCCTACCTCAGCCTCCCGAGTGCTGGGATTAAACCCGGCCCTTAAACTCTGTAGCCTAGGTTTGCCTCAAAAATTCATGGCAATCCTCCTGTCTCAGCCTCCCAAGGGCTGGGATTCCAGGCATGATTCACAGCAGGATTCCCATAGCTTTCTTAACTTTTTTTTTTTTTTTTTGATAGTGTCTTGCTATGTAGCCTTTCTTGGGTAGCACTGAATTCACTATGCATCCCTGACTGACCTCAAATTCATAACCCCTCTGCTTCAGCCTGGTACTGGGATTACAGCCTTGTAATCCAGTGCCTGGAGGCTTTCCTCACTTCCTAACTTCCCCAGTAGGCTGCTCAGAACACATGCTTGGAGTTGCTCATGACCCTTACTCTCCCTCACACCCACAGGAAGGTTCGGCGACGGTCTGTTGATGTAACTATCAGTATTTATGCATCTCCCACCTCCTCTGTCCACACCCTGGCTCAGCGTCCGCCTTCCCCAGACTTTGCCTAGTCCCTGGATGGTATTTTTGTCCTCACTCTGTTTTCCACCAGAGATCCTGTGAACAGCTGAGAGGCAGAGAGAGTGAGAGTGCAGGGACGGGGGTGGGAGGGAGAGGAGAGGAAGAGCCACTTTCCCTGGCTGCACTTCACTCTGGAAAGGGAGGAGGTGGACAGGGCTTAACAAAGGGTCAGCCTTGGAGGGAGATCTGGGGGAGGTAGTGATGGTGGCTTGGAGTCAAATGCAGAGCTAAGGCTGAAGGGATAGAATCTGAATCTTAGAGAAGGTGTGGTGGCACATCCTGTAAAACCAGCACAAAGATCGAGAATTTGAGGCCAGCCTGGGTTCCATAGTGAGACTCTAAGACCATCTCATAAAACCAGGTGCAGGGGGCTGGAGAGATGGCTCAGGGGTTAACCATCACAAAGCCTGATGGTCCAGGTTCAATTCCCCAGTACCCATTTAAAGCCAGATGCATCTGGAGTTTGTTCTGCTGTGCCCAGCCTCATTGCAAATAATTAAAAAAAAAAAAATCAAATGCAGGGACTGTAACACAGGTGGAGATTGCATGCCTAGACCAGTGAGGGTTTGGGGTGTGGCTCAGCAATAGAGCACTTGCCTAGAATAGACAGGGCCTGGGTTCCACCCTTAGCATTAAAAAAAAAAATTGCCTGCCATGGTGGCCCACACCTTTAATCCCAGTACTTGGGAGGCAGAGGTAGGAGGATCGCCATGAGTTCAAGGCCGCCCTGAGACTAGATTGTGAATTCCAGGTCAGCCTGGGCTACAGCGAGACCCTACCTTGAAAAAACAAAACAAAACAAAATCTTGAGCATAGTGTTAGTACTGGGGGACATGCAGTGATTGACAGCCAGCCTTTCCAGCTCACACAGTCTTGGAGTCAGTTCTGGGCTGGGGTCAGAGTTCAAAAGCCACCATGTAAGGCCAGACCGGAGTTTAGATTGTAGTGGATACAATACGGTCAGCATCAATACTCAAACATTGGCATAGCAGCCCTCAGGGAAGGTCAGCTGCTCTGGTCCAGCCTGGCTGATGTGCCCCTGCCTAACCCGTCTGCTTGGGCCCAGCCTCACCATGGAGTCCCCGATGAAGCGTGTCAGGCACAGGAACACGTCGCCACCGGCCTGGAAGTGACGTGTGGCATAGACGTCCTCTGCTTCGGGGATGTCCGTGCGCCTCTCGAAGCGGCCACCAAGCCAGTGGAAGAGCACTGGCCTTTGCGAGGCAGAGGCCAGCAGCAGATGCGGACGGCCGTCCAGCTCCAGGGCCTCAGCATCCGTGTCCCGGTGCCAGGCGTGCAGGCTCTGGCGCGGGTAGAAGCCGGGCCCATCACGACACAGCAGCGTGGTGCTGCCAGCCTTGGAGGCATCGGCCACCACGAAGCAGGGCTCCCGGTCCAGCCACAGCAGCTCCGCATCATTGGGCCGCAACAGCCGTCGCGGGGCCACGACCTGCATGGGGGCCAGACGCAGGTCCGGGCTGGGCCGCGCCCACAGCTGCGAGCCTCCCCACAGGCGGGCAGCCAGCACGAAGAGACGCGGGCCCAGCACGAGCGGCTTGCAGGACACCACCGAGGGCGCTGTGGGGGTGGGACACAGTCACGCATGGCCGTAGGCGGCCTTGGGACAGGCGAAAGGAGGCCAGGACAGGAGGGGAGCTCACCGGACAGCTCTTCCTCAGGCCGGAATCGCTGCAGGCTGTAGTCCCAGGACAGGATCAGGCATCGGCCTGCGAAGGGCTGTGCCAGGACCATGTGGGGTTCCCCCTGGTAGGAGAAGGACTCCACGCTCAGTGCTGACTCCCCAACAGTCTGGAACCAGGACAGCTCTACAGGTGGCAAGAGAGTCAGGCAGGCCTGCGGGACCCCAAAGGTCCTCACTGCTGGGCCTTGGTTAGAATCTTTGAAATGAGGAGTGCTGTGGGTGTTCAGCCCTTAGAGACACATTTCAGCACTCTGGAGGCTGAGGTAGGAGGATGGAGGTGAGTTGAGGCCATCCTAGGGCTACAGAGTGAGTTCCAGGTCAGCCTGGCTACAGTGAGGCGCTGATTTAAAAAAAAAAAATCAAACAAATCAAACAGCATGTTCAGTTACTCGTTTCACCTCACAACAGCGTCCCGTGAGTTACACTCTGGCATGACCAGGAAGCTGAGGGTATGTACTGAGGCAGTCAGCTGTCCCACCAAATCCATCCTTCTCAGCTGGCCAGACACACACGCCTATCAGCCCATCTCAGGAAGCTGAGGCAGGAGATAGCAATGAGTTCAAGGTCAGCCTGGGCTAGAGTAAGACTCTGCTTCAAACACACACACACACACACACACACACACACACACACACACACACACACGTGTGCACGCTCCTGCATTCAAGGCCTGCCTGGAATACAGAAAGAGTTCAGGCCAGCCTAGGTAACTTTGTGAGGCTTTGTCACAAAATAAAAAGTAAAAAGAGGAGGATGTATTTCAGTGGTTAGGATACTTGACTAGACTACCAGTGAGGGGCTGGGGACATGGCTCAGCTGCACAGCTCCTGCCTAGAAATCGCCAATGAAGTGGGGTATAGCTCAGCAGTGGGAGCACTTGCCTATCATGTGGGATTAATCCTCAGTATCACAGGGAGAGAGAGAGAAAAAAAAAAGAGCAGGAGGGGAGGAGAGGGAGAAAAGTAAAAAAGAGGGAGGAAAAAGGCAAAAAAAAAAAAAAAAAGAAAAAGAAAAAGAAAAAAGAAAGAAAGAAAAGAAAAGACATTCACCCTCATACAGGATTGGAGCTGACCGTCATGTTCTCCAGCCAGAAGCCTGAGTACCCCAGCACCCTTTCTAACACCCTCCCCAGCAACTATGTCAAGATCAAGTCCATAGCGGACAAGAGCAAATGGTCTTGTGTGAAACAGCTTGCCCTGGGCTTGGCTTCTTCCTGCCCCTCTTCTGAAGTGATGGCATGTGATTGCCCACAGGCTGGTTCCAACCAAGAAAACAAGGGCAGTGCCAGGGGCTGCTCCACCCACCCTGCCCACTGGTCTCTTAGATTCACTGTTGGAGCATCTGTTAGAGCAGCTTAGCTTTTCTTTCTTCTTCCTTCCCTCCTTCCTTCCTTCCTTCCTTCCTTTTCTCCCTCCCTCCCTCTCCCTTCCTTTCTTCCTTCCCTCCCTCCTCCTCCCTCCCTCCTTTCTTTCTTTCTTTCTTTCTTTCTTTCTTTCTTTCTTTCTTTCTTTCTTTCTTTCTTTCTTTCTCTTTCTTTCTTCCCCCAAAGTTGGGTCTCACTCTGGCTCAGGCTGACCTGGCACTCACTCTGTAGCCCTAGGCTGCCCTTGAATTCACAGTAATCCTTTTACCTCTGCCATCAGAGGGCTGGGATTAAAGGTGTGTGCCATCATGTCTGGCCACCTTAGGTTTTCATGGCAAACTACCCAAGTTGTTAGCAGAGGGTCCAGGCTGTGACCCACTTGTAGTATGTTACCCTATATACCAGGCCTTATTCCTAGGCATCAAGATTGAAACAGTAACTCAAACTACCAGGAGTGCCCACACAAAAGGGGTCATTTTTCTTTTCTTTTCTTTTTTTTTTTTTTACACAGGAATGTAGCCATGTAGTCCAGGCTAATGTCAAACTCATAATCCTCCCATCTCAGCCTCTAGTGGACGAATAGCAGGTGTGCACCTATGCCCAACAGGATCTTAAAAAAATATCCACCATACCACATCACTCCCTGTTTGAACCTCTCCCTGGCTTCCCTCGGCCCTCAGAATACAGTCTCCTCTCTGTGGCTTTGACAGTCCTGCATGGTGAGGTCCTGTCACCTTTACTCACTACCCTCAGCCACACTTGCCTTCCCCCAGCCCATGCATGTGTGTTCATAAGTGTGTGAGGGTATGCATGCCCATATGCCCATGCATGTACATGCCTGTGTGGGCATGTATGTGGAGGACAGAGGTTGACATTAGGTGTCTTCCTCATTTGTTCTCCATCTTTTTTTTTTTTTTCTGGTTTTTTGATATAGGGTCTCATTCTAGCTCAGGCTGACCGGGAATTCACTATGTATTCTCAGGGTGGCCTTGAACTCATGGCAATCCTCCTACCTCTGCCTCCCGAGTGCTGGGATTAAAGGCGTGCACCACCATGCCCGACTTCCATCTTCTTTTTATTTTAAGGTGGGGCTTGGTGGCTCACATTTGTTTTTCTTTTAGAGACAGAGGGAGAGAAGGAGGGAGGGAGGGAGAGAGAGAGAATGGGTATTCCAGGGTCTCTAGTCACTGCAAATGAACTCCAGACGCATGCTCCACCATGTGCATCTGGCTTATGTGGGATCTGGAGAATCGAACCTGGGTCCTTAGGCTTCGCAGGCAAGCACCTTAACCACTAAGCAACCTCTCCAGTCCTCCATCTTCTTTTTTGAGACAGAGTCTCCCATTGAGCCTGGAGTTGACCCATTTGGCTAGACTAGCTAGACAACAGACCCTGGTGATCCTCCTGCCTCTGCCTTCCCAGCTCTGGGATTACAGATGCATGCTCCATGCCTGGCTTTACATGAGTGATGGGGATCTGAACTCAAGTCCTCATGCTTGTGTGGCAGGCACTTAACTGACAAAGGCATCTTCCCAGCCCCAACCTGCCCTTCCTTTGATCCACAAACAAGGCAAGTTCTGGGCTGCCTCAGGGCCCTTGCTCATGCTAATCCCTTTCCATAGAGTGTACTTCCTTCTCTCACTTCGCTAAATTCAAATTTAATGTCCCCTCTTCAGAGAATCCTTTTCGGAACCCCCATGTAAGATAGGAGGCCCCCCTCAAAC
This sequence comes from Dipus sagitta, assembly GCA_036346955.1. Classification (NCBI taxonomy): domain Eukaryota; kingdom Metazoa; phylum Chordata; class Mammalia; order Rodentia; family Dipodidae; genus Dipus; species Dipus sagitta. Next base: position 1,945,166 of record CM070775.1, on the reverse strand, counting down.
TCTCATCACTCCTGTATTAATCACACATGCTTATTTATGGTGTATCTTAATTAGTATCTGTCTTCCCAATCTTCCAGGGACTGAAAGTCCCATGAGGTCCAGATTTGGGCCTTTGGGTCACTATGGTGCACCCACAGAGTGGACATCACTGAACGTTTGTGGATAACAAAATAAAGACTGGTCCCCAGCTGGGGTGTGACTGGGGGTAGAGTGACTTCCTGGCATGTACTAAGCTGGGTCTGTCCTTCGTGTTGCAAAAAGAAGTGATTCCTGTGTTAAATCGCTCTATTCTGAGCTCCATGGACCAAAATCATGCCTCACACATAGGTAATAATCATTATTACTAATATTGTGTTCGTGGAACTTGCTTAAGGAAACTTCGGTTTGGAACACCAAAGCCCACTCCTCTAAGAAGCCCCTGTAGATCCCCAGCTCTGTGCGGGCCTGGCCCAGGTTCTGGCTTCCACTGCTGCCCTGGCCCGGGCTCTTCCCTCCCTGCCCTGGTCGAACCCCCGCCTACACTTCTCTCTCTCTCACTCCATACCCTCTGCCTACTCCTGGACAGACTGGAGTAGCCTGGCTTCCTCTGCACTCTGAGCTCAGAGAGGGCAAGAACCAGGCTATTTTTCTACATGACTCCATATCCAAACGGTTCCACAATATATTCATGGAAAAGCAAAACGAGGTTAACTCCAGTGAGGTGAGTTGGTCCTGGCACAATATCTGGGCATGGGAAGTTTTTAAAAAGCGTTCAATTTTATGCTCACAACAATATGAGTGAACAGTCATGAAAAGCATTTTAGGAGCCTGGCATAGTGGCACAGGCCTTTAGTGCCAGCACTCAGGAGGCAGAGGTAGGAGGAGCGCCATGAGCTCAAGGCCACCTTGAAACTACATGGTGAATTCCAGGTCAGCCTGAACTAGAGTGAGACCCTACCTCAAGAAAAAAAAATAATAAATAACCTTTTAGGGCTGGAGAGATGGTTCAGCCATTAAAGCGCTTGCCTACAAAACCTAAGGACCCAGTATCATTCCCCAGTACCCATCTAAGCCAGATGTACAAGGTGGTACATGTGTCTGGAGTTCGTTTGCAGAGGCTAGAAGCCCTAGCTTGCCCATTCTTTCTCTCTCATAAATAAATAAATTAATTAATTAATAAATAAATAAATAATTAATTAATTAAATAAAGCCTTTTACAAGCCGGGCACAGTGGTGTGCACCTGTCACCTCAGCACTGGGGAGGCTGAAGCAGGAGGATCATCACAAGTTCATAGTCAGCCTGGGCAATAGTATGAGATCCTACATCAACAAACAAATGCCCCTTGTTCCAGACCCTGCATTGAATGCTGTGCAGAGACCAGGGGTGGCGGTGCACACTTGCAATATCAGCACTTGGCAGGTGGAGGTTCGAGACCAACCTGGTCTATGAAAGGCGACCCTGTCTCTAAAATGAATGCCATACAGACACAAACACGGTATTGGGTCATCATAGCAACACTGGGTCATTGTTTGGGTCCCTACTTTTCAGGCAGGGAACTGAGGCTTCAGAGGGAGGAAGACCAGCTTCCCAGCCTGGGGTATTTCCCTCCATCCCCTGCCTTCTGGGGACCCCTGCTGCCCCTCCCTCCCACCCCACGGGGAGAGCCCCCACCTATGGCTCTGCACTTGAAGGTCTTGGGGTCCAGATGGCTGAGCTGCATATGGGTGAAGGCAGAGGGCCCTGCACAGGCCCCAGTGCCCACACTGGCATTCACGGTGGGCATCCACTGTAGCAGCCAGAGGACTCGGCAGTCGCACTGCAACGGGTTCCCACGGAGGTCCCTGGGGCAAGAGGCCAGGAAGGGACTGCGACCTGGCTTCCACTGCTGGAGGCCAAGTTCTACAGACCCTCCCCAGGCAAGGGTTTAGGACAGTGCCCATGGGCACAGGAAAATGCATAGGAAGCATCGTAGCCACACACATGCATGCCAACCACAGAGGGCACAAATGTCCCTTCCCTCACAAGCATTCCCTATCACCACCCCAGCCCTCCCTGATCCTCACACGTGAGTCAGGGTCTCCAGGCCTCTGAACAGGTATCTGGGGAGGGCCTCGAGGTGGTTGTTGGCCAGGCTTCTGGTGGAGGGAGAGAAGGAGAGGAAGGGTCAGGAGCGGCCGGATACACTGCGGCCTTGGGGAACGGGGTGGGGCTGCCTGTTGCGGAGCTGGGGTGCAGAGGCACACACAGGTGCGTGAGTGAGCGCAGTCCTCTGAGGGCGTTCTTAGAGATGGAGCCGATCTTGTTGTCCTCGATGAAGCTGTGGAGGGAGAGTGCATGAGGTGGAGGCCCTTGGGGCTGGAGGGACTGGCCCCTTGGAAAACACTGCAAGGGGGGCCCTTCCCCGCCCCCACAACCCTAGGAACCTCTCCTCACTAGGGCCCGGCCCAGAACAGGCCAATGCCATCGTTCTCAGCAGCGTCACACTAGCACCAGTATCACCAGCATGACCAACACGTGGTGCCGTCATCCCCAGCATGGGTCCTTTCTCATTGTTGACAGTCACAGTACCAACAACTGCCATTAACCCAACACCATGCTCCCACTGTCACTGACATCACGACCCACTTCCATCAGCACCAGTTACCAAACCCCATACCCAGTGTGGTAGCTTGAATAGATGGCCCCAATATATTCAGTGTTTTATTGGTTTGTAGTTTGCATCCACAGCCACCTGGCTGGAGGGGGTGTCACTGGGCAGATCTTAAGGTGTGGTGGTAGGTTTGAGATTTCAGTCTAAAGATATGAAAAGTGTGTCTGGCTGGAGTTCCTGCAGTGTGCTGTGCTGTGTGGCTTTAGGCTTGTGCTTCTCTCTCTCTGCTTGGACCTGTGAAGGCAGGCCAGCTTCTTCTGCCATTATGGAACTCCCCCTGGATCTGTAAGCTTCAATAAATATCCCTTCCCCCACAACTGTGCCTGGTCTGGAAGTTCACCTCAGCGAACCTGACGCTGTCTGCTACACCAAGATCACAACATATTATAAAGACGGTTGCCGCTGTGATCAGCACCGCCTCCACTGTCACACACCTCAGCACAGCACTGCTCATCCCAACAGCGTCGTCGTTACCCCGGCAGTCACATCGTCCACCTCCACTGTCAGTACCGCCACACCTCACATGATTCCAGGTATCTCTCTTCATCAACAACTCCAGAGCCACCATCCTCATTAAAGCCAATACCGGGGCTGGGGGCGTGGCTCAGAGGTAGAGCTCTTGTCTAGAATCCACAGTGAGGGGCTGGGGCGTGGCTCAGAGGTAGAGCACTTGTCTATAATCCACAGTGAGGGGCTGGGGCGTGGCTCAGTGGTAGAGCACTTGTCTAGAATCCACAGTGCGGGGGCTGGGGCGTGGCTCAGTGATAGAGCACTTGTCTATAATCCACAGTGAGGGGCTGGGGCGTGGCTCAGTGGTAGAGCACTTGTCTAGAATCCACAGTGAGGGGCTGGGGATGTGGCTCAGAGGTAGAGCACTTGTCTAGAATCCACAGTGAGGGGCTGGGGGCGTGGCTCAGAGGTAGAGCACTTGTCTATAATCCACAGTGAGGGGCTGGGGCGTGGCTCAGAGGTAGAGCACTTGTCTAGAATCCACAGTGAGGGGCTGGGGCGTGGCTCAGTGGTAGAGCACTTGTCTATAATCCACAGTGAGGGGCTGGGGCGTGGCTCAGTGATAGAGCACTTGTCTAGAATCCACAGTGAGGGGCTGGAGGTGTGGTTCAGAGGTAGAGTACTTGTCTAGAATCCACAGTGAGGGGCTGGGGGCGTGGCTCAGTGATAGAGCACTTGTCTAGAATCCACAGTGAGGGGCTGGAGGTGTGGTTCAGAGGTAGAGTACTTGTCTAGAATCCACAGTGAGGGGCTGGGGGTGTGGCTCAGTGGTAGAGCACTTGTCTAGAATCCACAGTGAGGGGCTGGGGGCGTGGCTCAGTGGTAGAGCACTTGTCTAGAATCCACAGTGAGGGGCTGGAGGTGTGGTTCAGAGGTAGAGCACTTGTCTAGAATCCACAGTGAGGGGCTGGAGGTGTGGTTCAGAGGTAGAGCACTTGTCTAGAATCCACAGTGAGGGGCTGGGGGTGTGGCTCAGTGGTAGAGCACTTGTCTAGAATCCACAGTGAGGGGCTGGGGGCGTGGCTCAGTGATAGAGCACTTGTCTAGAATCCACAGTGAGGGGCTGGAGGTGTGGTTCAGAGGTAGAGTACTTGTCTAGAATCCACAGTGAGGGGCTGGGGGTGTGGCTCAGTGGTAGAGCACTTGTCTAGAATCCACAGTGAGGGGCTGGGGGCGTGGCTCAGTGATAGAGCACTTGTCTAGAATCCACAGTGAGGGGCTGGAGGTGTGGTTCAGAGGTAGAGTACTTGTCTAGAATCCACAGTGAGGGGCTGGGGGTGTGGCTCAGTGGTAGAGCACTTGTCTAGAATCCACAGTGAGGGGCTGGGGGCGTGGCTCAGTGGTAGAGCAGTTGTCTAGGATCCACAGTGAGGGGCTGGGGCGTGGCTCAGTGGTAGAGCACTTGTCTAGGATCCACAGTGAGGGGCTGGGGGCGTGGCTCAGAGGTAGAACACTTGTCTAGAATCCACAGTGAGGGGCTGGGGGCGTGGATCATAGGTAGAGCACTTGTCTAGAATCCACAGTGAGGGGCTGGGGGTGTGACTCAGTGGTAGAGCACTTGTCTAGAATCCATAGTGAAGGGCTGGGGACGTGGCTCAGTGGTAGAGCACTTGTCTAGAATCCACAGTGAGGGGCTGGGGGTGTGGCTCAGTGGCATAGCACTTGCCTAGCAATACACAAAGTTCTGGGTTCTATTCTGAACACCACAAAAGAAAAAAAAAAAAGAAAACGCCCAGCATTCTATCCACAGACATGACCAACATCAACATCAAACCCTAATAACCAACTCCCATCCAAATATTCCCAGTGATTAACTCCATCTCACTAGTTCACTGGTTATTTTGGGATTTTTGTTGTTGTTGTTTTGTTGAGCTGGAGTCTCACTCTAGCCCAGGCTGACCTGGAATTCACTATGTAGTCTCAGGGTGGCCTTGAACTCATGGCGATCCTCCTACCTCAGCCTGGGATTAAAGGCGTGTGCTACCATGCCTGGATCCTCCTTTTGTGAGCCAGGGTCTCTCACTGGCCTAGAGTTTTCCAATTAGACTAGACTAGCTGGCCAGTGAGCCCCAGGAATTTGCCTGCCTCTGCTCCCCAGGACTGGGATTGCAAGCACATTACCGTGCCCAGCATTTTTACTGTTAAAAGTATTTTATTTAGCTGATCGTGGTGGTGCACACCTTTAATTCCTGTACTTGGGAGGCAGAGGTAGGAGGATTGCCATGGGTTTGAAGCCACCCTGAGACTACATAGTTAATTCCAGGTCAGCCTGGGCTAGAGTGAGATCCTACCTCAAAAAAAAAAAAAAAAAATTATTTGAGAGAGAGAGAGTGAGAGGAAGGAAAGAGGCAGACAGAAAGAGAATGGGTGTACTAGGGACTCTAGGCACTGCAAACAAACACATGTGTCCCCTTGTGTATCTGGCTTACGTGGGTACTGGGGAATCAAATCTGGGTCCTTAAGCTTCACAGGCAAGCGCGTTAACTGCTAAGCCAATTCTCCAGCTCAATTTTTATTTTTTATAAAAGTGGGTTGTGGGAATCAAACTTAGGTCTTCATGCATGCAAGACAAGCATTTTGCCAACTGAGACCCCCCCACACACACACTTTTTTTTTCTTTACTTATATTCAGACAGAGTCTCACTAAGTTGCTCAGACTGGCCTTGAATTCACTCTGTAACCCTGTCAGGCCTGGAACTTACAATCCTCCTGCCTCAGCCTCCCAAGTGGCTGGGATGATAGATAGGTGTATACTGCTGAGCTTGGCTTCCTTTGTGAATCTTGCCAGTGAGGCAAGGTGAGCAGCTAAGATTCACAGCCAATACTCCTCATGCCTCCCACCAAACAGCTCTGTCTCTACAGGACCAGCTCTTATCCAGACAGCCGCCCTTCCTCCTCCTCCTCCTCTGGGAGCCACAGAGAAGCCTGAAACCACTCCTAGGCCCACTTCCCCCAGCTCCTGGTTGTACTCACAGGTACTGTAGGTGGGACAGGCCAACGAACGCGTCGTCCTCAATCACAAAGAAGGTATTGGATGAGAAGAGGCTGGCAAAAGGGCAAAACAGATTTTTCCAGAGTTTCAAAACTGCATCTGACATATAATCTTTGCTCCACTCTCAGTCCATGGACACATATACACACGCACATGTGCATGCATGTAGTTGAATGCATGGACTCACATGTTCTCACAGACAACATATATACCCCTCACAGGTGCCCTAACACCCCCCAAAGCTTCTGTATGCAGGAACCCCTACATACATGCAGGAACACCCACTCCCTTCAGCTGGTTGTGGGCCCAGCCAGGCCCCACTCACAGCAGGTGCAGTGAGGGAATCTTCAGAAAGCTGCCAGCCTTCACCTGGGGCACTCCTGTCCTGATGAGTGAGCTGGAGATGTGGGCAGAGCTGAGTGAGGACAAACCCAGCCCAATTCTCCGTCCTGCACAGAGCCTTCTGCTGCCCTGGAGCCCCTGGCTGCTACACCGAGTCTGGCTCGGTCTCCTGTCCAGTACTGCCCAGCACATGCCCTCGACACCTGGACAACGATCCTGGCAGTACTGAGCCCATCCCCTGGCTATCTCACTACTGGGGTCCCTCTTCCTTTAGGGACTCCCCCATCTACCTTTCCAAATCCTAGCAACCCCAGTACCCCAAGACGCTGATGGAAACCCCAGCATCCAACCCCAGTCCCCAAGGACCCCCATCTTCCCACTTCACATTCGGGCCCACAGAGAGGCTGGCACTCACAGTGACAGGAGCGTCGGGGAGAAGCTCTGGGGCAGCTCCGGGCAGCCCTCACACAGGGCACTGTCCTTGGAGCAAGAACAGTGTGGCGGACATTTTCCCTTTGGAGGCCTCCAGGCCACTCCTGCCCCGGCCCCAGCCAGCAGCAGCAGCCGCAGCAGAAGGCCTGCCCCTCCCATGCCCCTTACCCCTGCCCAGCCTCCCGCCTACCTCCACCCTGCCAGACCTGGGCCACTACATCTCCACTGCTGGGTACCCCTCCATCCTGGCACTGGCAGTGCCCTGTGGCTGCCCCTTCCTGCTCCCTCTCTCTTTCAGCCTACCCTCTTCCCAGTATCTGATCGTTTCTCTTTCTCGCTTGAGTCTGTTTCCCACTCACAGCAACCTCTATTGCTGTCTTTGTCTCTCTATGTCTCTGGTTCAGCCTCTTTAGGTCTCTGGGGTGTGTGTGTGTGTGTGTGTGTGTGTGTGTGTGTGTGTGTGTGTGTCCCCTCCTTTTGGTGTCTATAATTTCTACCTCCCTCCCCCCTTCCCAGTGCCCAATACTTTCTGTGTGTCCTCCCACACCCCTTGCCCCTGAAGGTTTGGGAAAGGGACTTGCGATGACCAGGATGCCCTAGAAGAGCAGGGTAGGAAAGAGGAGGGGTCAGAGGCCATAGGAAGGGCCCTTTGGGAAGGGGCGGGGTCGCCACGGGCTGGAGCCACCCTTGCCACTCCCAGCCAGCCCCCTCCCCAGAGTCCCCATTCAACCCCAGCCAGGGAGTGTGAGAAGTGGATGTCCCCAGGGTGGGGACCAGATGGCTCAGCGCACTGAAGGTGGGAGGGGCTGAGACAAGAGGCCATGGAGGCGGAGGGGGGAAGGAGGGGAGGGGGAACATCCGGGAGGGTGTGGTGGGCTGCTGTCAGCAAGGCTTCCAGCGCAGGTGCAGCTGCTCCCCCTTGTGGCCACCCTTGGCAGGACCGCTGCTTGCCCCAAAGTCAGACCCCCTTTCCTGACCTTGAAATTAACCCCTTGAATGCCCGCCACCCAATCAGGGTGGAGACTCCCATCCAAGGACCGGTCGGTGAGGAGGCGCCTGTGCCTTCCGCATCTGCTCTGTACCAAGCTTTGTCAGAAAGCCTCAACTGTTGACACTCTAATCTCCCCAAGAGCTCTGCTGGGACGGCTCTTGTAGCTCATTTCCCTGGGGAAGCGGAGAAGGGAGGTCGGGGGACTGTGGATGGCCCAGAGAAGGCAGACCCAGCATCCAAACCCAGGCAGCTGCCTCCAGGGCCTCTTTGTCTAACTCCTTGGGAGTCAGAATTGATGGGGTTGTGGCTTACAGGTTGCTTTCATTTGAAGTAAGCTTTTAGAAACTTGAATACATTCCACTAAGAAAAATATTTAAGTGGCATGTTACTCAGCCTGACATCCTAGTAGTATTATTGGGCTACGTACCATATGTACCAGTTTTTAAAATGTATTTACTGTTTAAGGCAGGGTCTCTGAAGCTGGGGAGATGGCTCAATGATTAAAGGCACTTGCTTGCAAAACTTGCTGCCCTGGGTCCAATTCCCTAGTACCATGTAAAGCCAGACTCATAAAGTGGTCCATGCATCTGGAGTTTGTGGGCAGCAGCAAGAGGCCTTAGCAGACCCATCTCTCTCTTTTCTCTCTCTCTCATAAATAAGTAATAAGTAAGTATTTTAAAAAATTTATTAAAGAGCTGGTCATGGTAGTACATGCCTTTAACACTAGCATTCAAGAGGCTGAGGAAAATCACCATGAGTTTGAGGCCAGCCTGGGGCTATAAAGTGAGTTCCAGTTCAGCCACGGCTACAGTGAGACTCTGCTTCAAGAAAACAACAACAACGGCCGGAGGAATGGCTTAGCGGTTAAGGCATTTGCCTACAAAGCCAAAAGACCCAGGTTCGAGTCTCTGAGACCCACATAAGCCCAATGCACAAGGGGTGCATGCATCTGGAGTTCGTTTGCAGTGGCTGGAGGCCCTGGCACACCCATTCTCTCCCTCTCTCTCTCTCCCTCCCTCCCTCCCTCCCTCCCTCTTTCTGTCAAATAAATAAATAAACAAAAATAAAATATTTAAAGGGGATTTTCTAAAATAGAAAACAACAGTAACAACAACATGAAGAGACGGCTTAGTGGTTAAGGCACTTGCTTGCAAAGCCAAAGGACTCAGGTTTGATTCCCCAGTACCCACATAAAGCCAGATGCATGAGGTATTGCATGCATCTGGAGTTCATTTGCAGTGGCTGGATGCCCTGGCATGCCCATTATGTCTCTCTCCATCAAATAAATAAATAAATTTTAAAAAGCTTATTTAAAAAAAGACAGGGTCTTGGGCTGGAGAGATGTCTTAGCAGTTAAGGTTCTTGTCTGCAAAGCCTAAAGACCATGTTTGATTCTCCAGATGCACGAAAGTGTGGCAAGTGCAAGACCGAACATTCCCACTAGGTGGCGCAAGCATCTGGCATTCAATTTCAGTGGCTGAGGCCCTGGCGTGCCAATTCTCTCTCTCTCTCTCTCTCTCTCTCTTTATGTCTCTCTCTGAAAAAAAAGTCAGGGTCTTTGTAGCCCAGGCTGGCCTGGAACTCATGATTCTCCTGACTCAAACTCCTGAGCGCTGGGATGACAGTTGGGCATAGTAGTGCCCAGAAGCATGCCAGTCTTTACACAACTAGGCTCAAACCTCACAGAAACCCTGCATAGTGTTACTATTCCTGCTCCACAAATGGGCAAATGTGGGCACTGGAAAGTTAAAGAGTGATTTTTCATAGAGCCAGTGAGGTCTAGCCCTAACCACTACTTTGTTGCCTGAGATGAGAAGGTCAAGGACATATGGCCTCTTGCTACTGATGTGCACACATCCACAGGTCAATGGAGGATGGGGGCTGGACAGACCTGGGGTCCAGTCTAGTCCTGGGTAACCTCAGCCAACTTATTCAACTTCTCTGGTCCTCGTTTTCCCCATATGTCAGATGGGCACCCATACCCAGTTTCAAGAATGGACTCACTGAGCTCACTGAAGAGCTAATCCTCTGGGTGTTCACCAAGGGATGGAACCCAACAGTGCAGGCAAACTCCTTCTGCCACTGGGCTCCCTGCTGAAAAGTAAGCCCTCCTCTTTAAATGTACAGCTAGAGTCCACATGTGGTGGTACATGCCTACAATCCCAGCACTCAGGAGACAGAAGCAGGAGGATCTTGAGTTCAAGACCAGCCTGGACTACAGAGTGAGTGTGAAGCCAGCCTAGGCTAGAGTGGGATCTTGCTATTTAAAAAAGGGGGGTGTAGTGGTGCATGCCCTTAATCCCAGCACTTGGGAGGCATAGGTAGAAGAATCTCTATGAGTTGAAGGTCACCCTGAGACTACATAATGAACTCCAGGTCAGCCTGGGCTAGAGGTAGACCCTACTTCAACAGCAACAACAACAAAAGTCAGGGAGCCTTAGTGCCAGGGACACAGAGTGGACAATGAGAGGCTTCAAGCCATTCCCAGCTACCCAGCCAGCAGGGTTCTCACTCCATTTTATCTTGAGAAAGACAACTTGACAAAAACAACTGTGTGCCAGCCTTTGTTCTCAGTGCTTTACGTACATTATTCTAGACAATCACACCACCTCCCTCTGAGGGGAACGCTGTTATACTCTCCATCTTACAGAAGGAGTAACAGAGTCACGGAGAGCTTGTGCCACCTACCCAATATGGCACGGTGAGAAAGGATTGATGGAGTGGCTCCACCCCAGGGCAGTGAGCTCTCCAGAGTTGCCCTGCACGTAAAGAAAGCTGGGTTGGACCAGAGCTGAGACAGGTGCCTTGTGTCTGCTTGCCTCCTTGCTTCCCCTGTCCCCTCCTCGATGCTATCTAAACACCAGGGTTAACATTAGTCAGGGATGACTGGTAATCTTGGGGTGCTTGGCCACCAGAGGCAGAGGCTGAGAGACAGGGCTCAGACAGGAACATATAAGTGTGACAGGGTCACTCCTGTGACTACATGCAAGCTCCAACAAGCACCCCTAACTTCTGCAATGTGGTGCCTGAGCCACTCTCTGCTTGAGATTGGAGACATTTCTGCTCTCAACTACCAGGATTCTGCTTGGCTAAACCTCAATTTTCACATCTCTAAAGTGGAGTTGATCATATGACAATACCAAGTTCACAGACTTCTTATTTATTTTTATTTATTTATTTATTTGCAAGCACAGAGAGATAGAGAGAAGAGACAGAGAGCAAGACAATGGGCACACCACAGCCTATAGCCACTGCAAAGGAACTCCAGACGCCTGTGCCCCTTGTGCATCTGGCTTATGTGGGTCCTAGGAAATTGAACCTGTGTCCTTTGGCTTTGCAGGCAAACACCTTAACTTAAGCTATCTCTCCAGTCCAAGTTCACAGACTTCTAAGCCAAGCCAAGGAGTTGTGCGGATGGCCTTAATAATTAATTTATCCATTTTATAGCACAGAACATCCAAAGACAGAGAGGGCACAAGGGCTGCCTAGGATCACACAGTTGGGAGTGCCAAGCCCACACCTGACCCCAGGTTTCCCTACGGCCAAAGCCTGTGAATAGAGCCTGACCATGAGGACTCCAGGAACGTTTCTCCCCAGGGCATAATCCTGGACACATGAGCTCAGAGAAAGGAAAGTTCAAGGTTAAACACAGGTCTGTGGCTTTGGGTTTGCCAGCCTGGATGTCCGTGACTGTGCAGACAGCTGTGTGCCTGCCGACCCGCACGTGGGCTATGCATACGGTGTGTCTATGGTTTGGTGGCCGTTTGGAGGAGGATCTGTTCTCCTGTGTCCACAAGGACGTGGGATGTGCATGGCCATCAATCACCTCCTTGAGCCGCATGAGAATGCTGTCGGGGGTGTGACTTAGGAGGAGTTTCTTATATGGCTGTGTGTGGTCATGGGTCCTTATGAAAGTGTGCACCTTTGTTTCCGTGTGTGAGAGTGGACGGATGCGTGACAATGTCATCTCGTTTACGAGCATAGGGGTTCCGCTATGTAGCCCAGACTGGCCGGGAACTTACCTTTGTAGCCCAGGCTGGCCTCAGACTCACTCGGTAGGCCAAGCTGACCTTGAACCCTCAGTCCCCCTGCCTCTTCTTCAGGGGCGCTGGGGTGAGAGGGCTGAGATTCCACACCCCGCCGTGGTTATGTCTTGAATGAATCTTTTCAGACACCACCCCGAGCAAGTGTGTGCACACCTGGACACAGATGCATTTGTCATGTTTTGTCTCAGGTGGTAGAGTTGGCTGTGTGTCCATGACATTGGGTTTCTCTGTATTTGTGTGTTTGTAGTATGTCTACAGTGAACCTAACAGTCAGCAGCAGATGACATAATATGCACACTAATAACTGTCCCCCAGCCCCCCCAAAAATACTAGCCCCTAGCTGGCATGGTGGCTCATGCCTTGAATCCCAGCACTTGGCAGGCAGAGGTAGGAGGATCACTGTGAATTCGAGGCCACCCTGAGACGACATAGTGAATTCCAGGTCAGCCTGGGCCAGAGTGAGACCCTACCTCAAAAACACAGAAAAACAAATAAATTAAAAAAAAATTAGCCCCTGCATACTATCAAGGGCTCCATAGAACACTATGGTCAGAGGTCAGTGGGCGCCCAAGAGATGGAGCTTAGTGACCTTAGGCCCCAGCTGGGCCCCATTCCCAAGGAGCCCTGTTGAAATCATTCTCTCTCCCCAGCCCAAAAGCTCTGGGCCAAAGGAGGAGTCAATATGTGTGTGTGTGTGTGTGTGTGTGTGTGGGTGTACACTCATGCACGTCTGTGTGTCCACAGTACAGTCCACATGCCTGGTGCTCCTCAGGCTGAGCTGAGAGAGTTAACCTAGTGGGCCAGTCTGGGCTGGGGGCCGCCCCCTGGCCCCCCTCCAGCCTGGGCTCCAGTTACAGCTGCTGGTTGGGAAGGGCAAGGGCAGGGTGGGGCCAGAAGGGGAGCCTGCGGGGGCGGTGCATCCAGTTCTGGGCCAGGGGGTCCAAAGTGCTCAGCCCCCAGGGGCCTAGCCAGATATTTGGGGGCCTTCTAACAGCAGGGGACAGTGTGAACAGGGTGAGCATCCCCCACCCCTTTCTCTAGACCTTTCCCCTTCCCTAGCTGGGTGGCCTATTTTGGGAACAGGAGTGGCCAGCCCCTGGTTTCCCAAGCTGGCCGGACCCAAGGGGGAGGAGTGTGTGGGGAGAGCTGGGTCGCAGGGGTGGAGGGAGCCTGTGACTCCTCCCTTCTCTGCTCCTGCTGCTGCCGCTGCTGCGTGAGACCCCCTGGCTGGGTGTGGGGCTTGGACATTCACGTGTGTAGCGTGTAGGTCTGCTTGTACCACTGTTTGGGGCACAGGGAGCCTAGAGGAGGGCGTACTTACACCTCACTTTCCTCCCACCAGCAATTTGGGGGTAGAGGGTGTTGTCTGTCCAGTTCCAGCCCCATCCGCTCTGTGTGTGTGTGTGTGTGTGCATACATGTGTGTGTGCGTACATGTGTGTATGCGTGTGTGTGTCTGAAGCAGACATCTGTCTTCTTTCAGGCCCACTGGCATGGGCCCCTCATCACTCGTCTGGTGTTGTCCTGTTATGAAAGATGTTATCCAGAAGTGGGCAGAGAGGCTGTTTCCCCTTTACTTACAACTTCCAGGAGAGGAGAAGGGGGGCTAGACCCATTGCAGCTGGGAGCCGGTGGCAATGTGGCTCCAGCCTGGGCCTCACCCCAGCAGGGTTGTACATGACCCCCAAAGTCAGGCGAAGGAAAGCTGTTGCCATGGTGGCCTGTGTGCGGCGAATTCCTCCCGGGTGAAATGGGAGATATTTATACCCAGGGCCAGGCAGAGAGCAAGTGAGCGGGCTGGCGGGCCGGCAGCCCAGGGCAGGAGAGCCAGGCCTGTACAGGACCCGGGAGTCCCACTGCGGACTAGGAGGTAGGTGGGGCTGGGGCGTGCCCCACTGCGTGGACGTGTTGGCCTCCACCTGTCCGGTGCCCTGCCTCCCCTGCTAGGCTAGGTGTGAGAACTCTGGGGCCTGCATGTTGTTTTGGTGGCTTGGTTCCGGTGAAGCTGGGATGTCCTGTCTCTCAGTCAACTAAGCTACATGCCTGACACGTCTGTGACTGAGTTCAGGCCCCTGCGTGGGAGGGGAGGAAAGTATGCAATTTCTGACTTGGGCTGTCTCCTCAGAACAATGGCGTCTCTCAGCCCCATCTCCGTTCTCCTCGTGGGTCTCTTTGCCATGGCCAGCACAGGTGAGTCCAGGGGAGGCAGCCTGGTATCCGCCTCGGTCCCAAGAGTGGCAGAGGTAGGAGAAATCCAAGTGCGAGACCCAAAGCTGAAGGAACTCACAGGTGGCACAGGGAACTGGGGGTCTGCCATATGAGTTCTGTCATGGCTGGCATTTAGGGGAGGGGAAAAGATGCTCTGGACAGACAGACCGGGGAGTGGACGGAGGCTGGTTCCTTGGTTGCTGAAGTGATAGACAACCTATAAGACATCGGGTGGTGGACAAGTTAGATGACCCCACTTTACCCATGACAGCGCAGGGGGACACGAGCACCCAGAGTAGATGGGCAGCCCGACTTGGGTCCAACAACCCCCAAACTCCCAGCTCAGAAAAGAAGGTAGGGCCTCCTAAATTCTTATGTTATTCCTTATCCTGGACCCTGGGGGACACTGAACTCTTGAATTTTCTCTCTTCGTAGAAGCGCCACCGGAACACGACCCATTCACCTATGGTGAGGGGGGCGTCTACTTGGGGTTCTAGTGGAGGGCCTGGGCTGGCCTGTCCCCCTTCCCTTTCTTCTGACTGTCTGGTGGTTTATATTTCTGACGTTCTGGCTCTTTCTCTTGCTTGTCTTAGATAAGCCCTGTCTGCCAGTATCTCCCTACTTCCTTGCCCTGCATGGTCCCGCCTCCTTCCATCACCTTCCTTCTTCCCGGGCTCCTCTACCCCGCTTTCTCCGCTCTCTCCCCCGTTCTTTCTCCAGGCCTGGTGTCCTCCTCCCCAATGGGTCTTTTTCCTCTCCCCCTCCTCCATGCACTCACTCTCCTTGCTGCCCACAGACTATCAGTCACTGAGGATCGGAGGCCTAACCATCGCTGGGATCCTTTTCGTTCTGGGCATCCTCATCATCCTCAGTGCGTGTCAGCACCTGCCCCTCCGTCCATCCACCCCCGAACCCGCCTTACCCAGAGCTGCCCACCCCCACCAAATCCTGTCCACACCTGCCCCCAGCCCGGCTCCCACGCCCCGCCCCGTCCATAACCACGCCTCATTCCCCACCCGGCCTCTAACCACGCCCCACCCGGGTCCATCTCCATCCACATCTCGCCCAGGGCCTCGAACCGCCTTAAGCCACGCCCACCCCTTAACCACGCCCCTCTTCTACATTGCCCCGCCCCCAAGCAGCCCCACCCGGCGCCTCCCTGCTGGAGCTGAGGCTCGAGAGCAGGGGTGCCCGCCCGCGGCGGGGGAGGGGAGGGTGCCAATCTCAGCTTCTGCCCCCCTCCCAGGCAAGAGATGCCGGTGCAAGTTCAACCAGCAGCAGAGGTAAGAGGTCCCTTTCGCTCCTCCCACTGTGGAGAGACGGTGGGGGCGAGGCGGGAGGCCCACCCATCCCGCATTCAGAACTCCTGGCGAACATGTATTAAGCACCTACTGTATGCCTCGTTCCAAGCCAGGCGCTGGGCCAAAGAGATGTGTAAAGCCCACGCCCTGCCGGCGGCCGAGGGTCCCACCAGCCCCGCGCCCTGCCGGCGGGGGGCGCTGTCCATGGGTCCCACTAATCCCGCGCATTGCCGGCGGGGGCCTCTGTCCGTGGGTTCCCACCAGCCCCGCAGATGGAGAGTCACACAGCGAGATCAGGCGATGCGCTGGGCGGCGGACGGTGCAGAAATGAGATCACCTCACACAGCCGCCCAGTTTAGCTCGGAGGCCGGCTTCTGGCGCTTGGATTCGTCTCGAAATAAACATTTAAAGCCCAGGCATCTTGGGGACGAGTACTTCCTGCCTGTTAGGTAGAACGGTTACAGATGCCATCCTAAGTGCACTGGGTATGCACCTCGCCAGCCCCTCACGCTGCTGCCACCATGGGACTGGTGCCCATTATCCGCCCCATTTTACAGATAAGGAAACTGAGGCACAGAGGGCTTGTTGGATCACTTAGGAGGACTCATAGGAAGATGAGGTTTCTGAGTTTCCCAGCCATGCCCCACGGGTCTCCGCGCCCCTCCCGCAGCATCGCCGGCGGTACTCACGGTCCCCCGCCCCCCGCAGCATCCTCCAGCGGCTCCGGGGCGCTCCGGGTTGGGGGACCCGCCGTCCAGCGGTGCAGTGCGGGGAAACGAGAGGCTTGCGCTGGGTTGGGAGGGGTGTCCGGGAAGCGACTGTCTGTCCCGGACGATCCCAAGCCCCTTCTATTCTGCCTGTCCCTTCCCAGAACTGGAGAACCTGACGAAGAGGAAGGAACTTTCCGCAGCTCCATCCGCCGTGAGTTTGGAGAGACTGCAGCTTTTTTGGGGGGGGGCGGTGGATATTTCCAAGACTCCTCTTTCTGGGAGCGTGGAGGGAGGGTGGATGAGTGGGTGGCGACCCCTCTTGACTGGCGAACTCTCCGGGTCCCCTCAGGTCTGTCCTCCCGCAGACGGTAGAACCGCCACCTGGTGCGAAGGAACCCGGCCAGGTCCTGCAGCCCTGGCGGGTGGGCAGGGGAAGGGGGAGAGGGGGCCCGTGCCAGGGTGGGAGCCCGGTGAGGTGGAGGGCTAGGGGGGGGGTCCCTCGTCGCCTCTCACCCTTTTCACCCCCACAGGATCCCCTTGGGTGCCTGACACCTCCTCCCACCCACCTGCGCGCCGCCGCGGCCGCCTGGACCATCCCCATCCCCGGCCCTGCTCCAGCGACTCCCCTAGTCGCCCAGACTTCCAATAAAACCTGCTTTTCTCTCTCAACCGCGCTTCCTTGATGCTCTGTCTGCGCTGCGTGCTCGAAAGCCATGGCACCCCCTTGGCCCCGACAGGGGGCGCCCCACCCTTGGGGAAGGGGCGGGGACGTCGGCAGTGGGCGGGGGCGGGGGCGGGGGGATGGCCTAGACGGGGGCGGGCTCCCAGGGCCCCCATTGGCTACAGCCCCCCTTCCAGGGCTCCCCCCATTTCCCCCCTCACATCAGTCTGTCCTGCTTCCAGCTGCTACAGCCGTGCCTTCGCCGCCTCAGTATCCTTCCTACAGCCCCCTGCTCAGGCTCAGCATGGCCACCCCAACCCAGACCCCTACAAACGGTGAGCTTCGTCTGAGGAGGGGGTGCAGGGGAGGTGCACCAAGATCTAAGAGCATAGGGGAGAGGGTTAGGGGAGGTGGGGAAATTCCAGTACTGAAGTGGAGGGGTGAGGGGGATGTTTCCCCTGTCATGGGTGGAGGCCCTGCAGAGCATTCCTGGACCCCCTTCCCCACCCCACACACCCGATTGAGGTTTTCTTGGGGACCTGCTCCCTGTTGACAGCCTCCTTGCGCGGGACCTGTGGTTAGAGTGACAGTCCTGGGAGAAAAGATGCTCGGGCTGGTTGCTATGGCAACCGGGTGGCTGGTCCAGCATAGCAGCGGATGCTTACCGGGAAGAGATGGAGATCTGAGGGTGGGAGCTGACAGGTCTGCAGCCAGAGAGGTTCTGGATTTCAGAACCCTCAGGTGGGCCAGGGGAAGGGTTTGCTATCTCTTTCTGCCTCCTAGGGTGGGCATTTCCTGAATTCCTGACAGGCAGGTTCTGAGGGAAGTAGAGACAGCTAAAGGAAGAAGTAGATGTGTATGTGTGGTGATGGACTATGGGAGCCTGAAAGAGAGAGAGACCAAGAGACCAGAGAGCTAGAGACACAACTACATAGTCAGTAAGGGAGAGAGGGAGAGAGAGAGGAGAAATTGAGACAGGGGAGGGGAGAGGAGAGGGGGGATGGGGGCAGCCCGGGTGGGGCGGAACCACTGCAGTGAACCTGCATGGGTGGGAATGGGGTGGGGGGACCCTCTTCCTAGCCCACAGTTGTGCAGTTGTGGTTTCCAGCCCAGGGGATACACTTGGGTGTCCCTCCCGCCCCCTTGCAGGCACTCCGTTTACACTTCACACCCATTAACCCAGATATGCACCCTCTCCCAGGCCGTGCGTCCCTGTGGCCAACCCCGGTGCTGCGCGCGCTTCTCTGCGGAGGAGCTAGGGACCAAGGCTTGCTTGGGGTTGGGGGCAGGGCGAGGGTGCTGAGAAGCCCCTGGCAGTGAAGGGAACCCCAATTCCACTCCCATGGTGCCTCCCCTTCCCCCTTTCCCAGCAGTCAGGGCTGCTGTGTCGAGCTCTATCTGCAGAATCCGAAGCAGGGCGGGGTGGGGGGAGGCTGCAGAGACTGGAAGCCACCCTAGGGAGAGGGGGCAGGGTTGAGCCAGCAGGTCTGGCGGGAGCCCAGGGCTTCTTTTTTTGCAGAGGTGGTGGTTAGCAGGATCGATGGCAGCAGCCGGGCAGAGGTGGGAGGACAGCTGCCTTGACAATCCCCTTCTCCCCATCATAGCCCGGGAAGGGACCGCAGGGCTAGGGCGACCTCAGGGGAGGAAGAGCATGGCGTGCATTCACTGCAGAGCATGGAAAGGATTAATGAATTGTGGGGAGGGGAGGGAGGGAGGTGGGGCTCTTTTCGGAGAACAGGAGGGAGAATTCAGGGAGAGGAGAAAAAAGATGTGGGACCAAACCTGGGCTCCCAATCCTGAGAGGGTGGTACCCTGAAGTTGGCCAGAAGCCAGTTCTGCAGGAGCCATGGGGGGATGAGGGGGTGTTCAAGATTGGCCCAATCCCGCAAGCCTCACCAAAGACCCCATCCAGCCTGGATCGACCAGACCCATCACCTCTCAAGATGCCTCAGTTGCCATAGCAACCACCTCTTTCCTGATCTCTCCTTGGCAGCTAGCCAAGAGTAGTGCACATTCCTTTTGCCTTCTGGCTCCACCTTACCCCAGCCACACCCTAAGGATGCAGGCAGGGACCTGCAGGATGCTGGGGCAGGCGCTCCCTGGAGGTATCCCAGAACTCTGGATGAGGGTTCATGAAAAAAACCATTGCTCTACCTTGCATGCAGCTGTCTGCAGCCTGAGAGGCTCATTCATTCGTTCCAGAAAATGTCTTCAAGAATCTATACATGCCAGGTTTAATTGACACCAGGGATGAGTCCAACAAATCAGCCACTCTCTGGTGGGAAGGCCAAGACACAGCACAGGGGACTCTAAACATGGTGTCACTCACTGGATGCTTCTAAGAAACACCTTTAAGAGTTTTGCCCTGTTGAAATGGTCCCTACATTGTTATGTATTTAATATTTTTCCTTCAAAGGATTAACTTCTTAAAAACCTTAATGAGCTTTTAAAACCACCACTCCAAATGGAAAAAATATTTTTTCTTTCCTAAATTTAAGGCAAGAGGCAAGTGTGGTGGTACATGTCTATAATCCCAGGAGGCTGAGGCAGAAGGATCCTGAGTTTGAGACCAGCCTGGGCTACAAAAAGTAGCAAAAAGTAAAACCGAACCAAAGCCCCAAACCAACAGCAATCAATTGACAAACACTAAAGACACATCAGCATCAATCCAAGGCTTCTTCCTGAGAGATTGGACAGACACCTGGAAACGTACCCATCATACAAATCACAGCTACTTATGGTCTTAGCTGTATCAGTCAGTGTAGGCAAGAGCTAGCTCTGGTAACAAGTAGTACCAGAAGTCTCTGTGGATGGTGATCACTAGCTCTTGTGACTCCATGTGCTGTAGGTTGTCTGCTCGGCAGCAGCCACTTTCTGGAATGTTCACTGTCCAGATTTAACCACACAGCCCACCCAACTTCAGGGGAGCCTGGAAGGGGGAGGGGGAAGAACACTAATGACATCACCTGTTATCACTTGGCCCCCCTCTCCAGTGGCCACCTGCAGACAAGGCAGAACTTAAGAAGAACTGTCCCAGGGCACAGAGGAGAGCCACCAGGGAGGACAACTTGAATGGGATGTTCTGAGTCCACTTGCCACTGCCACCAAATCTAGCACAAGACAGTAGTGCTGATGTATCATGTCACTTAGAACCCCAGAGATTCAGAATCCACTTTGTGATAGTATTCCTATCCATATCAGTATGTGGACATGCGTGCCTCTCCACCATAAGAAGCAGGAGGCCATTAGGAGATAGACTGGCCTCCAGAGATGTTAATGTGGGGTCTCTCTCTCTCTTCCTCTGTATGTGTGTGTGTATGTATCTGTGAAGGCATGCACCTAGTTATTTCTCATCTCTCACCTCCCTACCCTAAACCATATACCCCTTCATAGGGCTCAGCAAGCTGGATGTGGTGGTGTACACCTGTAGTCCCAGCACTCAGGAATCTGAGTGGGATGGAGAGTTCAAGACCAGCCTGGGCTACACAGTGAGGCCCTATGGGGGAGGAGTGGATGGGGGGAGTGGTTGCAGTGCCTGCCCTTGGGAGCTCAGATGGCTGGGAAGTTTGAGGGAGTCTTCAGGGACTCAGTGGCCCACCAGGGGGACTAGGGTCATTATATGTACGAGTGTGTGTGTGTGTCAGGGAATGGACCATGGCTTTCGTCAGGGGTCTAGGGCTAGGACTACCATGTACGTTGGGTAGGTTGAACACGGAACGGGGGTGACAACAGCTGAGGAGGGGGGGGGCTGGAGCCCATTCTACACCCACTCTTCAGACCTGAGTTCCGTCGCCAGGTTGTAGCAGCCACAGCAGAAGGCCTCTTTCTCCGAGTTCCATGAGGGCCAGAAGCACCATCAGTGTTGAAATGTTCCTCTCTCTCTCTTTCTCTCTCTGCCTTTCTTCTCACAGTTCCTGAGGAACATGACCCATTTTTCTATGGTAAGTGTTGGGCTTATGATGGGGGGTACCCTAGGGTTAGATGGAGTGGTGGCTGTGGCTCACTGGGACCAGTGAGAAGTGGCTTCAGGTCTGGCTCCATGCCTCCCGGGCCACATATGTCGCACCTCAGCCAGTCCATGGAGGGAAGAGCCATGTTGGAGATGGAAGGCAATCTCAAGTTCCCCTGAGCTCCTGATGAAGGCTCGGGACGTAAGGCCCACTTGCTCGTGGGCACAGTGCGGGGAGATTAGCAGGAACTGGAAAGTGTTGATGACACAGCCCCCTTCCCTCTTTGGAGACTAGACAGTGACTGAGAAGGAAAATGAACTCATGCCATTAGGGCTAGTTAGAATGTACAAGCTACAGGTCAGTTTAGTTCAGGCTGCCTCCTATAGTACTGCCTGTCTCCCTAATGGAAAGTACCCAAGGTCTCCACGGACTCCAGCCAGGACTTGGGGCTTGTGCAGTGAAATCATCAGAGAACTCATTTGGGGACATCCTTAAAGTGACTCTGAGGTTTGAATTTTTAATTATCCACTCCTAGCTGTGTGGCCTTGAGCAAATGACTTTCCCTTGGTGGGCCTGCTTTTTAAAATTTAATTTATTAAAGTTTGTGAGAGTGGGGTAGAAGGAGGAGAGAATGGGCACACCAGGGCTTCTTGCTACTGCAAACAAACTCCTGATACATGTGTCACTTTTTTTGTGCCTCTGGCTTAAAATGGGTACTGGGAGGCCAGGCATGGTGCATGCCTTTAATTACAGTTCTCGAGAGGCAGAGGTAGGAGGATCGCTGTGAGTTCGGGGTCACCCTGAGACTACATAGTGAATTCCAGGTCAGCCTGGGCTAGAGTGAGACTCTACCTCGGACAAAAATGATGGGTACTGGGGAATTGAACCCAGGCTGACAAGCTTTGCAAACAAGTGCCTTTAACTTCTGAGCCAGCCCCAAAGTTGTTTTTTTGTTTGTTTGTTTTTTTAAGCAGGGTCTCACTGCAGCCCAGGTTGACTTGGAACTTACTTTGTAGCTCTAGGGTGGCCTCAAACTCACAGCAATACTCCTACCTTAGCCCAAGTGCTGGGAGAAAGGCGTGCGCCACCACACCTGGCTGTGGGCTTTTCTGGAAACAAGGAATAGTGATGGCTCCCACCCATGAGGACTCTGGAAAGATTTATCGGACAGTTCCTTTCTAGTATCCCCCTGGCACTGAAGTTCTAGGTCTGGTGGAGCTGAGATCTGGCCTTGATCTCCCCACTAAACACCTTTCTGCCCTTTGCTTATGCATACTCTTCGTTCTGTCCCACCTCAGGGCCTTTGCAGTACTGAGCAGAGGCTCCTTCCCTTTTTCTGGCCTTGGGTCAAGTATCGACTGACTTCATGCTAGGAGGCTTTCCCTGACTCCTCGCCAAAAGCAGTTATGCCACAGCCAGCCATGACTTAGGTTTATTTTATTTTATTTCTTTGGTTTGGCCAATTTGTTGGTGAGTGCTTAATCATACACAACATGAGAGTCAGCTGCTTACCGCCAGCCAAGACCTGGCTCACAGCTGGCACACAGTAGGGCTTCACAAAGTCTCCTTTCTACTAATATTTGCCGAGTATGTGCTTTCTGGATGCCAGGCCCTGCACCACGCGCCAGAGATACTTCAAGGAGCAACTGAGACCAGCCTTCCTGCCCTTCTTGGCCCATTTCCTGTTTGTCAGACAATTACAATTACAAGAGTAATTCTTCCCCCAAGTTCAGTAGGCTGAGGCAGGAGGATCATAAGTTTGTGCCAGTTTGGACTACATAGTGAGACCCTATCACAAAAGAAAGAGGAGGAATGAGAGAAAGGAAAAGGAGGAAAAAGATGAAGGAAAGAAAGGAAGGAATGGGCCAGGTGTGGTGGCGCAAGCCTTTCATCCCAGCACTCAGGAGGCAAAGGTAGGAGGAGAGCTGTGAGTTGGAGTGAATTCCTGGTCAGCCTGGGCTAGACTGAAACCCTACCTCAGAAATCAACAACAAAAGGAAAGAAAGAGTTGGGAAGATTTTCGTAGGACAGCCAGAGGTGTCACTGATGTCTGCAGTTGGCAACTGAACAATTCACTCATGAAGCGCTTTCAGGTAGCTCATGCCAGGGTCAGGGCAGGATGACCCTCCCTCCCCGCTACCTTGCTCCAGGGACCACAGGGTGTTGAGTGTGGCTAGAGCAGGAGACTGACGGGAGGTAAGGTCCCAGAAGGACTGAAGACCAGATCATTCTCTGGGGGCTGTGACTCTGACCTTGTATTTTTTTTTTTTTTTATTTGCTTCGTTTTCTGAGGTAGGGTTTCACTCTAGCTCAGGCTGATCTGTGATTCACTATGTAGTCAGGGTGGCCTTGAACTTGGGGCAATCCTCCTACCTCTGTCTCCCAAGTGCTGGGATTAAAGGCCTGTGCGACCACGCCCGGCTTGACCTTGGTTTTTGCCTGGGGTGCAGTGGGAGCTAGGTGGAGGGCTCTGGGCTGAGGAGGACCTTGATCTGCAGGGGTTAATGGGGTTCTCTCCTGGCTGTGGGAAGGAAGGGTGGGGAGGAGGTCTGAGGGTGGAGAAGTCCAGGGGCCCATAGCTGACCCAGCCTGCACTCTCCGTCCTTCTATGAGCCTCCTCTGCTTCCTGGTCCTGGCCCTGGCCTAGAGCTTGGGCTGGGCTGGGCTGAGGAGCCACTCTGCCCTGAGATCCCTGTCTCCCTAGACTATGCCACCGTGCAGACTGTGGGTATGACGCTGGCCACCATCATGTTCCTGCTTGGGATCATCATCATCATCAGTAAGTACCCCCCCCCCCCCCGTGTGATCGCCCCTCCCCTTCGCTCTGCCCTGCTCTTGTCCTCTGCCTGGGGCCAGCATTGCTCTGTCTCTCCCAACAGGCAAGAAGGTGAAGTGCAGGAAGGCGGACTCCAGGTCTGAGAGGTGGGACCTGGGGACAGGGGCTATGGGAACCCCTCACAGAAGGACCCAGAGCTGGGTGGGCATGCTCCTAACCTCTCTGCTCTTTTCCTTCGTAGCCCAACGTGCAAATCTTGTAAGTCAGAGTTGCCCTCCTCAGGTGAGTGGGGTTCTGAGGGAGTCTGGAAGATAGTGGAAAGGGAGGATCCTTAGAAGGGGGGCTCCTGGGAGGGAGCAATGCAAGGGGACAGAGGATGCTGGGCCACAGGAGGTGGGATGTGCAAGATCCCAGAGTCTGCAAGGACGCCATTTTTCATTTTATTTTAGAGAGAGTGAGCGAACGCGAGAGAGAGACAGAGAGAGAGCAGAGAGAGAGAGAATTGGCGCACCAGGGCCTCAACCACTGCAATCAAGCTCCAGATGCTTGCACCACCTAGTGGGCATGTGTGACCTTGCTCTGGCCTCACCTTTGTGCGTCTGGCTATGTGGGATCTGGAGAGTCAAACATGGGTTCTTAGGCTTCGCAGGCAAGCACGTTCACCACTGAGCAATCTCTCCAGCCCCTGGTCTTTTAAAATTTATATATTTGCAGAGAGAGAGAGGGGGGGGGAGGGAGGGAGGGAGAATATGAATGAAAATAGGCACACTAGCTGCTGAAAATGAACTCCAGATGCATGTACCACTTTATGTATCTGGCTTTACATGGATACTGGGGAATTAAACCCCATTGTTAGGCTTTGCAGGCAAGTGCCTTAACTGCTGAGCCATCTCTCCAACTTAAGAGGCCCTGTTTTGAGCAGGGTGGAGAGAGGGAAAGAGTAAGACTCTGTGGGGATGGGGAAGGCCCACTATGGTTCAGCTGGTCACTGGAACTTGCTATGTAGTCCAGTCTGGAGACCTCACCATAGCCAACTTCTTACAAAATTCTTACAACTAAAAAGTATTTTTTAGGGGTCTGGAGAGATGACTCAGCAGTTAAGGTGCTTCCATCCAGAGCCTAATGATCCAGGTTTGATTCCCCAGTACCCATGTAAAGCCAGAAGCACAAAGTGGCAATACATCTGAGTTTGTTTGAGTGGCTATAGTGTGCCCATTCTCTCTCTCCTCTCCTTGCAAATAAATAAAAGCATTTTTTAAGCTGGGCATGGTGGCACACACCTTTAAATCCAGCACTCGGGAAGCAGAGGTAGAAGGATCACTGTGAGTTCAAGGCCACTCTGAGACTACAGAGTGAATTCAAGGTCAGCCTGGGCTAGAGTGAGACCATAACTCAAAAAACAAAACAAAACCACCACCACCAACAACAACAACAAAAACTTTTTAAAGGGAAAGGACTTGGGGGGGGGTGCTGGATGAGAAATTAGTATTTTGTTTCATATCATCTTTTAAAAATTATTTTGTTTATTTTTATTTAATATTTGAGAGTGACAGAGAGACAGAGAGAGGCAGGCAGAGAGTGAGAGAGAGAAGGGGCGCACCAGGGCTTCCAGCCACTGCAAAGGAACTCCAGATGCGTGCCCCCCCTTGTGCATCTGGCTAACGTGGGACCTGGGGAGTCGAGCCACGAACCGGGGTCCTTAGGCTTCACAGGCAAGCGCTTAACCGCTAAGCCATCTCTCCAGCCCTTGTTTCATCTTATCCTAATGAGATTTAAGAACATTGAGGACACACTTCGGGGTGGGGGGGGATGGGGGTATCAAGGGGCACAGGAAGAATGGTGGGTGGGAAGCGGAGGAAAGCGCAGTGGATAGCCAGTGTGCAGGGTATATGAAGGAAAGGAGGGCGGGTGTAGGGGGGCTCCTGGAGGTGCAAAAGTTAAGCGGGGACTCCCTTCTGGCGGGGAGGGGTGTGTGCCGAGAAACAACAGCACTTCCTGTGCTTTCAGTGTCGCATCATAGCACGTTCCCCACCTTGGCCACTTCAGATGGGAACTGACGCCGCCGCCGAGGTTTCCGGCGGGGAGCAGATACCAGGACTAGCCTGTGTGGCTGCCGTCCTGCAGGTCACTAACCTCTAACGTGCGCCCTCTCCTGTCCCCAGCCCCTGGCGGCGGTGGCGTGTAGGACCAGCTGCAGCTACTCTTCACGGCTGTCCCTGGCGGGGCACAGGAGCCTGAGGGCCGGGTGAAGGCGGTGGGGACCCCAGCCTGGCGCCGGGGAGCGCTCCCCGGAATGAGCCGCCGCACCCACCCCAAGGCCGGAGCCGATGCACCCCGCCGTCCCTCCCCAGGCCTTGGCAACGGGAACCCCCAAAGAGCCTGTCTGCACCCCACACCTAGAGACTCAGGCCTGCAACTCCTGGGACCCGGGACTCCACCCCCCAGCTGTCTGGGATCCCTGTGTCCAGATACCCTGCATTTCCTTGCCACCTTCTCCAAGACCCGCTCTCCTGTCCCCTCGCGGGGTCCGCGTCTTGAGCTTAATAAATGTGAATTTGGTTCTTCCCCTGTTCTGTCTGGGTCTTGTCATCTGTGGGCACCCAAGGGCTGGGAAGACTGTCCGCTTCTCCTTCTCGTTCTCCAGGGCCTCCACCACTGTCTCACCCCTCCCTTCACCCCCAGCACCTGTCTGTCCATGGCCAGCACCCCCCGCCCTCCCCTGGCCTCTGCCAGGAGGCCACCGACCCCAGTGCACCATTGCCCTCAGTGGCTTCCCTCCTGCTCCGCTCCCACCCTTGGCTCTGAAGCCGCGAAACCCAAGAGGAAATGACTGGGCGGGTCTCGGTCCCCCACCCACCCTCGCCCGCCGCGCGCCCCTGGCCACACCCTCCGCTCGGGCGCGGCTCCCACGCGGTCCACTGTGCTCCAGGCTGCGGGCTCCAGACCCCCGGCTCGGACGGACGTAAGTCCCTCCTCTGCTCTACCCGCATCCACCTGGGGCTTTGGGTGCCTCTTCGCCTCCCATTCATGCACGCTCCTGGGTGGGATCCTCTCCTGCCTCTGTCTCCCCCAGCGCTCTCCATCCCCTGCAGACGGGTCTTTCTGAGATCTAGCCTGCGTGGGCGCGGGACACTGGCTCACCCCCAACCCCCACCCCCAGAGCAGCGGTTCCCCAACTTACCCTGCCTCTTCCCCCTCCTTGCTGGCTGCCCTGGGCTCTGGGTCGCTGGGGAGCAGCTGAGACCGTGGCCAGTCCCTGGGTAAGGTTAGAAGGGCCTGCGCTCGGCTAGAGGAGCGGGGAGTCGCCTTACCGCTGCACCCTTGCCGCTGCTGGGAGGCCAAGCTGGTCTGATGCTACCTGCTTTCTTTGGGGACCAGCGGAAGAAGAAGGGTGGCTTGGGACCTCCACCTCTGAGAGCCGCTTCCTTCCCCAAAGGCAGCTGTCAGGGGGTCCTTGAAGCCCACTCCTGGGGACTGCTTTAGGGAGGGTGTGGGGGGCTACCGCAGGCCCTGCCTATATCACCCCAATTTCCACTCACCCCACAGATGTCGCCCTCTGGTCACCTCCTGTGTGTCCTCATCACTGTTATTAGCCTGATTCTGCCCAGTGGAGGTAAGACCCTCCCACCTAGCCCCAGTGGGCAGATGGGTGGGCGGCCGGGGACTTTGAGTGTCTTGTTCTAGTCCCTTCAGTCCCCTTTCTCCCAATGAGCTGGCACCAGGAAGTGTGGGTGGTTAGGCAGGCTCAGGGTTACACCCTCTTTGAGCACTTCCAACCTGGGCGCCCCTTCCAGTGGGTCCCGCTGGAGCCTGTCCTGCTGAGTAGCCTCCCTTTTACTTCCAAGAAGGACTGGCGGGGTTTGGCTTGGCTGGGAGACTGGTGTCAATTTTCACCTCGGCAGCCAGGAAACCCCAGGCTCTCAACAAAGCAGACCTGGGTCTTCTGGACAGACAGTCAGGCAAAGGGGTCCAGCTGGAGCTAACCCAACGGGAGCCCTCAGTTTCGTCTGGGAAGTACTTCTCAAAGGCGCCAGAGTGATGGGCACTTATGCCTGCCTCAGATATGTGTTTTTGTGCCCAATGTACAGATGAGGAGAAGTGAGCATTGACAGAGGTCAGAGAGTGGTGGACTGGGAGAGGACACAGGAAGAGGAGGGAGGGAGGAGCTAGGTGCGCAGTGGGATCGTCATATGCTGAGTTTGAGGGGCAGTGGAAGGCTGAGTGGCTGGGTTTGGGTGAGCGTAGCACGAAGAGGCGAGGTCAGAGAGGAGATGGAGGGCCAGAGGCGAGCCGACTTGGGGATCATTTGAGAAATCTGTTGTACTAGAGTGAGGTGAGCCGCCACCGGCCTCTGAGCTGGGAGAACTGCCCTGACCCGGGTGTTGACAGAGTCCCTCGGGTGTGTGGAGAGCTGCTGGACATCCAGGCAGAAGGAGACAGAGGTTGACACAGGGTAAGATCAGGAATGGCTCCTAGCACCACGTGCCTGTGAAGCAGTGGACAAGTCCCTTTCCTGCTCCTCAAGCCACTCCCACTCCAGATGCAACACAGTGAACTAGGCTCACTTATTCCCACTTTGCAGATGAGTCTCAGAGAGGGAGGGCACTTCAGGGACTCCTGGACATACACAGAGGAAGTGGTTGGGAACAAAATGTGAAACCAGGGTGGTGGCAGAACCTAGAACCTGGACTCAAGAGACCATCCTGCAGGGCTATGCAGGGCTCCTAGAAGACTAGCTAGGCTTAAAACTCCTGGGACCATGGAATGATGAGCAGAAACCTCACAACTGCCCGAGGCTTTGGGAGATCAGGCAGGGTGGGGGAGAAGATGCTGCTGGGGGGGAGGGTGAGGGTCTCTTCTGACTTTCAGCCTTGATTCCCTAGGACAGACATTGGAGGAAACTACACCCATTTTTGCACTGAACACAACTCCTGGGAACATTCATGTGCCAGGTAAGGAAAGAGGGACAAGTATGTCATGATCCTATCACTGCAAAGCCAGGCGTGGTGGCACACGCCTTTAATCCCTGCACCAGGGAGGCAGAGGTAGCAGGATTGCTCTGAGTTTAAGGCCAACCTAGAACTACAGAGTGAGATTCAGGTCAACCTGGGCTAGAGTGAGACCCTACCTCAAAAAAAACTAAGAAACTAAAAAAAAAAGTCCTATCATCAAAGATGACAATAGCAACACACTTGAACCAAATAGAAATTTATGGATTTGTGTAGCTGGAAAGGCCGGGGAGGGAGCGAGCATTGTCACAGCTTTGATGCAGGTGCTTGAATGCTATTGCTCTTAGTTCTTAAAAAAATAAAAAATGCAAGGGCTGGGGGCTGGAGGGATGGCTTAGCAGATGAGGCATTTGCCTGCAAAGCAAAGGATGCCAGTTTGACTCTCCAGGACCCGTGTTAGCCAGATGCACAAGTGGACACATGCATCTGGAGTTCGTTGACAGTGGCTGAAGGCCCTGGCATGCCCATTCTCATTCTTACTCTCTGTTTCTCTCTCTCTTTGCCTCTTTCTCTGTATCAAATAAATAAATAAATAAAATATTTTTTAAAATGCAAGGGCTGGTCTTGGTGACACATGCCTTTAATCCCAATATTCGGGAGGCAGTTGTAGGAGGATCACTGTAAATTTGAGGACAGCCTGAGACTACAGAGTGAATTCCAGTAAATTCCAGATCAGCCTGGGCTAGAACAAGACCCTATCTCAAAAAAAAAAAAAAAAATGCAAAAGGAGGGGAGGAGGGAGAGAATATGAATGAATGAAAGAATATGGACATGGCAGGGCCTCCTGCCACTTCAAAGGAACTCCAGATGCATGCACCACTTTGCATCTGGCTTTATGTGGGTGCTGGGAAACTGAACTTGGGCCATCAGGCTTTCAAACAAGTGACTTTAACCACTGAGCCATCTCTCCAGCCCAACTCTTAGTTCTCTTTGCTCTGTGTTGGCTTTATTCTTAGCTTCTTGGGAAGAAACCAAAGGCAAGAGAAGTTGCACCTCCCCAGTCTGTCCAATTCCCACTCAAGGGAGGATGGAAATTTGGCCTGATCTACCTTTCTTTCTCTCTCTCCTTCTTTCTCTCTCTCCTTCTTTCTTTCTTTCTTTCTTTCTTTCTTTCTTTTTTCTTTCTTTCCCTCCCTTCCTCTTTCTTTCTACTTCTTCCTTCCTTCATTTCCCTTCCTTCTTTCCCTCCCTCCCTCCCTTCCTGCCTTTCTTTTTCTCAGGCAGGGACTAATGTGATTAATATGCCCAGGCTGCCTTTAAATCCAAGAGCTTCCTTCCTTCCTCAGCCTCCCAAGTGCCAGGAGCACAGGTGCCCACTGCCATACCTGAGGCTCAGGGCTTTTATCAGAGCAGTTGGTGATGGTTTGTGATAGGAAGCATTTAGGAAACTGAGTCAAACGCATTTCTTTAGGCAGGCTTCTTCATAATCTGTCTCAGGCCCAGAAGACCCTGGAGCCCTGTGTGAGCTGAGTGGGAAGCTGGCTGATGCCTGGAGTCCTTTCATTAGATACAGTGGGGCTGAGCTTCAGCACTCAAGGGTCCTTACTTTCAAAGCCTGCTGATGCCAGTCCGGGCCTCCCCAGAACCCAGCAGACTAAAAGAGGTACATGCCTCTATGATCCCAACACACCTACAAAAATGGGGGGTGGTGGAGCTAAGAGAACCTGAAGCTCGTGGGCCAGCTAGTCTGGCATCTCTTGTGAGAGAGGACAGGCACAGACAACTGATGGTTGTCCTCTGACTTTCACAGGTGTGTGGTGGCATGTGTGCTCCCCCCAGTATAAATACATAAGATAGAGTTGCTAGTGGCCCCCACCCCACTCACCCTGGGGACCTTCTCCCCTCTAACTTCTTCTCTCTCTTTCTTTTTCTTTTTTTGGATTTTTTGAGGTAGGGTCTTGCTCTAGCCCAGGCTGACCAAGAATTCACTATGTAGTCTCAGGGTGGCCTCAAACTCAGCTCTGCCTCCCGAGTGCTGGAATTAAAGGTGTGCCCGGCTCTTCTTCTCTCTCTTAACCAAACCCTTTTACCCTGATTCCAGATACAACCAGCCTAGAAGTCCAGTCCACCCCTCAAACTCCCACTAGGGCTGTTGATGGTGAGTGGGGCCGGGCAGGGGTGGGAACATTGGGGACACATGCACCTTCCTCTGACTTTAGGATATTTGGCCATCCACTTTAGTCACATAAGTCTGAATCTTGGTGGTGGGCAGCCAGCCAACCTCTCTCTCTCTGTCTCTCTGAATGACAGACTCTTACTCTGTAACTGGCCTGGAACTCATGATGTAGCCCAGGCTAACTCCAAACTCCTGGAAGTCCTTCGGTCTCAGCCTCCTAGGCGGTGGCAAATCAGGCATGTACCACCAAGCCTGGCTTGCAATTCCATTCATTTAAAAACAAAACAAAGGTGCTGGAGACATGTCTTAGCAGCTAAAGAGCTTGCCAGCAAAGGACCCAGGTTCAGTTCCCCCGTACCCACATAAAGCCTGAAGTACAAGGTTGCACATGCATCTGGGGTTCATTTGCGGTGTCTAGAGGCCCTGGCACACCACCTGCCTCTTTCTCTCTTAAATAAATAAATATTTAAAAAATTTTGAGTTTGTAAACTATAATATATACATTGGAAAATTCAAAGGCCTTGACTGTAGGACTTACCCCACAACAACCTCTGTGTCATGGCCGGGTTGAAGATTAGATCTTTGCAGGTATTCCATACCCTAGCTGTGAGGCATTCCCCCATCCATTGCTCCATTTATGTCAATATCTCATTCTCCTTTTTGTTTTTACAATTTTCAAGTAATATTTATAGTTTTCCTTTGGGTATAGCATAGTTCAGTGTTCCCTTCCAGTTTTTTTTCTTTTTTCTTTTTTTTTTGATTAATGATTAGTAAGGCAGGAGATGTGGCTCTTGGTAGGGTAGAGCACTTTCCTAGAATCTACCAGTGAGAGGCTGGAGGCCTGGCTTAGTGGTAGAGTGGGTTGCCTGATATGTGTGAAGCCCTGGGCTCCATCCCCAGAGTCCTCTCACCATAAAGAATAAAGTTTTCTGCTATCACTCAGGAGGCTGAGGCAAGAGTATTGAAAGTTCAAGGCCAGCCTAGGCTATATGGTGAGACCGTGCATTTAAAAAGCTCCCCAGGCTGGAGAGATGGCTTAGCAATTAAGGTGCTTGCCTAATCCAAAGGACCCAGACTTGATTTCTCAAGACCCACATAAGTCAGGTGCACAATGTGGTGCATGCGTCTGGAGTTCATTTGCAGTGGCTAGGGGCCCTGGCACGCCCATTCTCTATCTGCCTCTTTCTCTCTCTCTCTCTCTCAAATATTTCTTTGAAAAAAGTTGTCCTCTTAGGAGCCGCACCATTTGCTCTCCTGCATATGTGGGAAGGACACCCCCACCTAAGTCTGACAAGTGCCATCTGTGTGTTCAGCTGTGCATGCCAACCCACCAACCCACAGGGCAGGCAGTCTTGGCAGTGCAATGGCTGTGCGTGTCTCAGGTACCCTCGGCTTCCTCCTCCCCTCCTTTCTCTTCTGACCCAAGTAGAAGCAGCACAAAACCAGACGGAGACCGAAACGGAGACAGAGACCCAACATCCCACAGGAACTGACATGTTTCTGGTGACAGATCCAGGGACACGTGGGAGCAGTGAAGAAGGTGAACCCTCCCCCTCCAAGGCTGATGACCTGGCCTCTAGTTTTTGTTTAATTCCCCATTTGGGTCAGCACTCTCCCAAGCCCATTTTTTAAAGTACCTGCTTGGGGAATTGCTAGCATTTTCAATCTTTATTTATTTATTCTTGGTTTGTGGGAAAAGATGTTTGGATGCCTCTGTGTTAATGTGTGTTTCCTTACGGAGGGACTTCCCAGAGCCTGGGTAAAGCTAAAGTGACTCTGCGGCGAGCAGTCCCACAGGGGGCGGGCACTGTAGTAGGGAGCTTTTCCCAAGTGCAGTTAGACTGTTTATTTCCCTCCACCAGGCCTGGTGCTGGGAAGCAGAGCTGTGGGATTTCCCTAGTGTATCCTTTGAATGTTAAGGCAGGAGCTTTAAAGTTACAAAACACAACTTAGGAAAAAAAAAAAAAAAGATTTGCAGGTCGTATACATACTGTAAAAAGACAGGGTTTCAGGCACAGCAGGATCAAGAAGCCTAAGCACCCTACTTAAGTGTTTGGGTTGCTCCTTCTCTGGTCCCTACTGTTTGCATTCTCTTTATCTTTCTCACTGCAAAGATGGTGCCATAGTTTACAGCCCATGGCCTAGAATTGACTCATTGGCCCAGCTTAGATCACAGGTCTCTGCCTGAATCAATGGGAACCTGGCCAGTGGTCTGTTCTGATTGGTCTCCAAAAATAATATGGAGAATAATTGAGGAAGACACCTGACATTGACCTTTGGCCTCCACATGCATATACATGCACCCACATGCATGAACACCATACACACATAAATAAATGAACAGCACCACAGCTATGCACCTGTGATCCAAGAACTGAGAAACCTGAGGCAGGAAGATCACGAGTTCAAGGCCAGCCTGGGTTACAAAGTGAGGCCTTGTCCCCAAAAAATAAAATAAAATAAAAAAAGCATCCTCTGGTATTTTTGGCCCCAGGGCAGAAGATACCAGAGGATGCTTTTTTTATTTATTGAGATACACAGGTATCTCAAGGAAGTATGGCTGGGCCAAAGTCCAGGAAACCTTCTAGGTAATGAATGGGGCTTGAGGACAGGGGTTGGGACAGCTGGCCATGATTAGGGGTATGGGTCATTGCTAGAGTTGGGGATGCACAGGTGTGGGGAGGAGCTTCTCTCTCTCACAGTGATGACCTTGTGTTGTTGCCTGGGCTCCTCTTGTCCTTCCCTATGTAACTCTGGTAATTTTCTCTGCCTATCCCCTCCAAAGGTGCCACACCATTCCCCAGGATTGATTCTCCAAGTGCAAACAAAGACACCTGGCCAGAGGCCCTGACCTTCATGCCACTTGGTTGGTACCACCCTTCCCTGATTGAACATGGCCATTTCCAGCTCTGCATGGAGGAGTCTGCATAGCACCTGACCCAGGAGGCTGGCAGAGAGGGAAATGCTGTCATGTCTGACTAGGCGCATGACAACATGTGTGTCAACTCTACAAGCATGCCACAATAGTGGTTTAACAGGGCCACTGCATCTGAGTTCTCTGCTTTGCAACTTGAAAAGCAGGCATAGCTCAGCTGAGGGGCTCTTCTGGCTGCACAGAATTTGCTCAAACACCTGAGATCAGTGTTAGAATAGTACAGGGGTGTTTCTAGGGCCACCTTGAATCCCACTTCAACTGACATCATCCTCCACTTCTTGCCCACCCAACCCCCAATGCCTAGATGGAAATGCCATTCCCGTGAGTCACCTATTTATCTGCTCAGTCAGCAAAGATTCACAAGCATCTGGCGTGAGCCAGGCACCATCTCAGTGAGGATAGAGGATAAAACCCTCTGCCTCCATGCTTGGGGACATGGCTCAAGTGGGTAAAGCACTTTCTGTGAAGGGTAAAGAGCTGAGCTCAGAACCTACTTAAAGCAAGATAAGTCTGTAATCCTATAGTGAGATGGGAGGCAGAGACAGGAAAACCCCTAGAAGCTCATGGTCTAACTATCCTGGGAAACTCAGTGATGAACAAGAGATACCCTGCCTCAAACATGGAAGACGAAGACAAACCCCAAAATTGTCCTATGACCTCTACATGTGTGCCATGGCACATTCTCTGCCCCCTCTCCATATGTGTGCTGTGTCATATGCCCCCTGTCCTCTGATCTCCACATGTGTTCCACTGCACATGACCTCCTACATGAAAAAATTTTTTAATCTTCTGCTTTCCCTGGGCTTGGTGTTACAGGCCTATAATCCCAGCACCTCATGTAACTGACACTCCTGTGGAGGTAGGGGAGAGGAGGAGGAAGTAATTGGAATCATTGTCTTAACTGGTGATTTGTAGTTTACTCCCAAGAAAAATAAAGCAGGGCCAGGACTACAGTGTGACTGGGCAGTTTCATATAAAGACCAGGGAAGTCTTTCCTATGAAGGAAGTGACAGAGGGAGCCTTGGGGTTATCTGGGGAGACTGTTCCAGGAGGGAGAATGGCAGTGCAAAGGCCCTGAGGTGAGAAGGTAGGTGCCTGATTGGGCTCAACAGCAGGGAGACCAGCATGTGCTGAGAGCTGGTGGAGTTAGAGAGGTGATGGGAGCCATGTCTGTGCCACAGTGAGGACTCTGGGTTTTGTTCTAACAGTAGTAAACCTCTGAAGGCTAAGACCAGGTGTCCCCTTCTCTGACTCTACTACTGACTCCACAAAGCTCTGAACTCTGACTTATGCTATCTGTCCCCTCCAGATGATGACAAGGACAACCCCTTTACCTATGGTAAGTTACCCATGGGAAGGTGAGGCTGAGGAAAGGCGAAGGAACCCTCATCTGACACCTCTGTTTCTCTACAGATAACGATACTCTGTGGAGACGGGGGCTGCTGGTGGCTGCCGTGTTGTTCATCACTGGCATCGTCATTCTCACTAGTGAGAAAGGGGCTGGGGCAGGAAGGGTGCCAATACTGGGAGGGGTAGGTCTGGGCTTGCTCAGGGACGGGAAGTCCATTAGGCAAGGCTGCTGTGAAGCAGACATATCTGTCAGCTCAGGGTCCCTGCAAACCACCCTAGAACTCAACGTGTGTGCTGATAATCAGTAGTTCAGCTTCCAACTCTGTAGTTTGGAAGTGTAGCTGGGCTCAGTTGGGTGGTTCTTCTGGTGGTAGGATGTTACTCGTACACCCAAGTCAGCCAAGGATGCTGTTCCTAGGTTCTGTCATTCTTTACCTCATCATCCTCTCCTCTGGTCTTCCCTAAACTTGTTCACATGGTGGCGCCCAGGTGACAGAGACAGAGGGACAGTGTCCCAGGCTCAGAAATCACCACTGATACCTCAACCCTATCCTACTGGTCAGTGCAAGCCAGGTGGCTCAGCTTCACCTGACAAATGAGAAAATACTTCAATTTTACTTTTTTTAAAAACTTTTTTTAGTTATCTTTATTTATTTATTAGAGAGAGAGTGGGCATGCCAGGGCCTCTAGCCACTGCAAACGCACTCCAGATGCATGTGCCACCATGTGCATCTGGCTTATGTGGGACCTGGTGAATCAAACCTGGGTCCTTAGGCTTTGCAGACAAATGCCTTAACTACTAAGCCATCCCTCCAGCCTGTTTTTATTTATTTATTAATTTGACAAAAAAAAAAAGAGGCAGAGAGAGAGGGGAGGGAGGGAGAGAATGGGCATGCCAGGGCCAATAGCCACTGCAGACAAACTCCAGACGTATGTGACACCTTGTGCATCTGGCTTATGTGGGTACTGAGGAAGTGAACTTGGGTCCTTTGGCTTTGCAGGCAAGCACCTTAACTGCTAAACCATTCCTCCAGCCAATTTTTCTTTTTGAGATAGGGTTTCACTGTGTAGCCCGGGTTGGCTCCTCAAACTCACTATCCCCCTGCTTCAGTCTCCCAAATGCTGAGATTATGTCTGTACCACCACAACCAGGTTTGACTTCCCTCTCTCTCTCTCTCTCTCTATGTGTAGGCCAGAGATTTTCTTTATTTTACTGAGGCTAGAGTTTGCTGACTCACCCAGTCTTTCTAGTCAGCTTGTCCTAGAGATTCTCTGTCTCTTCCTCCCATGCACTGGTATGACAGGCGGTCAACCTACCTGACATTTCTGTGGGTGTGGGGAATCAGACCACTTGTTCTCAGGCTTGCTCTGCACTGAGCCATCTCCCAAGCTGCCAACTTCGTTTCTTGATAGGAGATGTGTGGTTTACTATTCTTTTTGTTGTGATCAGATAGCTGACAAGAAGCAACTTAAGGGAGAAAGAGTTTCCTTTGGCTCACAGTTTGGGATGGCTGGTCACATCGCATCCACAATCCAGAAGCAGAGAGAGATGAAAGCTGGTGCTCAGCTCACTTTCCCCTTTTTATCCAGTCCAGGACCCAGCCCATGAAATAGTGCTGCCCACAGTTAGGAGGGGTCTTCCCACCACAATTAAACTAATCTGGAAACTCCCTCACAGACATGGCCAGAGGTGCTTGCATGGTGGTTCTAATCCCATTAAACTGACAATTAAGATCACCCATTTATAGAGGGATAGATGCATCTATCATGGTGAGGAAGGCTTGGTGCCAGGAGTATGAGCTGGCTGGTCACATTGTGTCTGCATTCAGGAAGTGCAGAAGTGGGCCTGCGCTAGGAAACCCCAAGGCCTGCTCCCAGTAACCCATTTCCTCCAGCAAGGCTCCACCTCCTTAAAGTTTCCACAACTGTCCAGAACAGCACCACTGACAGCCACTGTCTGAACACATGATCCTATGGGGGACATTTCACATTCAAACTGTGGGTGGGACAAAATTGTAATGCAAGAACATGGCTACTGACAGGAAGGGGTAGAGAATTGGGGTCATTTGGACAGTCACCATACCAGAACAGGGGCCACAAGCTCCCTGCATGCAAATTTGGCAGGGAGTGAGGAGTGACCCAGGCCAGGGGTACAAGGAGGAGGTGAATGAGCACCATATTTTCCATCTGGATGGAGCAGCCTCACTAGTCAGTGAAGCAGAAATAGGATCCTGGAGATGCCAGAGTGGCTGCTCTTTTAAGAGCTTGTGTTCCTTTAAAATCGCCAGATGCTAAGATGTCGATAGCTGTTAGGATCATGCAAGACAACAGGTGGATCCTCAAAAAATTAATTAGAGAATGTTCCATAAATCTGTTTTCTGTTGCCATAACATGCTCACTCCCTGCCCCCAAGCCCAGTTACCTCACACTAGGCCCCACCTCTTAGAGTCTCCAAACCCCTCACCACTACCATGCTTAGGACTCAACTTCTAACACATGGACCAAGGAGTTTCTGAAGAGCATGGACAGGGTAACAGGATGGCAGGTCGGGTGCAGGGAGAGTGTTTGCCAGGAAAACAAGGCACTGGGAGAGCATCCCCATCTGTGGAGCTGAGATCAGGCAGGAGCAGCAAATACAAAGGCCTACGGGCCGAACAGAGTTGAGTTTGTTGGTGTACCTGTGGGTGGGGACAGGGGCCAAGTGGGGAGCAGAAGAGGCCAGGGATGTTGGTAGGTTGGTATTTTCCCAAGTCCCCCATGCTTCTTTTAAAAAAGTTTTATTTATTCTCTGTGTGTGTGTGTGTACACATGCATACAGTCTGGTTTATGTAGGAGTCTTGGAAATTGAACCCAGGCTGGCAGGCTTTGCAAGCAATCACCTTTAATCATTGAGCAGTCTTCCCAGTGTCCCCACAATGCTTCTGAAAATCACCACCCACCCAGTTTACACTGGTCCAAATCCTAGCATTACTTCACTTCTCCCAATCTCTGCCCTTCTGCCTCAGGGCTCCTGCACAGGCTGTTCTGATGTGTTTCTTCTTCCCATTTATGGAGTGAGCCAGGAGCTTCCTGAGGGTTGTGATTGGCCTACCCATCCCCCGGGAAGTCCCCAGGGCACACACATGATAATTCTGTTCCAAATCAGGCTGGAACTTTTTCATTTTCCCCCAGGTGGCAAGTGTAGAAAGTTGTCTCGATTATGCTGTAATAACCACAGGTGAGTCCGCCAGAAGTGGGTGGCTGACACCCTGATTTGATCCCCAATCTGGAGACCCCCAGCAGCTCACCACACCCAACATTCTCCCTCTACCCCAAGAGCTTACAGTGTGGTCAACACAAGAAGCTCCGAGAAGGGAGAGGCAGCTGGAGGGAGCCTGGTGTGAGGCTGATGGCCTCTCCGCCCCTGCGTGCTCAGAAGGTGCCCGGCTCCTGGGACACTGCCCCCCGTGCCATCTGCCCTGTGAGATGAGAAATAAAACTGGTGGTTTTTCCATGGCTTCTGCGCATCTGTGATGAGGGAGGGAGAGACAGGGCTGGGGCTGGGCTCCTGGGGGTGTTGCAAACTCAAAAGCAAAGGGTGAGCGTGAAGTGAGGGCAGGAGGACAGGGGTGATGGGTGTGAGATCTAGAAAAGGCAGTGTGAGATTCCCAGTCTAGACCATGTTTAGAGCCTGGACCCAGGGCCAGCACACCCTGACAATGGTGGATGTGTGCAAACACAGAGTGAGGTCCTGCCCATGACGCCCCCTTTATCTTCATACCACAGGTCCCTCACAAATGTATGTGGGCACCCAGCCTGCACCCAGCCACCACTCCATTTCTTCATACCAAGCCACCAGGGATGCCTCTAGTGACCTCTTAGGTTGTGTCCACCAGGAAGGCCTGTGGTCCTGGGCTGGGCTCCAGGCAGCATGAGCATGGTGGAGGAGGGGTTAGGATCCAGCAAGCGCTTCCTGGGGCCACAGGGGCTCCATAGTCCATGGGGAAGGTTCAAATTGGTTGGACCAGAGTGGCTCTCAGAGGCACAGGATGGGGGCAGGTGCGTCACCCAGGGTCACAAGCGGGATCATGCCAAAGTCAAGAGACAAGATCCTGGCCACAGAGGATTGCACAATCTTGTATCAGAAACTTCAGGTCTTAGCTCACTGGGATTATGAAATCCCCTCAACTGGCCAAAAACAAGAAGAAAAAAGAGAAAATAGAAAAGGTTGGAGTGGGATGGGGGGATGGCTTAGCAGTTACAGATGTTTTCCTGCAAAGCCTGCCTGCCTGGGTTCGATTCCCCAGTACCATGTAAAACCAGATGCATGAAGTGGAACATGTATCTGGAGTTGGTTTGCAGCAGTAAGAGGCTCTGACATGCCCATACTCAATCTCTGCTCCCAAACAAATACTTAAATATTAAATATTAAAAAAGGAAATGTGCCAGGAATGATGGCGCACGCCGTTAATCCCAGCACTCGGGAAGCAGAGGTAGGAGGATCACCGTGAGTTCAAGGCCACTCTGAGACTACATAGTGAATTCCAGGTCAGCCTGGGCTAGAGTGAGACCCTACCTCAAAAAAAAAAAAAAAAAAAAAAAAAAAAAAAAAAAAGAAAAGAAAAGAAAGAAAGAAAAAGAAAAGAAAGAAAGAAAATGTTAGTATGCATTTCAAATAATAAATTGGAATTTTATTCAGGCGTGGTGGCACATACCTTTAATCCCAGCACTCGGGAGCACGGGAGGTAGAGGTAGGAGGATCACCATGAGTTCAAGGCCACCCTGAGAGTACAGAGTGAATTCCAGGTCTGCCTGAGCTAGAGTGAGACCTTACCTCAATAAACCAAAAATAAAATAAAATAAAATAAAATAAATTGGAATTTTATGTTTTCTATATCATGCATAGTGTATATATATTATATAATATATTCACACATAGGGAAATATATACATACTCACATACTCATATTGATAGTTGAGAAATGCATGCATATATGATCCTCCATACCTAAAGGTTCTACATGCATGGACTAAACAACTTTGAATTTAAAATATTATGGGGGGGGGGTAGAGAGATGGCTCAGCAGTTAAGGCACTTGACTAAAAATATTAGGAGCAAAGTTTTCATTTATACTGAGCATGTAAAGACTTGTTTAGTGTCAGTATTCCCTAAACAATACAATGTAAACACTATTTACATGACATTCATGTTGCATCAGATCTCTTCAGTATTGTAGAGATACTTTAAAGCAGGGTCAAATGTCTGGACATTGTGACACAAAGTTGTTATTTACAAATATGTCTGGCTGCATTCATAGCTATTCTGGGACCCATGGCCTATGGGCTCTAATTTGAATGCATCTTGTATAAAGTGTGTAAGAGGATATGAACAGGTTATATACAGGCACTGCATCATTTCATAGATGGAGCTTGAACACCCAAGTTTTTGGTATCCCTGAGGGTTCCTGCAACCAGCCCCTGAGGATACAGAGGGAAGACCATGTCTGTAGATAGAGGAGGGGACTAGCAAAAATTTTATTACTGAGACCCACCACTCACTGATCAGAACAAATACCACCTGTTGTACAGTTATTTCCTCTGAATTGAAACATTTCTTCCTAGAAGAAGGAGGGAGACTCGTGAGACTCAAGATTCACAAGGCCCCTTCTCAGGGGTATAAAAGCAGTTACAATGACTGGAAAGAGAGGGATTCTGGGACCAGCGAAGCTGCCGTGCGTGCGTGCGGTCAGCTCCGGGAACGCAGCTTCCGGGAGTCCTCATTCACTCTGGAGTGAGCTCCCCGGCGATGCAGCTGCCTTTGGGCCATCCACGCTCCTCTCGTTGACTTACTGGCTCACAAGGCTAGACTGCAGCGGGATCATTTCTGTGGTCTGTTGGTGCCTCCTCTGAGGTGAAGAGACACTTGTCCACATCTCTAGGAAAACTCAACCCAAAGCAATGAGCAGAGAACGTCAGCTGTATGTATGTATATGCTTACATATATCTCTTAAGTTGTCAGATTAAAAAACAAATATTTTTATTTATTTGCAAGGAGATAGAATGGGTACACCAGGGCCTCTCCAGATACATGTGCCATTGTGCATCTGGCTTTACGTGGGTACTGGGAAATCAAACCCTGGACATTGGGCTTTGCCAGCAAGTGCCTTAACCACTGGGCCATCTCTCCAGCTCAGAACCCACAATTTTATTTTTTTTTTTTTTGGTTTTTTTTTTTTTTGAGCTAGGATCTTGCTGTAGCCTAGGCTGACCTGGAATTCACTGTGTAGTCTCAGGGTGGCCTCGCACTCGTGGTGATCCTTCTACCTCTGCCTCCTGAGTGCTGGGATTTAAGGCGTGAGCCACCACTCCTGGCTTCAGAACCCACATTTCTAAAAAAAGGTGAAGCATCTGTAACCCCAGCACGCCCACAGCAAGAAGGAAGGTTGAGACGAGAATTCACAGGAACTGAGTGAGCCGACTCACCTGCATCACACAGGTGAAAGATGAGGACTGATACCCAAAGTTGTCCTCGGATGTCCACACGTGCACCATGGCACATTCACACCTGCACCACAAACATGAGCGGGCACACACGCGCGCACACACACACACACACGCACACACAAGCACACAGATGACCATGGGGAGGAAAATACTTCTTTTTGAAAAAGTATTTAATTTTTATTTATTTATTTATTTATTTATTTGACAGAAAAAGGGAGAGAGAAAGGCACACAGAGAGAGACAGAATGGGTGTGGCAGGGCCTCCAGCCACTGCAAACAAACTCCAGACACATGTGCCCCCTTGTGTATCTGGCTAATGTGGGTCCTGGGGAATTGAACCTGGGTCCTTTGGCTTAGCAGGCAAATGCTTTAACTGCTGAGCCATCCCTCCAGCCTGGAAAATGCTTCTTAAAACAGGAAATGCTGGTTGTGTATCTGCCCTCTGGATGGGCCCACATCAGAGCGCAGAAGCTCTTCCCACAAGGGTACTTCACAGACATCAGCCATCACTTTCCCTCTTCTAGTTTGTGACACATTTGCATCCCACCTGTAAGATTACTTTCTTTTTGAAAGACCAACTCCCCCTTTTAGCTTAATAAATTTACTTTAAAAGGCACAACTGTGTGGCAAATCGATACTGTTCGATATAAATAGAAGATGGCCATAAAGATAAATGCTTTGAAAACAAATGAAGACAGTGTTGTGTTGCATCGTAGCTGAGTAAGAAGTTGCTGACCAAGGACTGAACTGGAGGCCAGTCTGCTCTACTGGACAGGGACCATCAAATATCAGGGGTATGATTGTCACCCTGCCAGCTAACGGTAGTTTGGTGTTTGAAAGACCCCCCCCCCAACACCCTCACTTCTGGCATCAATTGTAAGTTTGAAGTTTTTTTAAAAAAAATATTTTCATTTATTTATTTGCAAGGACAGAATGAGAGAGAAGAGAGACAGACAGAGAATGGGCACCAGGGCCTCCAGCCTCTGCAAATGAACTCCAGATGCACGTGTTGCTTTGTGCATCTGGATTTATGTGGGTACTGGGGATTCAAACCCAGGTCATTAGGCCATGCAGGCAAGCACCTTAACGCATTAGCCATCTCTCCAGCCCCAAGTTTGATGTTTTTTTAAGATCGCCTTGCATCTGGATATGAAGTGTCTTCCCCAAAGGCTCGTGTGTTGAAGGCTTGGTCTCACCCAGTGGTGCTCTTGGGAGGTAATGGGACCTCCCAAGGAGGAAGGAAGGACTAATCCACTGCTGGTTGTAGCTGAACTGGCGATTAGGGTTAGCACGTGGGGCCTGGTTAGAGGAAGAAGGCCCTGAGGCCTGCCTTTCCTGGGTGTAACCTGTCCCTGGAGGTCTCCTGTTGCTCCTGGCTTCCTGGGTGCCAGGATGCGAGCAGCTTTGCTTGGTGAGCTTCTCCTGGTATTCCGCCCACAGTGCTGGGGCCAAATGCTCACAGGCAGGAACCTCCAGAAACTGGGAGCCAAAATGAAACTTCCCTCTCGTAAGTCATTTCCCTTGGGTCTTTTGTCATAGCAACAGAACACGGACATGCGTGGGTTTGGTAATTCTCTGGGAGGGTACTCACAGGGCCCTGTGATCCTCGTGCTCGCAGTTTATTACAATGAAAAGAAACATTCAACCCTGCTAGAGAGAGAGCGGCCTGGGGGAAGTCTCCAGAAGTGGTTTGACCACAAAGCATCCGAATGCCCTCTCCTAATGACGTCATCTGTGGAGGACGCTCACTTCTCCAAGCAACGGTGCATGG
The DNA here is from genome assembly GCA_036346955.1 of Dipus sagitta. NCBI lineage: Eukaryota > Metazoa > Chordata > Mammalia > Rodentia > Dipodidae > Dipus > Dipus sagitta. The sequence goes on along the minus strand of CM070775.1, from coordinate 1,901,954 downwards.
CAGGCCACGTGGAATGTTGCCCACAGTTAGGGTTTCAATATGAAATGTCCTCATGGGATCTTGTGCTGAATGCTTGGTTTCCAGTTGGTGGTAGTGCTATGTTGTAAGCTTCTGGAATCACTAAGAGGTTGCTGGCTCACTGGGGGAAGTAGGCTCCCAGAGAGTGTACCTTGAAGGATGTATCTGCTGCCTGTCCATCATGAGGTGAAGAACGCCTGGCTTGCACTCCTACTGCACTGAAGGACTCAGGAACCAGATGGACGCCATGACAGGCTTCAGAGTCCTCAGTAGGCCTAAGTTTCTGTTTCCTGGCAAGGTCTAAGTTTTTATTTTCTGGTAAGGGTGGGTTTAACACTTACTGGAAACTGATTACGCCATACATTCCTGTAGTCATAGATAAGTTTAATTCCCCGAGCCCCTGCCCGCCAACTTTGCCCGCCAAAATCCTAAGCCAACCAGAAGAGTACACTGTTTAAATCAACCAATTATGTGCCCATCCCCTTCTTCTATGTTCAAATCCCTATAAAAACCCTACCCTCCCACTACTCGGGGCTCTTGTACGGATCCACTGCGTTGGTGAAGTCAAGAGACCCATCTTAAGCCCAAAATAAAGCTCCTTGCCCTTGCATGCATGTTTGGTTCTCCTTGGTGGTCACTGGGGGTGCCGAGAACTGGGCAGAACAGCATAAAGTTCATGAAGTCCAAGTGCTCGGGGCCAAGCTCTAAAATGACAGATTCTTCTCTGGGCCTTGCCCATCCACTGGAAGAATGGAAGGGACAGACAGCGAGGGGTGAACAAAACAGAGATTTAGTTACATGGGAGTGTAGTAATGCAAACAAAGTCTTTACATCCATGCTTGCAGAGGTCTTTGTTTTAGTAAAAACGAGTCTGGAAGGAGCCCAAGTGTCCATAAGCCCAGGGAAGTGGAGCTCATGGACAAACCTCAACTGGACTTGAAGGAAGGAATCCAGATATAAGGAGCATAGACTATATCAATTCACTTATATTAAATTCTATAATAAACAGAATTACCTACCAGGTATGGTGGCGTATGCCTTTAATCCCAGTACTCGGGAGGCAGAGGTAGGAGGATCGCAGTGAGTTTGAGGCCACCCTGAGACTCTATAGTGAATTCCAGGCCAGCTTGGACTAGAGTGAGACCTTACGTCAATAAAGCAATAAATAAATAAATAAATAAACAGAATTGATGGAAGCTGAGTGCTATGGTCCTAGCTATGCGTAAGGCTGAGGCAGGAGGATTGTTAGAGCTCAGATGTTTGAGACCTATCTCAAAAAAAAAAAAAAACCCCTCAAAACTAACTGATGCTAATAGAAGTCACAGTATTGATGCCCCTATTACCATCAGTCTCTATCATGTCCTTGGTGATGGGTGGGGCCAACTGAAAGAGGCAGAAAGCAGCTTTCTGGAAGGTTTGAGATGTTCTGTGCCCTAATAATAGACACATTACATCTCCATATGTATTGTTCAGGGTAGATGAAACTGGACATTGAAGACCCATACAGTTTCTTCTGTGTAGATTACACCTCCTCACAAACCACAATAGAACTGAAAGCTACAAGGCAGCTTTGTTCTTGGTGAGGGTTCCCGGAACCCTGGACCTCAGGCAGAGCAATGGGATTATGAAGGGGATATGCACAATGGAGTCTCCTGCATGGGGTGGAGGGGAGACCACCCACATAAAAGTGCCCTGCATGGTGGTGCACATCTGTAACTCCAGCAATGGAGAGGCAGAGACAGATAATCCCTGGGGCTCACTGCCTAATTAGCCTAGCCAAACTAGTGAGCTCAGTGTGAAATTCTGTCTCAAAAAGTAAAATATAGAGCAAGCGTCGAAGGCCCTGATGTCAACCTCTGGCCTCTACATGCATGTGCATTCATGTGCACACACATCCATACACACGTGCTCACACACATGAACAAGCATGCACACACACACACACAGAGTGAGAGAGAGAGGGAAATGGTCCATTCTTCTAGAGTCTATTTGCCCCAAGAATGGAATGGACAGACAACAAAGATTGAAGGAACAAGGACTTATCTATATGGGAGTATAAAAACAACTTCATCAAAAACTGGACTCTTGGGCTGCAGAGATGGCTTAGTGGTTAAGGTGCTTACCTGCGAAGCCTAAGGAACCAGGTTCGATTCCCCAGAACTCACATAAGCCAGATGCACATGGTGGCTCATATGTCTGGAGTTTGTTTGCTGGAGTGGCTGGAGGTCCTGGTTGGCCATTCTCTCTACCTCTTTCTCTCTTAAATAAATAAATAAAATATTTTTAAAAACTGGACTTCTGGTGGCTGCAAGTTTGCCAATCTTGAAAGGGTGCAAAAGTGCCACAGCTTTGAGTCCCTGACAGGTTTCCAGATAGCAGCCAGGAGGCTGTGCAGCAGGAAGCAGGTCCCTGAGGATCAGGAGGCAGGGGCTGTGGAAGCAGGAGCCAGAGGCTGCAGGACAGCAGGTCCTGCGGGTTCCCTGGCTCCAGGCGCCAGGAGCGGTACAGCATCAGGGGGCCTCTGGTCTGTTTGGCAGGGAGTCTCCATCCATCTGTTCACCAGAAGCTAAGTGCTGACCTTATATAGACACAGGGGGAGAGGGCTGATTGGTGCATGCAAATAAGGTGAAATTGTGGGGACCAATCAGAAGAGCCAGCACATCCATCCAAATTCAAAAGTTCCCGCCTAATGTTCCATCTTTGTAAGTGCCATGGGACCCACAAGTAGCAGTTCAGCTTTCAGAAAGCGCTGTGCTCCAACCAACCTGCGGAGGGTGCTTGGCCTCAGGACTGTCCCGGCCAGAGATCCTGAGGCACTGGGCTGTCAGAATGGGTGTAGACAAGCAATGCTGTTTGGGCCTTAAGTGCCTGTTTCCATCACAACAGGGGAAGTGGTCTCCTTTCCTGTCTCAACACCACCCATACACATGCAGTTAATCAATCTATCAGGGAGAAAGAAGCAAGCAGTGAACCACAGCGTCGACTTGGCTAGGTTGAATTATATTTCCCAGTTTCCTCCCTGTATGCCTGTTTCTGGTTAAGGTGGGTCCTAGGAGACCCTCTTGTGGGAGGTTTGCTGGATTGAGGAGCAATGGCAGCCGTTTTGCAGGAGCCATGTTGCCACTTAACTGCAGGCTCGTCTTGCAGGTGTAAGGCAGCAAGCAGCACTCACCTGTTCCTCTTTCCTTGGACCCTCCTTCAGCTTCTCCAACTCCGGAGCAGTCTGTGTGCTGATGAAGGATGCTGGCTTCATATTCCCTGTACCTAGGGGCCAAAGGTCCAACTGTACATCTCAACAAATCAGGCCCAGACACTGATTCCAAACACCAAGCATAAAAAGTAATGATGGAAATCAGGAAAACAATTGTCCTCAGTGTATTGGTTCTAGGACATCAAGGGACCAGCTTGCTCAGCTCTGTTTCAGTGGTCTCACAGGAGTTTCATGGTTCTATGGGAAAGAGGGTGAGATGTATGCCCAAACTGTGGTCTGTTTAAGGATTGCTCAGCTCAACTTTATCATGACAAGACAGTCATTGCTGCCAGATTGATTTTTTTTTTTACTCTTATTACAAAATGTTGATCCATCAGACCTCCTGGGACCCACCAAACATGATTGCAGAAGAGAGAATCAGTCAGGACGCAGGGAAGATGCTGAGCTTTCATCCTGCTTCTAGTTGCCCACAGGGACCAACAAACAGCCAGGGCTTCTCATCAAAAGCAGCCTCTAAATCTTTGTTTCAATACCACAGGTCACAGACTACATCTGACAGGGCTTCTGTCCATCCACATGGACTCCAGCTTCTTCTGGTGCATCCCAGGTAGCTCCTTGCTGTTCCTGGCCTTACCTCCACAGTCCCATCCTGATTTCCTGCCTATAGACTTTGAATTCCAGCACCAGACACAGAGACAAGGGCTTCAAAGCACTGCTTCACTAGCCCCACCCTTGTGCAAGGTCAAGTGTGTGTGTGTGTGTTAGAGGTTCAGCTTTGCTGAGAAGAAGAGAAACCCACTGGGCTGCAGCTCAGAGGTAGAGTGCTTGCCTAGCCTGCTCAAGGCTCTGGGCTCTAGTCACAGCATCACCAAAAGAAGAAAGAGGAAGAAGAGGAGGTGGTGGGTTGTCTTACAGATGAGTTTTGGGCTTTCTGGAATTGGCTCTCTGACCTAATTACATTTAAAGTCATTAATTGCCCTGTTTCCAGTGATAAAGGGGACACTGATAGCCCCTGGCATAAAAGTGGTTACTCAGCCACCACTGGCTTCTTATATTAAGTTCCTGCAGAAGACAAGATTCTCTGTGACTAATTTTTTGTATTCATAGAACATTTCAGTGAAAATAAGCAATAAGGTAATAAATAGGGATGATTTGTTGCTTCTAACCGAGCTGGCAAAGCTGAGGACATAAAATGTTGAGCTCAGAGGTTTAAAGTCCCAGCTCTGTATAAGCGGCTGCTCAAAATCTTGCTTTAAAATAAACTCTTGCTTTTCGGAGTCACTTGGCTAAGAATTCTGAAAAGCAAACTCAAAATCTAATTCTGTGAGTGGATCAATTACAATAAAAAAAAAATTGAACTTCCAACCTTACCAGACATCTTTGTTGTTGCTGCTGTTAAGGTTAGGTTAGTTACTGGGAAGTTATATGATCATGGAAGTTGGAATGGGAACATGTGAGATGGCTCAGCTGTTGAAATCACTTGCTTGCAAAGCTTGATGACCCACGTTTGATTTCCCAGTACCCATGTAAAGCTAGTGTTTGGAGTTTGTTTGCAGTGGCAAGAGGCCTCAACATGCCCTTTCTGTCTCTGTCTCTCTCTCTGCTCACAAATAAATAAATAATTTTTTAAAGCAAACACTGCTAAGTGGGGTAGAGCACGCCTTCCATCCCAGCACTCATGAGGCAGAGGTAGGAGAATTGCTATGAGTTCAAGGCCAGCCTGACACTACATAGTGAATTCCAGGTCAGCCTGAGCTAGAGCAAGACTCTACCTTGAAAAAACACAAAACAAAAACAATAAAAAGGCAAACACGGGCTGGAGAGATGGCTTAGTGGTTCAGGCACTTGTCTGCAAAGCCAAAGGAACCAGGTGTGACTCCCCAGAACCCATGTAAGCCAGACACACAAGGTCACGCATGAGCACAAGGTGGCACATGCATCTGGAGTTCAATTACAGTGGCTAGAGGCCCTGGTGCACCAATTCTCTCTCTCATAAAAAAGTAAAAAGAAAAAAATGGCAAACACAAAAGATGGGTATAGGGATGGAGAGATGGCTTAGTGGTTAAGGCACTTCCCTGAAAATCCTAAGTTCGACTCTCCCGGTCCTTTGTAAGCCAGGCATACAAGGTGGGGCAAGCATGCAAGGTTGCACATGTTCACAAGGTGGCATACATGTCTGGAGTTCGACTGCAGTAGCTGGAGGCCCTGGCATGCCAATTTTCTCTCCCTCTCTCTCTCTCTTTCATAAAAAAAAATCACAAAGATAAAGATAAAGATATGTTTCTTCAGTGTTTACGGTTTTCATTGCAGAGTTTTTCTTTCACTTCCTACTTTAAGTATATTCCAAGATACTTTAAACTTTTTTTTGTTTTGTTTTGTTTTGTGTTTTCGAGGTAGGGTCTCACTCTAGCCCAGGCTGACCTGGAATTCACTATGGAGTCTCAGGGTGGCCTCGAACTCACGGCAATCCTCCTACCTCTGCCTCCCAGGTGCTGGGATTAAAGGCGTGCGCCACCACGCCCGGCTAAGATACTTTAAACTTTTGTGGCTCTTATGACTGGGACTATTTTTCCCTGCTTTCTTTCTCAATATGTTTGCCATTACTATATAAGAAGTTTACTGATTTTGTATGTTAATTTTATACCCTTCCACTTTGCTGAAAGTGTTTATCCTCTCTATGAGTTTATTGGCGGAGTCTCTAGTGTCACTTATGCACAGAACCATCTGCAAATGAAGCTGGTTTGACTGTTTCCTTTCTGCTCTGCATTGGAACAATAGGAAGAAAGCTGATTCTTCTGAAAGTAGGGGGCCAGAATGCTGACAGAGGGTCCTGCCCTTCAAAGTCAGCTTTATTCCCACTGGATTAACAAATCTGGTAGCCTGCCTGGCACTATGGAAATAAAACAAATGCAGGAAAGGGGGGGTTCATTGAATTTTCAGTGTTTTTTTTTTGTTTGTTTGTTTTTGTTTTTGTTTTTCAAGATGGGGTCTCACTCTAGCCCAGGCTGACCTGGAATTCATTATGGAGTCTCAGGGTGACCTCAAACTCATGGCGATCATCCTACCTCTGCCTCCCGAGTGCTGGGATTAAAGGTGCACCACCACCGCCCGGCTTCTGGATGATGTGAGGCAGAGTTGGAGTCCTGCATGGAGGCCCAGTGGGGACATGAGGATGAACCATGGGTTGCAGTGGAGACCCCAGAAATATTGAGATGCCAGGGCTGTGGGACAGCTGCCAAGGAGAGCTGCTGCCTCAGGATGGATTATTCTTGGGCTGTGAGCATCCAGCTGGACAAGTAGAGATGGAACCCCAGAGACTTCATTGTGTGTCTCGGATAATACAGAACTGCAGGATTTGATGTCGGTCCTGCTCCTTTTAGCTCTTACATTGATTCAATCTTTCCTTGCAATGCCATCTTTTGCAATGTAAATATTACTCTGTGCCATTATGTGTTTTTAGGAGAGATATTTTTTAATTTGAGAGAGAGAATGAGGCAGAAGAAGAGAGGAGCGAGACAGAGAGAAAGAGAAAGAGGCAGAGAGAGAGAGAGAGAGAGAGAATGAATGGGTGTGCCAGGGCTTCCATCCACTGCAAATGAACTCCAGATGCATGTGCCACCTTGTGCATCTGGCTTACGTGGGTCCTGGGGAATCAAACTGAGGTCCTTTGGCTTTGCAGGCAAGTGCCTTAACTACTAAGCCATTTCTCCAGCCCTGTGTCATTATGTGTTTTTGTGTGTTATAGGCTCACACTTAAGAGACCTTGTACTATGAGGATGTTGGGATTGATAAAACCATGGAGATGTTTAAGGTTTGATTGACTGTATTGCATTTTACATAATGGATGCTTGTGAGTTTATGGGGGCCAGAGGCAGAATGTGGTGGTTTGAATCAGATGTCCCCCACAATGCATGTTCTCTGAAGGCTTGGTCCCAGCTGATGGCAATTTGGGAGGTGGAGCCTTGCTGGAGGAGGTGTGTTGTTGGGGGCAGACTTAAGGGTGTTCTAGCCACCTCCTCCTTGCTAGAGTTTGGCTCACTCTCCTGATGCTTTTTTCTTCCTGCTATGGTAGAGGTGATGTCCAGCTTCTGCTCATGCCGTGCTTTCCCTGCCATCATGAAGCTTCCCCCCAAAGCTATAAGCCAAAAGAAAAGGGGAAATAATAAGGTGGAGAGAGACAGAGGAAGATACTGTGTTGACCTCTGACCTCCCCAAGCTGCACACACATGTACACCTACATGCATGCCACACAAACATATACACATGTAAAAAATAAAAACAGTGAAAAACAAAACGAAAGGTCTAGCTCAGTCACCACTCCTTTGAGACGGTCATGGTGGTCGAAGTTGGGAGAAAGAAAAGCAGCATCTGTCTCATGGAAGGCAATGGTTTCTTCTGTGCTCTCTCAGGGTGGCCACCCCACTGCCCAGTGTCAGACGACAACTCAGATAGCTGAGGCAGCACTGGGGGGAAGGAGCACTCCCCCATACTGGTTGCTGGGAGGACTCTCCAGGCATGGGGGAGGGAGAAGCCCAAACCCCTGAAGTCTGCAGATCCAGGCTTTTCCTGCAAGACAGGATGGAAGGGCTGTGCCTCACACAAGCAAGGAGGACCTTCCTCATGTGGGCCTGAAAACTGTCCCCTTCTAAAGGCCTCCTTATCATTCTCATTCTGCCCTCTGATGGCTCTCTCTTACCTACACCTGGACATCAGAAGTCAGAGGCTAGAAGCAGCCATCACCGCCAGTCTCTCTCATCTTCACTCCCTGATTCCCTTGACCCTTCCCTGTAGATTCTTCTAGCTGCCTTCAAGCTATATTCCAGGACCAATAGTCCACACTTGCAATCCCAGTACAGGGAAGGTCGAGGCAGAAGGATCTCCAGTTCTAGTCCAGCCTGGACTACACTGCAAGGGCTGATCACCTCCTGCCATGAGATAAAGACTCAGCGCTCACTGTGGGCTGCAGGAACAGCCATAAAAGAAAGGCTGCCATCCTGCCCGGCCTGTCTCACTGCGTGCAACTGCGCTCTCCAGCCCTGCTTTTGGCTGCTCACCACATCTCGCAACTTCCAGAGACATATCTCTGAAATCAAGTCGGCACCGTGAGCCAGCAGGGTCTCTCATCTCTCCTGCAGCTATAAAGGAGGAGGGACAACCAGCACCAGAAATTCAGTACAAAGGATCTGATAGAATGTGATGTAACCCAGCGCCTTGACAAGAATATCTCTCATGCAACATGGGACTCAGCTGTTGCTCCTGGCATAAGAATCAGGCCTCATGCTAATTCAAGCCTGCTTGGCCTAAGTGTTCACACACCTGCAGTCTGGTCCCTCCATCACTTACCCTCCTGCCACCTCCAACTACATCACTGACTTGCCTCTCTCAGCACAGGGTTGATGCACACGCTGCTTCTCCCCGAAACACTGTTTCTTGCATTCTGCTCTTTTGGAACAAGGTTGCACTGTGATGTAGTCTAACCTAGCCTCAAGTCTGAGACCTTCCTGCCTCAGCTTTGGGATTACAAGTGTGTGCCACCATGCTGGCTTCCCTTGGATGCTTTGTTTTTTGAGGCAAAGACTCATGTGTTCCAGGATGGCCTTAAACTGTCTGTGGAGCCAAGGCCAGCCTTTACCTCCTGATCTTCCTGCCTCTGCCTTCTAAGTGCTGGAATCACAGGCACCCCTTACAATGTCCCCCTTCCCTGCATTCTTTACATAGTTAAATCTCATCTTTCCAGTAAGAAGCCTTCCTGGGGTCTTCATGTTATGTGCTCTCATGCATTTCTACGTTTTTTTTCTCCTTTTCTTCTCCTCGTCTTTTTCTTCTTGATTTTTTTTTTTTTTTTACTCACTTTATAGCCCAAGCTGGCTTGGAATTCACTGTGTAGCCCAGTCTACAATCGCAGCGATTCTGCTATCTCAGCCTCCCAAGTGCTGGAATTATGGGCATACGGCACCACAGCCACCTGACTAAAGGTTTTCTCTTGTATACATGTGTGAATATGGAAACACTCACCCTGGTCACATAAGCTGTACGCATGCGGAGCAGTTACTTTCTTGTTGCTGGGACAAAACACCTGAGCAGCTTTTGGAAGGCAAGAGTTTGTTTCAGCTCAGAGTTCTGAGGGAGACTTCCCTGTGGCAGAGAAAGCATGGCAGGGCAGAGACAGGCATCACATCTTGTCATATCACCTCCAAGGTAGCAGCAAGACCCAGCTAGCTAGTGGATACCCTGCAGGGCTGGACCAATAAACCTCAGGGTCTGCCTCCAGGGACAGCCCACTTCTAGCAAGACTCCACCTCCCAAAGGCTCTGCCAGCTAGGGGTTGAGTATAAGACTTCCTCATAAACGCATCGAGGCTATGAGGGACATTTTACATTCAAACTACCACAGCATGGGACCAGGATGTGGTCACTACTGACCAGCAGTGAGTTCCTGAATGTTTAAACCTGGCCACAGCAGGCTGGGATGCTGACTCGTGGCATTTCTATTTTCCCACCATGGCCAATTTCATGCTGTCAAGATAATTTCAACCAAAATTTCCTGAAATGTTTCCTAATGGGTTCTTCTGTGTTGGTATGAACCAGTCCTGGCATGTCCTGATGCAGCTGGCACAGATCTCCTGGGCCAGTGGAAGAGTTACAGGGCTGAGTGACTCCCCTCCTGTGACCAACCCACAGCCCTCATTCACACGGGGGTTCAGGAAGATCTTTGAACTCCAAACAGAGTTTGCATCTGTTTTTACCCAAAGAATTGAGATAAATCAGACTGAGAAGGATAATTTATAAAACATTACATTTTATTCAAAAATATCAGTGACATGAGGGAGAATAAGGGGAAATGGGTACACAGCCATGTGGCCGGAGAAGCCATGTGGGAAGTGAGCCTGGGCCTGAACTGTGAAAAGGGGTTTAGAGAGGTGCAGTGAGCTTCTGCCACGTGGAGGGCAGGAGGGGTAGGGAGCCCATGTGGGAGTAGGGGTCAGGTGGAGGAAGGCTTAGCAGAGGACTTAGAAATTCAAGAGAGGTGAACAGCCAGCAAAAAGAGAGACCTTCCCACATGGTGAGTGTCTTCTTATAACCGTATTGCGGTGGGACTTACCTTCAGGTTCAGATGAGCCAGAGTGAGGGCTGACTGGTCTGGGCTAGGGGCTGGCTCAAGAAGATGCCAGCCACGAAACCACGTTTTGGGACTGAGCTTAACCAACTACCATGCCAGGATCATACTTAAGTTCTAAGAAAGGGGAACTCCCTCCCAGAGAAGGGCTCAGGTTGTTTATGAAAAACAGGTCTAGGTAACTCCTTTAGTCAAGAGATCAGGAGAGGAGAGATCCTTCTCTGATTCTTAGAAAAGTGGAGATTGCAAGGGCAGACTTAAGGATATTTCTGCTTTTTACTTTTGGGGCCCAGTCACTTTAAACTACCTAACAAAACTATCTGCAGTTGAATTTTTTTCAAGCAAAAATATAGATGTGGTTTTTCACCAACCAAAATATAACCATTGTAAAAAGTTGTAATTTCAACATCCTGATAGTATGGTAAAATTTAATCACCATTGTGAAGTATTAAGAAGCGAGAGTAAACTGGGCACCTGGGGCATGCTATAACCCTAGCATTCTGGAGGTGGAGGTGGAAGAATCAGCTACAATAATGAGTTTGAAGTGAGTCTGGGCTGCCTGGAACCCTGTCTCAAAAAAAAAGTGACAGCAGGTAAGACATTAAGAAATAATTGTGTCATGAAATGGATTGATATACTCATGAATTAATAAAAATTAATGAATTAATGGAGTATAACTTACAAGGCTCAGTTATAAAAAAAAATGAAGCTGTCTCTGGCTTGTTTACTGGGTGCTGCCATGTCTTGACCCAGCAGCAGATCTTCACCAGATGCCACATGATGACTTCCAGAACCTGAGCTAAACAAAACTTTTTCTTTCTTCCTTCTTTCTTTCTTTCTTCTTTCTTTATTTCTTTTTTTTTTTTTTTTTTTTTTTTTTTGGTTTTTTGGTTTTTTGGTTTTTCGAGGTAGGGTCTCACTCTAGCCCAGGCTGACCTGGAATTCACTATGAGTCTCAGGGTGGCCTCAAACTCATGGCGATCCTCCTACCTCTGCCTCCCAAGTGCTGGGATTAAAGGCATGCGCCACCACGCACGGCTTTATTTCTTTCTTTTTAAAGAGCAACATTTTTTAAAAAATATTTTATTCATTTATTTGTAAGCAGAGAGGTACAGAGAGAGAGAGAGAGAATATGGGTTTGCTAGGGCCTCCAACCACTGGGAATGAACTTCAGACACCTGTGCCAAGTGCATCTGGCTTTATGTGGGTACTGGGGCATTGAACCCTGGTTGCTAGGCTTTGCAGGCAAGTGCCTTAACAGCTGAACCAGATCTCCAGCCCACTTTCTCTCTCTCTCTCTTTCTTTCTCTCCTTCCCTCCCTTTATTTCTTAGCCTTTTGTTTGTTTCAAGTATTTTTATTTATTTGAGAGAGAAGATAGAGAGAGAATGGACATGCCAGGACCTCTTGTCACTGCAAACAAACTCCAGACACATGAACCACTTGGTCCACCTGGCTTTATGTGGGTACTGGGGAAACAAACCCAGACTAGCAGGTTGCTGCCTTTAACTGCTGAGTCATCTCTCCAGCCCCTGTTTGTTTGAAGGCAGCCTCCCACATTTGTTTGTTTAGTGAGTGTGCACATGTGTGTGAGTGTGGGCATGTTCATGCCATGGTAGTGTGTGGTGGTCAGAGGACGACTTTCAGGTCAGTCCTTACCTTCCACCTCATTTGAGGCAGGGTCTCTTGTTCATCTCCCACCTTTCCACTTCCCTTCTTGCTGTAAGCTTCTGGCTTTTACATGAGGTCTGGGGATTCAAACTCAGATTCTCAGAGTTGCTGGACAAGCACTTTATCTACTGAGCCATCTTCCCAGCTTATGCCTGTCTTTTTAAAAAGCTCTTTTCTTTATCCATTACTCAGTCCATGCTGTTCAAGGACAACAACAGAAGATGGACTAAGAACATTGGTGCCAAGAAGTGACATTGTTTAGAACAACGAACACACGGGAATGTGGATGTGGTCTTGGAGCTGTGTGGGCAGAGACCAAAGGCATCAAGGATGGCCCTGGTGAGTGCTTGACGCGCAGACTTACAACGTCCTGGAAATGGCTCGATGGTTCTGACCAGAGACTGAGAACTGGGACCAGCACAGACCATGTGAATGAGGCCTCAGATGGGAATGAAGAAAATCTTGGTGGGGACTGGGGTGAATGGCACTGTGGTTACGCTGATGTGAGAACTTGGCCGTGTAGTGTCCGTGCTGGGTGGAAGGCGGACTTGAAGAGCAATGAGACAGAATGTTCAGTAGAAGAAATGGCAAAGCACTCAGGCTGTGTGACTCCTTTGAGCCACTTTCATTAAGCTCTCAGGGGTGGGAATGACTTAAAGATTTACTTATTTCTTTTGTTTTGTAGCTCAAGCTGTCCTTAATTCACTAAGCATCCCAGGCTGCCCTGGAATTTTTTTTTTTTTTTTTTTGGTTTTTCGAGGTAGGGTCTCATTCAAGCTCAGGCTGACCTGGAATTCACTATGGAGTCTCAGGGTGGCCTCGAACTCACAGTGATCCTCCTACCTCTGCCTCCCAAGTGCTGGGATTAAAGGCATGCGCCACTACGCCCAGCTAGGCCCTGGAATTTGTAATCCTCTTGCCTCAGCCTCCTGAGGGATGAAACTACAGGTGAGTACCTGGCTTAAAGATGGGGATTTGAATGAAAGCAAAGAAGAAAAAATTGGAAAGCTCTCAGCTTGGCTTTGTATATTAGTTACTTTCCTCATCACTGTAACAAGATTTCAGAAAGAAGCAATATGGGGAAGGACTTAATATGGCTCATGATTTGAGGAGATTCAGTCCATCGGGCAGGAAGTCATGGCAGCGGGCAGGAGTGAGGACAGCCTGCTTACTTCTCAGTAGATCGGGAGGTGGACTCTGGGCAGGAAGTAGGCTGGGCTGTAGCCCTCGGGTCCCAGCCTCAGCGAGCATACTCCTCCTATAGGTCTTACCTCGGAAGGGTTCCACAACCTCCCAAACAGCACCACCACCCGGGCACCAAGTGCTCCAACACATGAGCCTGTGGGGACATTGCACGTGCAGACATGACACCTTGTGATAGAAAACGAGAGAGCACTTCAGGAGAGAGTACTAAAGGTGTGACCCAACGTCCTCTGCCGAAGACAACGGCATGGGTGAAAGACAGGCTTCCTGAGGAGTTATTGGCAGTTGACGGTTGCTAGGGGAGGGGTGCATTTTCTGCAGTGCTGTAGCCACGGGGAAGTGACATAGCTGCCCTGGTAAGTCATCCCTCACCCTTGCTCATTCAAGCAACTCTAATTAAACTCAGTGGCCTCTCTCTCTCTCTCTCTCTCTCTCTCTCTCATCTCATGACACAGGCTGGCCTCAAATTTATTTTGTACCTGAGAACAACCTTCAACTACTGATCCTTCAGCCTCCACTTCTTCGGTGCTGGGATTACAGGCACACTCCACCACGCCCCGTTTATGTAGTCCTGGGAATTGAACCAACACTTTGGGCAGGCTAGGCAAGTGTTCTGTTGAGCTACCTGACTAGCCTGTGGGAGCTTTTCAATCCAACTGCCCCATCTAGGGACAGTGTGATGGGCCAGGGAGCACACGGGCTGGAGCCCGCTGACCTCATCCTCTCCACTGAGAGGGGACAGCCTGTAGCTGACCCTTGGGCACTGAGGTGGAGCTTAGTGGAGGATTGGAGGTAAAGCCAGACTCAGGCCATCTGTGAAACCACGTGCCTGCCAGGAAACCTCTCCAGATTGTATTTGGCTGGACTAACTACATCATAAATCATCTTCATTTTCTGCCCAGAATCCTGCACTAGACGACTGTCTGATGAGCTCATTAAAGCTGCACCACAGCTGCTCGTGCGTGTGTGTGTGTGTGTGTGTGTGTGTGTGTGTGTGTGTTGAGGTACAGGAGAATCCCATTTTGCAGAGACCACAGCCCCCAGTGCAGGGAGCGGCACGTGGCCAGGAGTCTGGAGACCAGAAGTCCAAGCGGACAGTGTCCACTCATTCTCAGGGGCACTTACCCACCCAGCACCCCAGAACTTCACAGCACAGGGAAGGAACCAGACACTCATAATAGTGGTGATGATGGTCACATGCCTGCAGACTCCTTAGGGCACCTGAGATCAGATGTGCTCCTTCTGCTCCAGGTGGGTGATCTTTGTCTATTCTGTCATTTAAAGGTGCAACCGTAACTAGGGCACTAGCCCAGGCTTCACCAGCCCCAAGGCTCAGGCACTTGTCCCAGTATTCCAATTAAGACTAGGAGGAAGATGTAGGTAGGAGATGAGAAGTTCAAGGCCAAACTGGGCTACATGAGAACTTGTCTCAAAAAAAAAAAAAAAAAAAAAAAAAGCTATAAGGACTGTGTATATAGTAGCTCAATTGGCAGAGCACTTCCCTGACATACACAGAGCTCTGGGTTTGATCCCCAGCACTGTATAAACTGGGCATAGTGGGACACACCTGTATTCGCAGCATTTTGCAGATTGAGACAGGAGGATCAGATGTTCAAGGTCATTCTCATCTACATAGTGAGCTCAAGGCAGCCTGGGATACAGGACACCCTGCCTCAACAACAGATAATGCAGAAGAGCAGAGAATGAAGACTTCATCAATGTGTTGGGAAGAGAAACAGGTCAAAGGGTTTCAGTTGAGCTGGCATTGTAGCTCAGTGGTAAAGCATTTGCCTAGCATGTGTGAGACCTTGAGTTCAACCCCCTAGTACTGCCAAGAGAAATATGGGGTTCCAGTGACCCCAGGTCCATCTTTAGGGTGCTAACAAGAGCTTTAGGTTTAAATAGAGGAAGACTTGGGGAGGGGGCGAGAGGTCCGGGTCAAAGTGTGCTCTGGACCATCACTGTCTCGGTTCCGGTTCTGCAAAGTGGTTAGAAGATGCCCTTGCTACTTGAGGGAGCAAGCTGGCCCGGGGAGGTGGTTGCCCCTGCTCCAGGGCACAGGGCCATCTTGGCTCGTCACCGGCACTTGGGGCAGTGTGTCCTGTGAGCTCTGCCGTTCTGGACTCCAGGCTTAGGGCAGTGACTTATCTCTGCCTGGAGCCATAGAAGAGGGAACATCAGCGGGTGTAGACTCCTTGAGTGACTAACAGTGCAGCCAGAGTCCGACCTCAAGTAATGAGACACACAAAATGAAGGCAGAGAAGCCTAGCTTTCACCTCACTTCTAATTTCCTGTGGGCCCAAGTGAGGAGTCATGTTTTCCAGCAAAAGCAGCTTCTAGGCACCATGGTGCTGAGAAGAAGTGACAGGAGTGCTCAGCACTGAAACGTCTCTCTCACACTTTCCAAGGCTCAGGGTCTAATGTGGAAGAGGTGGTGGAAAGAATGTAAAAGCCAAAGGAAGGGTAGGACTCCTTACAACGTGCTCCTCCAGACACAAAATGGCCTGGATATCCATGACCCCACAGTGCCTGACACTACCTACACAAGTCTGTCATAAGAGGAGGAAAAGATCATGACATCAAAATAAAAGAGACTGATTGAGAGAGGGAGGGGATAGGATGGAGAATGGAGTTTCAAAGGGGAAAGTGAGGGGAGGAAGGGAATTACCATGGGATATTCTCTACAATTATGGAAGTCTTCAATACAAAAAAAAAAATTTTTAAAGCAGCTTCTAAATGCCTGTTATAGAAGGAGGAAACTGAGGCACAAAGAGAGTGTCATCGCAGTGGGGACAACGGAGTTCTGAGCTGCTGGATTACGGTCTGAGAACACCCTCTGCCTCAGGACTTTGCAGCCCCCCTCCCCCCCCGCCGGCAGCTGTGACCAGCTGCTCCCCACGCAGAATGGCTTCTGAGAGGAAGTGGAGCCGAGTGGTTCTCTAGTGCAGGAGGGGGGCTGCGGGAGCAAGATGGGTTTCCATGCTGGTGGTCCCAGACCGCTTCTGAGGAGAGGGTGAGGCTGAGACTAGGAGTCCAGGAAGGAGCTTGCCTCATATAGTTTCCGGGGAGGGGAAAGAGCAGGTACAAGGCCTGGGGGGTGGGGGGGTGAGCAAGCTTGTCAAGTAGGAGGAACAGAAAAGAGGAAGTGAGAATAGCTGGGGGAGGGAGGGCAGGAGGAGAGAGGAGGCTCTGCACCTGGGAGGTGGCAGGGAGCCTGGCAGCCTCAAGAGTGGCACTAGGTCTGGTGGTGCATATCTGTAATCCCAGCACTTGAGAGGCTGAAGAAGCAAACTGGTCACTACCATCTGAAAAGGGAAGATTCTCTACCAAAAGTGAGAGTAGCATTAATATAAGGGTATGAACATTAAGAGAAGTGCTTACTGGGCAGTTTGATAAAGTATATACATTTAGCCAGACATCAGCAGACATTACACCCCTAGGGCTCATGACTACCCCTGTTTTAAGTTTTCAGTATCCAGGATATATTCCCTCCCATGGAGTGGGCCTCCAGTCCAATTAGAGGGCAGCTGGTTTCCACCATGACGGATGTGCCACTATTGCACCCATTGGCTCATTTGGCCTGGCTGGCCAAATATAAGGCTTGCAGTGTCCACTGCTGAGTATCTGCACTGGTGATTTCTCTCTCTCCCATTGAGCTGCATGCAGAATGGCTTCTTCCAGCTTTCTGTCAGCTGGTCTACATGGAGGAGGTTATCAGCTCAGTTCCAGCAGGATTTCTCAGTGGTCTTGCAGCCCAAGTATGTGGAGTCTTCAGCAATAGGGTCTTACCATCTAGTCCTGGTGGGAAACCGAGGGCCTCGGCAATGGACACCTGGCAGTTTTTATTCTTTGGAAGTTAACTCTTCTGGTATTAATGTCAGGCTGGTGCTGTTGGAGCCATCTTTGCCCTAGGAGGAGAGAATTTATAGGCACATAAAATTGATGTTAAAGAAAGGAGAGGATGGGCTGGAGAGATGGCTTAGTGGTTAAGCGCTTGCCTGTGAAGTCTAAGGACCCTGGTTCAAGGCTCGATTCCCCAGGACCCACGTTAGCCATATGCACATGGGGGTGCATGCATCTGGAGTTCGTATGCAGTGGCTGGAAGCCCTGGCATGCCCACTCTCCTCTCGCTCTCTCTCTGCCTCTTTCTCTCTCCGTCTGTTGCTCTCAAATAAATAAATAAAAATAAACAAAAAAAATTTAAAAAAAAAAAAGAAAGGAGAGGAGGGCTGAGGAGATGGCTTGGTTGGAAAAGCATTTGCCACACAAGCATGAGGACCTGAATTCAGATCCCCAGCACTCTTGCAAAAACCAGGCAAAGCAGCCCATGCGTGTAATCCTAACATAGGAAAGATGGAGACGGGTGGATTCCTGGGGTTCACTGGCCAGCTACGTTAGCCAAGTCCGTGAGCTCTAGGTTCAGTGAGAGGCCTTGTCTGGAAAAGTAAAATGGAGAGTGATTGAGGAAAACACCTGACATGGGCTCTGGCTTCCAAACACAAGTGCATCCACACGCACATGAGCACCCACACGATGCTGAAGAGAGCTCTGTGGGGTTAGAACTCCCACACCAGCAGCTCTCCAGTCTGGAGGTTTTGTTTGTTTTGGTTTTTGTTTTGTTTTTGCAAGGTAGGGTCTCACTCTAGCCCAGGCTGACCTGGAATTCACTATGGAGTCTCAGGGTGGACTCAAACTCACGGCGATCCTCCTACCTCTGCCTCCCAAGTGCTGGGATTAAAGGCGTGCGCCACCATGTGCCAGCTGTAGTCTGAGTTCTTATCCAAGTTAGCAAAGAGTTGTGAACACAGAATCAAGAAAATGGTAAATTTATTTTATTTTAGATTTATTATAAGGGGAATTAAGAGGGAAAGCAAACCAGGAAAAATGCTCAAGCCTGAAGAAATGGGGAAGGGGGAGGCGAGACCAGGAAGATCCCCTTTAGGGAAGGAGAGGGGCTGAGGCGTAGGGGCTCATACCTGGCTCAGGTCTAATTCTGTGAAGCAACACCAACCAGAATGAGCCTCGCCACCAGGCTCAGGGGAGTACAGAGGGTCCTCATTGGCTTTGGGCCTAAAAGGAACACTGACTCCGGAAGGCCCACTCACCGGGGCTAAGCCCAAGAAACTGAGGAGGAAACAGTAAACTGTTGCTGCTGCTGAGGGAGGGGGGATGTTAGGAGACTGGATCAGGACTCAGTTCTAGTCCTGCCAGGGCAAGCAAGGTGACATCCATGTTTCTGTGGGTCAGTCCCTAGCTATCAGGGACAAAGCTAGGCCAGGAGTGATGGCACACACCTTTAATCCCAGTACTCAGGAGACAGAGGTAGGAGGATCACCGTGAGTTTCAGGCCACCCTGAGATTACATAGTGAATTCCAGGTCAGGTCAGCCTGGGCTAGAGCAAGACCCTATCTTGACAAACAAACAAACAAACAAAAAGCTACCTTGCTTCTAATCCATATCACATACAAACATGTGACTCCCACACCACAAAAGTATGCATACACACATGCACACATGCACACATGCGCACCCACACACATATGAACATGCACACACACATACACAAAAAAGAGAAAAGAGGAGAGAAGAACGAGGGAAGCAGGGAGGGGAGGGAAGGGGAAGGAAAGAGCTCAGTGAATTATGGAAGCACCTGGATTAAGCCATTTCTGAAATCCATGCTTCCCCTGGGCTTTCCATTGTAAGAGTCAATAAATTGCCTTTGTGCTGGGTCTGATGGCTCAAGGCTCAAGGCCATGCAGGTGGCTGAGCTTAGCCACTCTCCTGGAGGGATATGGGCAGAGCCTTCCTTGTCTCAGGAGCCACTCTACTTCAGGGGATCCAGTTCTGAGGCTTGAGTATTTGGGGTTCCCTTAGCCTGGGGCAGCAAAATGGAATCCAAGTGCAAGGTCAGGGACCAAAGAATGCAGAAACAGCAAGGCAGACAGTGGCAGGGACCTCAACCATGCAATTTTAATAAGCAGATCCATTTCCTTACTCTTCTTTGTAGGCAGAACCCTGATTTCATTAGCCTATTTATTAACTCTGGCCACGTGTCCAAGGAAAGCAACGCCAGTCCTTGCATGGTCTAAGCTGCTCACAGACCTCCAGGCTCCTTGGTAGAGATCGGTCCTGGGAGGGTGTGCCATGCACACTGGTCACAGGTCAAGGAGATAAAAGGGGTAGTCGGTTGGAAGCTGCTGAGTAGGGGGCTTGGGGAAGGGATGTTCCTTTGTTTTTTATAAATATTTTTATTTATCTTAGAAAGAGAGAGACAATATGGGTGCACCAGGGCCTGCTACAAATGAACTCCACATGCATTTACCACGTTAGACATCAGGCTTTACGTGGGCACTGGGAAATCAAAGCTGGTCCAGCATGCTTTGGAAGTAAATGCCTTTAACCACTAAGCCATCTCCCCAGCCTGGGCAAATGTTCTTAAAAAGAAATGTAGGAGAGGGCTGGACAGATGGCTTAGCAGTTAAGGCACTTGGACCCAGGTTTGGTTCCCCAGGACCCACGTGAAGCCAGCTGCACAAAGTGAGGCAGCGTCTGTGGTTTGTTTACAGTGGCTACAGCTGGCATACCCATTCTCATTCTCTCTCTCTCTTGCAAATAAACAAATTAAAAAATAAAAAGAAATGTAAGAGAATGTGTGTGGTGGGACCCACCTGTAATCCTAGCACTTGGGAGTCAAAATTAAGAGGGGTATGAATTTGAGGCCAGCCTGGGCTACAGAGGAAGTTCAAGGCCAGCCTGAACAACTCAATGAAAGCCTGTCTCAAAATAAAAAGTAAAAACAGGACCAAGGATGTAACTCAAGAGTAGAGTGCTTGTCTAGAATCCACAGTGAGGGGCTGGGGGCGTGGCTCAGTGGTAGAGCACTTGTCTAGAATCCACCAGTGAAGGCTGGGGACATGGCTCAGTGGTAGAGACTTGTCTAGAAACCACAGTGAGGGCTGGGGGCGTGGCTCAGTGGTAGAGCACTTGTCTAGAATCCACCAGTGAAGGCTGGGGACATGGCTCAGTGGTAGAGACTTGTCTAGAAACCACAGTGAGGGCTGGGGGCGTGGCTCAGAGGTAGAGCTCTTGCTTAGAATACTTGGCACCCTGGGTTCAATCCTTAGCACTAAAAAGAAAGAAGGGTTAGGGATAGAGTTGAGTGGTAGTGTTGCTTGCAAAACAAACAAGGCCCTCAATTCAATTCCCAACACCACAGTAAAGAAAAAGAAACAAAAAGAAACAAACAAACAAACCGTTTCCTTTTTCTCTCTTGCAAAGACTGTGGCGATGAGGAAGCGTCAGTTGGTATGAGATTAGACTCTCTCCAGCTCATTTATAGCAGTCAAATGTTTCCTTCTCCCTTCATCCGTGTGGGAGAAGACGGAGTGGCGGTAACATTCTTCTGGTTTAACAAAGAAAAAGTTAAACATTTATCTTCTTCAGAGTTATATGCCAATTTTGATATTCTCAGGGGGAATAAATTATTAAATAAGACAATTCCAAGGTACAGGGTTTGTGAAGTTAAAAGTTTCCTTTCACAAGATGTATAAAGCTCTCTAAAGTCCTTGTGGTCTACAAATAATATATACAAGGAGAGTTTTATAATGCTGAAGACAGACTCCATCTTCCTTCCCATTGTTCTGCAGTCTCTTTCACCAGTGCTGAGAACAGGAACCCATTAGTTACCAAAATCAAAAGAACTCAAAGCACTTAAAAGAAGGAAAAGAGGGCTGAAGAGATGGCTTAGTGGTTAAGGCTCTTACCCGTGAAGCTTAAGGACCCAGATTCCATTCCCCAGGACCCACAAAAGCCAGATGCATAAGGTGGCACATGTGTCTGGAGTTTGAGTTCATTTGCAGTGGCTGGAGACCCTGGCACGCCCATTCTCTCACTCTCCATCTGCTTCTTTCTCCCTCACTCTCTCAATAAATAAATAAAACATTTTTTAAAATACCAAAAAAAAAAAAAAAGAAAGAAAGAAGAAGGAAAAGAAATAGGCAAAATAGAATTTTTAGCAACAACAACAAAAAGACTGTGTTCGCAGTTTTTCACCTAGATAAGATGGGGGCTGGACTGGTGCAGCTTTTTGCCACCCCAAGGAATGACATAGCCAACACGCCTGGGAGCCGGGCCCATGAGGACACCATCTACTTGGTATTCTGACCGCTGCGGAGCCTCTTTACCTTTGTGGGATGAACTTTTTGGTAAAGTAGTAAAGCTCTTTAGTTTTTAAAGAGGCTTGGAAGTTTTTCCTTCCCTCATTTGCAGGTAATCACATCCTACGTGATGGGAGGTGGGGAGCACCATGGCATGAGGGGATAAACTGGTTAAACAGTGTGGCTCAGACCAGTGGCCTACCTGGCCATTGTCCCAGCTGTCCCCGTCAAGAGTCGCTAGGCCCTCACTGCTGTGCCCAGTCACTGCTCTGCGTGACAATGGGGCCATAACGGAGAAGGAAACGAATGTTTTTTTACTGGCACCAACCATGAAATCTAATTAAAATGCTCCGAGAATGTACTTGTCATCAACCCCGACAATTTAAAGATAGAAAAAATAGAGCCAGGCATGGTGGCACACTCCTTTAATCCCAGCACTCAGGAGGTAGACATAGGAGGAACGCTGTGAGTTCGAGACCACTCTGAGACTACATAGTGAATTCCAGGTCAGCCTGGGCTAGAGTGCGACCTATCTCAAAAAACAAAAACAAAAACAAAAGAAGAAACAATAAAGATATAAAAAATAGAGCTGAGGAGATAGCTTAGTGGGTAAAGTGTTTGCCACTCAAACTTGAGTACCTGAGTTCAGTACCTAGACCCCATGTAAAAAAAAAGCCAGAAGCTGTGATGGACTCCGGTAATCCCAGCATGCTAGTGGTGACATCACATCCAAGAACAACAGATACAGAAATGTAGGGTGATCATCTTGGTGACAGTGAGAACCAAGCCCTGGCCTGACTGGGTCCAGCCCTGCTCTAAGTGGTCTGTACAAGTTACCACATTTCTCTTAAAGTCACCTCTGAGGTAGGTATTGATGTCTCTAGCCATGAAGCTGAGCCCCAGGTGGGGTGAATGGCTGTCCCTCCAGCAGAAGGCCCTGGTAACCTCCCCTTCCAAAACAGGAAGTGCACAGAGAAAGGCTTTGTGGGTAGCAGAGATGAATCATAAACCAGTAGCATAAACATCTTGCTAAGAAAAACATTTCACAGTAGGAGCTGGGCTTGCTGTTTGCCTCAGAGGAAGGAAGGGGTGGCCAGGGAAGAGCTGGGTGGCAGGCACTGTGACAAAACCAATGGGCAAGCTGGTCAGGACAGCAGGCCGGAGGCCATGAGGCTTGGAGTCTACAAGGTCCCCTTACACGATGCTGAGCATCGCACATATCTCCTCCATTGCATGTCCACACCTCCATGGTGACATTTGAAATCACGGGCTATAAAGTCAGAGGTTTGGGGACCAGCCTTAGAGCTCAGACCTACTGCCTGCAGAGAGGGTTCAAGCTCAGAAGACCTGGAATGTTCTACCCACAGACGTCAGGCCAGGCAGAGTTCTCCAAAGCCAGATTGACTATTGACCTCCAGTACGAAATACCCATGAGACACTTTACAACACGACACCGCATCCCTCTCCCCACCCTCCCACCCACGAGGATGAGATGGGCACAGGCGGCAGCACCCATGACACCGGGGTCCCTCTGCATCTTCCAGGAAGGATTGCTGTTACCACCATCTAGGGTCCAGTTCTCCCAAGGTGGGGCCACCTGACTCATTTTGGCGCTGGGTCAAGGGCAGATGGCACCAAAGACAGGAGCCACACAGATCCCTCAGGCACAGGGGACAGCATGGGCAGGCCACCATGACCTTCTCACTGCTGTGGGCATGCTCCTGGTCTCTCTCAACCTATAAAGCGGGGTTAAATAACAGCGATGTTTACTACAGAGCCTGCTGAAGCCGGGTGGGGAGGAGCTGGGGCACACGTGAGCCCTTCCTCACGTGAGCTCCTGGGAGAAATAGGATGATGGCTTTGATTAAAATAAATAAATTTAAAGGCAGGCACAGAAGCCCATGCCTGTTTCTGCAAGTTCTGGAGGTTGAGGCGGGAAGGCCATCTGAGCTCAGGAGTTCCAAACCAGCTTGCGCAATTTACCAAAACCCAATCTAAAACAAAACAAAAGGCTAGATATGGTAGCATAGGCCTGGAATTCCAGCATTCTGGAGGCCTAGGCAGGAGAATTCTGAGTTCAAGGGCAGACTGGCCTACTAGTGAGACTCCTGGCTTAAAATGAAGAAAAAAAAAAAAAAAAAAAGCAAGGAGCAGGGGAAGAAGAAGAGATCTAAAGGAATCATGGGATAGAAAGGAAACATTTCAGCTGGGCGTGGTGGTGCACACCTTTAATCCCAGCATTTAGAAGGCAGAGGTAGGAGGATCACTGTGAGTTCAAAGCCACCATGAGATTACATAGTGAATTCCAGGTCAGCCTGGGCTAGAGAGAGAGATCTTACCTTGAGGGAAAAAAAAAAAAGAAAAGAAAAGAAAAAGAAAGAAAGAAAGAAAGGAAAGAAAAAAAGAAAGAAAGAAAGGAACCATTTTACCAGCAAAGAGGAAGAAGGAAAGTGTGGAAGGAGGGTAGAGAGAGGCATGAAAGGGGAAGAGAGATGATGGATATAGAGTGCTACAAACAACAGTTTAGTTCCTAAAGTAGCCCGTAGCAGGCAGGGATGGTTCAGCTAAGGTCGTTCGCCTGGCCAGGGTGCTTGCTTGTGGCTTCTATCCCCAGCCGTCACCTGCTGCTATGAGCAAGAAACCACACCTCTCTGTGCCTCAGTTTGCCTACCACAAAATGGGGACCATTGTCCCCACGTCTGAAGGCTTCAGAGTCAGACTCCGTGCAGCTAAACATGCCTGTTGTCTCTGGGAGCAGCAGGCGACTTTCCACTCGGAAGATGCCATTGCGTGCACCCACCCAGCTCACCCTTGGCAGACATATCAAAAGACTATAAATAGCAGCGTCTTGGCTTCTCATAAATGCGTTAAATATGACTTGGCATCTTTCCCAGGCTTCCTGTCAGGGTGGTGGGCGAGGTGGAGGAGGGTTATACAGGGGCCCATCGGGTATCAAGGTCATGAGGCGGGACTCAGCTGCCCTGAGGTGCCAGGTGGTAACCCTTCTGCCCCCACCCTCCTGGGCACAGGCTCCCGCCAGCCACTCTGGACCCTGGCAAGCCCTACCCAGTGACTCAGGCCCTGCCACTGGCCCGTTTGCCTGGATTCACCCCCGGCCCAGTCTGCATTAATCAGTCTGTCTACAAATGAGCAGAGATGGCTGGGCAGGCAGCAGAGGAGGGGAAGAGAAGGGGCAGACCTGAGGCTAGCTGAGCCAGGGCTGTCCTGGAGCCCCCTTCACCTTCACCCTCCTTCACAGAGCTCTCGGAGGCTGGCCTCGCCCCTGGCTTAGGAATGGGAGGTGAGTGTACCACGGACAGGTTCTGGTTCCCAATGCCTGAGTATGTGACCTGATGTTTTTTCTTTTCAAGGTAGGGTCTAACTCTAACCCAAGTGGGTCTAGAATTCACTATATACTCTCAGGGTGGTCTTGAACTCACAGCAGTCTTTCTACCTCAGCCTCCCAAATTCTGGGATTAAAGGCATGCACCACCATACCTGGCTGACTTTTTAAAAATTAATTAATTAATTAATTTGACAGGGCAAAAGAGAGGGAGAGAGAGAGTGGGCATTCCAGGGCCCCAGCCACTGCAAACAAACTCTAGATGCGTGTGCCCCCTTGTGCATCTGGCTTATGTGGGTCCTGGGGAATTGAACCTGGGTCCTTTGGCTTTGCAGACAAACGCCTTAACTGCTAAGCCATCCCTCCAGCCCCTGGTTGACTTTTAATAAAATATAAACATTTTTATTTAATTATTTGAAGGAGAGAGTATTGGCAGACCTCTTACGATTCACTGGAAAGGGTTCCAGATGCATGTGCTACTTTGTGCATCTGGCTTTAGGTAGACACTGGGAAGTCAAACCTCATCCAGAAGGCTTTGCAAGAAAGCTCCTTCAACCACGGAGCAACCTCTCCAGCCCTCACCTGACGCTTACGGATGCATCACATGAGTCAGGGTCCCGATCTGTGGGGCAGAGATAACACAGTACCTTCCCCACAGGGCTATTAGTGGGGTGGAATAGATGATGACTTTCTGGCTCTCAGAGTAGGGTCCAACCAGAGTATCTGTTCTAGATGTAGGTTTGCTACTATTACTCATATTTTCTTTTCTTTTTTTTTTTTTTGGCATGTGTGTGTGCGTGTGTGCATGCATGCCTTTTCATATGTATGTGGGTACATGTGTGTGCACATGGAGACCAGAGGTTGGTGTCTTCCTCAATAGTTCTCCACTTTAGATTTTGAGACAGAGTCTCTTACTGAACCTGGAGTTCACTGATTTGGCTAGAAATGAAAGCCGAGCACTTGGGAGGCTGAGGTAGAAGGATCACCCTGAGTTCAAGGCCGGCCTGGGACTACATAATGAGTTCAAGGTCAACCTGGGCCAGAGTGAGACTCTGCCTCAGAAAAGGGGCGGGGCTGGAGAGACGGCTTAGCAGATAAGCATTTGCCTGCAAAGCCAAAGGACCTTGGTTTAATTCCCCAGGACCCACGTAAGCCAGATGCACAAGGTGGCACATGCATGTGGAGTTTGCAGTGGCTAGAAGCCCTGGCGCGCCCATTCTCTCTCTCTCCCCCCCTCTTCCTCTCTCTTAAATAAATAAATCACAACAAAATATTAAAAAGAGAGAGAGAGAAATAGACAGAAAGGAGAAGGAAGGTAAAGAGTGTAGTCGTTATATTTAGTTGTTGGGATGAACTTTTAAACCAGGCACAGTTGTGAAGGAAGGGATTTTATTTGAAGCTTACAGGCCCAGGGGAAATTTTATAACGGCAGAAGAAGTTGGTTCCCTTCCCCAGACCCAAGCAGAGAGAAAAGTCGTCACCAACACCATAACAAGCACACTTTAGGAGCTCCAGGCAGAATTCCGGCACTTTGTATTATCTGAGGCTGAAATTTGATCCACCCCAGTAACGTTTTATTTATTTTTATTTTTTATTTTTTGGTTTTTCGAGGTAGGGTCTCATTCTAGCTCAGGCTGACCTGGAATTCACTATCTAGCCTCAGGGTGGCCTCGAACTCACGGTGATCCTCCTACCTCTGCTTCCCAAGTGCTGGGATTAAAGGCGTGCGCCACCACGCCTGGCTCCAGTAACTTTTTTTTTTTAAGCCAAGTTATAAGTTTGAATAAAACTTTTGAATCTATTGGGGGCATTTATTTAGACCATCACATTTTGTCTCTGGCCCCCAATAGATTCATAACCATCTTATGTTGTATATCATGTTTAGTCTAAACTTAAAAGTTTTTACAGTCTTTACTAACTTAAGATAGTTTTAAAGTCTTAAGTCTTATCTGAGATTTAAGATTGTTTTATAACTGTGAGTCTTGTAAAATCAAAACAAGCTATGAATTTTTAATGTATAAAGGCACAGAGTAAACATTTTTAACTGTTATAAGGCATAACAAAAAGAGACTGGAACAATGTAAGCTTAATAACTATCAAGCAAACATTAATTTTTTTATTTTTGTTTGTTTGTTTATTTATTTATTTGAGAGCGACAGAGAGAAAGAGGCAGATAGGGAGAGAGAGAGAAAGAGAGAAAATGGGCGCACCAGAGCTTCCAGCCTCTGTAAAGGAACTCCAGATGCGTGCGCCCCCTTGTGCATCTGGCTAATGTGGGTCCTGGGGAATTGAGCCTCGAACCGGGGTCCTTAGGCTTCACAGGCAAGTGCTTAACCGCTAAGCCATCTCTCCAGCCCAAACATTAAATTTTTGTAGTTTAAGTTTGATATTACCAGTGATTGATGTTTGGGATTTTTAAAAAAAATTTTGTCTCTCCAGCTGTGCTGAATAGCCAGGGAAAACTTTAAAAAAAAATTTATTAACACCTTCCCTAATTATAAACAATATCCCATGGTAATGCCCTCCCTCCCTCCACTTTCCCCTTTGAAACTCCATTCTCCATCACATGACGCTGCCAGCTATGACAAAACCAGGCTAATACCAATAACAGGTTGTGGGGACATTAGGATGAAAGGGTTTGAGTTTTGACCATGCCAAGAGGTCCAAAAGAGTTCTCTATTTTTCTCATTATTTCAAGCTTGTCTCCCAATGAGCCCCCATGAATTTCCAGGGAATATCCGCACCCTGCGCCCCACAGGAACCTTTGTGAGTCTGCAGGTGCCACATGAAGCCTCAAGTGCTGGGAACGCAGGGCTGAGCTCTGCCGTGTGCTCCAGGCCAAGGTTCCGCTCTGGGAGCATTTTCTCTCTGCCCTGTCATTTGCTTCAAGAAGGGTTTTAGGGCAATGAATTTGAAAAGGCATTAATATTTCATTTCTCACTCTTACACTCTGCTAGACAGTATATACGGTTTCTGGGAACATCCAGGCCTGGCAATTCCTGTGGATCAGCTGAGCAGGGGCTGGCATCTGTCCCAGAGGAGTGTCTGAGCCCTCCCCATGCCCCCACTGCAAGGGCTGGGAAGGGCTACATGTGTCTGAGCTGTTCAACCTGAGAGGCTCTAACGGAGTTTGAGGCTTGTCTACTGTTGACCCCACCTTGTCCTGGGAGAGTGGGCTAAATGAAGAAGCTACACTTGACCACAGTGGAGACTCCGCTGGGTAGATATTTCCTCAGGGACCCTGTGTGGGTAGTTTTTCCAAACTGAAGCATTCCCCCCCTGGGGGACAGGAGTGGGGATCAAAAGGCTTGGGAGGCTTAAGAAACAAAGCTCAGAAAGTTATGAAGACTCACAGGTTGCTCCCCAAGGTTATAGAAACAGTAAATAATTATTGGGAGGGAAAGGCTCTTTGGTGGAGCTGCCTGCAAGTTGGGCAGAGAACTACAGTCTCATGACTGGTCACCCATGCTGGAGTGGGTTTTCTGGTACATCCACCTTCTTATAAGTAAAGCTTCCTCTGTACACCTGGAATTTACCCCCAAAATCTCAGTGGTTCACTAAGTTAAACTTGGCTGGAAATACTCATTTGGTCTGTCCTTAATGATTATCTTGAAGTAAATATATATTTGCTTACATCATCTTGGAAAAAGCATACAGCACATGCTGACAGTGTTCCATCCCTCCCTCTGAGGACCCTGAGGCTAGAGCGAGGGTCCCAACCCTCCATGACTCCATAGATAATGTTGCCTCCATTCCAGTGCATCGACAGAGCAGAGTAGAAGACTTAGAATGCTGTTGCCCTGGGTATTGCTACAGGCTGGCACACCTCAGAAGCTGGTATAAGGCCACTATGGGGAGCCAGGGGTTGGGGGTGGAACAGTGCAGTCAATAAAAGGGCCAAGAGGCCAAGTCCCCTTGGATAGAGAAGCTTGGTTTATTTCACCGGTAAACACAGTTGCTCTTTTTGCCCTGGGCACGACGGAGGGCCTTGAGCAGCAGCCCCACCAGGGCCAGAGCTGTGCCCATCAGCAGCATCAGTTTCAGCCCCTTGAGAACAGAGCCGGCCTTCTCTGGCTGCTGCCCCTGGGCCCCAGGCTTCCCATTCTGAGTCCACAGCATCTCTGGATTGGGCCTGGGGTTGAACTAAGCCACCAGCTCCTGCTCCACGAAGGGTCTGTAAGTGGCCGGCCTGAAGACCCGCTGGTGGATGGGTGGAGGAAGGTGCCAAGATCCCGGCCAGACAGCTGGCACTGCCATGTCATGATAGTGTTATTGGCTTCCCAGTGGACAGGCCTGGATGGAAAGAGCACACAGCCAAGCCTCAAGGGCAGACAGCAGCAGTCCCCTCTGCCGAGCTCCGGGCATCAGTTTCCAGGGCAGGCAGGGTGGGGCTGCAGGAGTTCTCAGCCACCTGCTCCTTACTGGCTGGGGGGGGGGGGGGCTAGGCCAAGGCTGTCAGCTCCTTGACAGTCCTTTCCACATCTGCAAATGGGAGTGTAGTGGTGGCACCCACCTCATCAGGTTATTAGAAGGAGTTAGGAAGAAACTCCCACAGTGAAGAGCCTGCCCACTCCTTCTGCACGGCCTAAGCTCCTCACTCCCCTACTCAGCCACACTGGTACGTCCACAGCCATTATGCCTCAACGCCTCCATCCTGGATGTCCTCTCTGTCTTGGATGCTATTCCTCAGTCCACACCTCTCCCTCTTCTCCATTCAGTCTTGGCCCAAATGGCCCTCTCTCAGAGAAGCCTTCCCTGACTCCCTCTGTCATTTCAGTCCCTCTACCATTGATCCTTAGTACCATCCAAAATACTTAATGTCAAGCTAGGTGTGGTAGCACACACCAGTGAGCCCATCACTCGGGAGTACAGGAAGAAGGAACACAATTTTGAGGCCACCTGTGCAACACAGTGAGGAGGCCCTGTCTCAGAAAAATAAATTTATGGGCTGAAGTCATAGCTGTGGGTGAGGCACTTGCCACACAGGCATATGGACCCACGTTTGAATCTCCAGGACCCACAAAAAGCTCTATATCCTGTGCATCTGAAATCCCAGTGCTCCTGTGGCGAGGTGTAGGCAGATACAAGGAGAATTCTCAGCTGCTCGTGAGTCAGCTGCTGAGCTGGTGCTTGCGGACATGAAGAGCAGAGACCTTGTCTTAAACTCTCCAGGTTGTCCTCTGACCTCCACACAAGGGCCAGGGCATGCATGTACCCCCCCCACACACACACACACCCCAGGAAAAAAATCATTAGTTAAAAATATTACATGAGTCGGGTGTGGTGGTGCATGCCTCTAATCCCAGCACTCGGGAGGCAGAGTTAGAAGGATTACCATGAGTTCAAGGCCAGCCTGAGACTACATAGTAAATTCCAGATCAGCCTGGACTAAACTGAGACCCTACCTTCAAAAGCAAAAACAAACAAACAAAACTACATTTTTTGGCTGGGGAGATGATGGTTCAGCAGTTAAAGGTGTTTGCTTACAAAGCCTACCAGCTTGAGTTCAATTCCCCAGTGCCTATGTGAAAAGCCAGATGGACAAAGTGGCACATCATCAGGAGTCTGTTTGTAGTGGCTTGGAGACCCTGGTATGCCTATTCATTCTCTTCTCTCTCTCTGTAATACATAATATTCACACACACACACGCTCATAGTATTGTTCTACATGGGCAGGAGGGCTGGTCATTTTTTTCCTTCACTGTTACTGAGTGAATCGGACCAATACCACGTCCATGTTAGAGCAGAGGGGACTCTCACCATGTAACAAGGGCGATAATCACAAAAGTAATGCGGGCACCTCCAAGAACACATAACTGCTTGTTAGACCAGATCCTGTGCCCAGAACTCGATGCCCATTACCCCCCCCCCCCAACAGCAGAGTGAACCCATGAGGCCCAGGCTGGCCAGAGCTCTGTCTTGATTTGGATCATGTACACTCTAAATTCATATTCTTCTCTGTGCTGCAGAATGCAACCTTGCTTGGAAACTGGGTTAGTACCAATATAGTAAGGTTACGCTGACGCCACTGAGTTAAGGTGGGCCCTAGATCCAACAGTCTGGTGTCCTCGTGGAGCAGAGACAGAGGCAGGAAGACAGGATGAGAACCGAGTAATGGTGGCGGGGTGGGGGTTGTAGCTACAAGTAAAGGGAGGGCAGAGAGTCTCGGGCTACTATAAAGTGAGGCAAAGGCAGGGAATGGTTCCGCCCAGCACCTGAGAAAAAGCGTAGCCCTCTCTGCAGCTTGAGTTCCAGCCTCCAGAATGATGAGAAAACATAGTTCTGTCATTTATTTTAAACACCCAGTTCGTGGGACTTTGTGCTGGCAGCCAGCCCTAGGAAACAAGCAGCTCCCTGTGTAAGTCCGCTTTCTCACTGCTGTAAAAACCACCTGAGAGGATTACCAAAGGAAGGGGGAGTTACTCAGGACATGGTTTCAACCCAAGGTTGACCAGATCCAGTGCCTCGGGCCTGAGACAAGAGAGAACAGCTCGGTGGTGGAAGCATGTGGTGCCAGAGGCTGCTCTCCTCAGAGAAGACACAAAGCAGAGAGAAGAGCGAAGGAGCTGAGGATAACTCCATCTTTCCAGGGCACACCCCCAGGGATGTACTTCCTGCTAACTAACTAGACTCAAAACCTCCTGTCTTCTACCACCTCTCAATAATGCCATCAAGTTATGAACACAGGGTTTTTCTTGGGAGGATAGGTTTGATTGCCATCAATTTATGAATCCATAACCTCACAGTGGCTAAAGCTACCTACACAAGGCCTGCATAAGAGGAAGAAAGTGGGCTGGAGAGATGGCTTCACAGTTAAGGCACTTGCCTGTGAAGCCCAAGGACCCAGGTTTGATTCCCCAGTACCCACATAAGCCAGATGCACATGGTGGCACATATGTCTGGAGCCTTTATTAGCAATGGCAAGAAGCTCTGGCGCACTCATTCTCTCCCTCCCTCTCTCTCTCATAAATAAGTAAATTAAAAAAGTGATAGCATCAAAATAGAAGACTAGATGGAAAGAAGGGATTCAGTGGAGGGAGAGTTAAGGAAAGGGTAAAGGAGAGAGTGGTGGGAGAGGATTATGATCATGTTATTTTTTATATTTATGGAAGTTGTTAATAAAATAGATTTTTTAAAACAATGAATTCATCAAGGGATTAATCCACTAATTAGGTCAGACACCTCAGGATCCACTCACTTTCCAAAAGCCCATTGACTGGTAACAAGCTTTTAAAACATGGGCTTTGTTGGGGGGCTGTTTATATCCAATGTTATATGCCCATCTTCCAATGGCTCATATTCCTCTCATAAGGCAAAGTACACTTAGTTCATCTCTAAGGGTTCTCATAGTCTTAAGAGATCAAGTGTTCTCAAAAACTCAAGTCTGGGGCTGGAGAGATGGCTTAGCGGTTAAGGCTCTTGCCTGCGAAGCCTAAGGACCCATGTCTGACTCTCCAGGTCCTACGCAAGCCAGACGCACAAAGGTGAGGCAAGAGCAAAGTCGCATGTGCCCACTGGGTGGCACAAGCGTCTGGAGTTTGATTTCAGTGGCTGAGGCCCTGGCATGGCAATTCCCTCTCTTTCCCTTCCTCTCTCTCTCTCTCCCTAAAACAAAAACTCAAGTCTATAAGACTGCTAGAGGTCTCTACCCATCCCCCTAGCTCCCCACTCCACCCCGGGAATGCTATAACTCGACCTGGGATTCTGGAGCCATCTCCTTTTATGGTAGCAGGCCGAGAAGATAGGATGCCCCTCTAGCCATACCCCAGTCCACCCAGACCACCACCCCAGGCCCCTCCCTCACGGAGCAGTTCCTTTCCTCCAGCAAGACTCTGTTTCCATCTCCATCTCTCAGTGTTCCCCCCCCCCCAGGTGCAAACGCTTCCTTTCTGTTGGAGTTTCCCCCCCCCCCCAGGTGCAAACACTTCCTTTCTCTTGGCGTTCCCCCCCCAGGTGCAAACACTTCCTTTGTCTTGGCGTTTCCCCCCCCCCCCCCGGTGCAAACACTTCCTTTCTGTTGGCGTTTCCCCCCCCCCCAGGTGCAAACACTTCCTTTCTGTTGGCGTTTCCCCCCCAGGTGCAAACACTTCCTTTCTGTGGCGTTTCCCCCCCCCAGGTGCAAACACTTCCTTTCTGTTGGCGTTTCCCCCCCCCCCAGGTGCAAAACACTTCCTTTCTGTTGGCGTTTCCTCCCCCCCCCCCCCAGGTGCAAACACTTCTTTCTGTTGGCGTTTCCTCCCCCCCCCCAGGTGCAAACACTTCCTTTCTGTTGGCGTTTCGCCCCCCAGGTGCAAACACTTCCTTTCTGTTGGCGTTTCCCCCCCAGGTGCAAACACTTCCTTTCTGTTGGCGTTTCCCCCCCCCCCAGGTGCAAACACTTCCTTTCTGTTGGCGTTTCCCCCCCCAGGTGCAAACACTTCCTTTCTGTTGGCGTTTCCCCCCCCAGGTGCAAACACTTCCTTTCTGTTGGCGTTTCCTTCCCCCCCCCATGTGCAAACACTTCCTTTCTGTGGCGTTTCCCCCCCCCCCAGGTGCAAACACTTCCTTTCTGTTTGGCGTTTTCCCCCCCCCCCAGGTGCAAACACTTCCTTTCTGTTGCGTTTCCCCCCCCCCAGGTGCAAACACTTCCTTTCTGCTTGGCGTTTCCCCCCCCCCAGGTGCAAACACTTCCTTTCTGTTGGCG
Source organism: Dipus sagitta (assembly GCA_036346955.1). NCBI lineage: Eukaryota > Metazoa > Chordata > Mammalia > Rodentia > Dipodidae > Dipus > Dipus sagitta. Next base: position 1,868,553 of record CM070775.1, on the reverse strand, counting down.
TTTCCCCCCCCCCAGGTGCAAACACTTCCTTTCTGTTGGCGTTTCCCCCCCCCAGGTGCAAACACTTCCTTTCTGTTGGCGTTTCCCCCCCCCCAGGTGCAAACACTTCCTTTCTGTTGGCGTTTCCCCCCCCCCAGGTGCAAACACTTCCTTTCTGTTGGCGTTTCCCCCCCCCCAGGTGCAAACACTTCCTTTCTGTTGGCGTTTCCCCCCCCCCCAGGTGCAAACACTTCCTTTCTGTTGGCGTTTCCCCCCCCCCAGGTGCAAACACTTCCTTTCTGTTGGCGTTTCCCCCCCCCCCAGGTGCAAACACTTCCTTTCTGTTGGCGTTTCCCCCCCCCCAGGTGCAAACACTTCCTTCTGTTGGCGTTTCCCCCCCCCCCAGGTGCAAACACTTCCTTTCTGTTGGCGTTTCCCCCCCCCCCAGGTGCAACCTTCCTTTCTGTTGGCGTTTTCCCCCCCCAGGTGCAAACACTTCCTTTCTGTTGGCGTTTCCCCCCCCCCCAGGTGCAAACACTTCCTTCTGTTGGCGTTTCCCCCCCCCCAGGTGCAAACACTTCCTTTCTGTTGGCGTTTCCCCCCCCCCAGGTGGCTAACACTTCCCTTTCTGTTGGCGTTTCCCTCCCCCCCCCCAGGTGCAAACCTTCCTTCTATTGGCCGTTTCCCCCCCCCCAGGTGCAGAACCTTCCCTTTCTGTTGGCGTTCCCCCCCCCCAGGTGCAAACACTTCCTTTCTGTTGCGTTTCCCCCCCCCCAGGTGCAAACACTTCCTTTCTGTTGCGTTTCCCCCCCCCCAGGTGCAAACACTTCCTTTCTCTTGGCGTTCCCCCCCCCCAGGTGCAACACTTCCTTTGTCTTGGCGTTTCCCCCCCCCCCTGGTGCAAACACTTCCTTTCTGTTGGCGTGTCCCCCCCCCCAGGGTGCAAACACTTCCTTTCTGTTGGCGTTTTCCCCCCCCCCAGGTGCAAACACTTCCTTTCTGTTGGCGTTCCCCCCCCCCCAGGTGCAAACAATTCCTTTCTGTTGGCGTTTCCCCCCCCACCAGGTGCAAACACTTCCTTTCTGTTGCGTTCCCCCCCCCACAGGTGCAACACTTCCTTTCTGTTGGCGTTTCCCCCCCTCCCCAGTGGCAAACACTTGCCTTTCTGTTGGCGTTTCCCCCCCCCAGGTGCAAACACTCTTTTCTGTTGGCGTTTCCCCACCCCCTGGTGCAGACACTTCCTTTCTGTTGGCGTTCCCCCCCCCCCAGGTGCAAACACTTCCTTTCTCTTGGCGTTCCCCCCCCCCCAGGTGCAAATCACTTCTTTGTCTTGGCGTTTCCCCCCCCCAGGTGCAAACACTTCCCTTCTGTTGGCGTTCCCGCCCCCCCCCCAGGTGCAAACACATCCTTTCTGTTGGCGTTTCCCCCCCCCCCACAGGTGCAAACACTCTTTCTGTGGCGTTCCCCCCCCACAGGTGCAAACACTTCCTTTCTGTTGGCGATATCCCGCCCCCCCCCCAGGTGCTAACACTTCCTATCAGTTGGCGTTTCCCCCCCCCCCCAGGTGCAAACACTTCCTTTTCTGTTGGCGTTCCCCCCCCCAGGTGCAAACACTTCCTTTCTGTTGGCGTTTCCCCCCCCCCCAGGTGCAAACACTTCCTTTCTGTTGGCGTTCCCCCCCCCAGGTGTTCAGAACACTTCCTTTCTGTTGGCGTTTCCCCCCCCCAGGTGCAAACACTTCCTTTCTGTTGGCGTTTCCCCCCCCCCCAGGTGCAAACAGCTTCCTTTCTGTTGGCGTTTCCCCCCCCCAGGGTGCAAACACTTCCTTTCTGTTGGCGTTTCCCCCCCCCCAGGTGCAAACACTTCCTTTCTGTTGGCGTTTCCCCCCCCCCAGGTGCAAACACTTCCTTTCTGTTGGCGTTCCCCCCCCCAGGTGCAAACACTTCCTTTCTGTTGGCGTTTCCCCCCCCCAGGTGCAGAACACTTCCTTTCTGTTGGCGTTTCCCCCCCCCCCAGGTGCAAACACTTCCTTTCTGTTGGCGTTTCCCCCCCCCCCAGGTGCAAACACTTCCTTTCTGTTGGCGTTTCCCCCCCCCAGGTGCAAACACTTCCTTTCTGTTGGCGTTTCCCCCCCCCCCAGGTGCAAACACTTCCTTTCTGTTGGCGTTCCCCCCCCCCAGGTGCAAACACTTCCTTTCTGTTGGCGTTTCCCCCCCCAGTGCAAACACTTCCTTTCTGTTGGCGTTTCCCCCCCCCCAGGTGCAAACACTTCCTTTCTGTTGGCGTTTCCCCCCCCCCCCAGGTGCAAACACTTCCTTTCTGTTGGCGTTCCCCCCCCCAAGGTGCAACACTTCCTTTCTGTTGGCGTTCCCCCCCCCCCCAGGTGCATACACTTCCTTTCTGTTGGCGTTTCCCCCCCCAGGTGCAAACACTTCCTTTCTGTTGGCGTTTCCCCCCCCCCCAGGTGCAAACACTTCTTTCTGTTGGCGTTCCCCCCCCCAGGTGCAAACACTTCCTTCTAGTGGCGTTTCCCCCGCCAGGTGCAACCACTTCCTTCCTGTTGGCGTTTCCCCCCCCCAGGTGCAGACACTTCCTTTCCTGTTGGGCGTTTCCCCCCCCCCAGGTGCAAACACTTCCTTTCTGTTGGCGTTTCCCCCCCCCCAGGTGCAGACACTTCCTTTCTCGTTGCGTTTCCCCCCCCCCAGGTGCAGACACTTCCTTTCTGTGGGCCCGTTTCCCCCCCCCCAGGTGCAAACACTTCCTTTCTCTTGGCGTTTCCCCCCCCCAGGTGCAAACACTTCCTTTTGTTGGCGTTTCCCCCCCCCAGGTGCAAACACTTCCTTTCTGTTGGCGTTTCCCCCCCCCAGGTCAAACACTTCCTTTCTGTTGGCGTTTCCCCCCCCCCAGGTGCAAACACTTTCCTTTCTGTTGGCGTTTCGCCCCCCCCCCAGGTGCAAACACTTCCTTTCTGTTGGCGTTCCCCCCCCCCCAGGTGCAAACACTTCCTTTCCTTTCTGTTGGCGTTTCCCCCCCACCCAGGTGCAGACACTTCCTTTCTGTTGGCGTTTCCCCCCCCCAGGTGCAAACACTTCCTTTCTGTTGGCGTTTCCCCCCCCCAGGTGCAAACACTTCCTTTCTGTTGGCGTTTCCCCCCCCCCCAGGTGCAACACTTCCTTTCTGTTGGCGTTTCCCCCCCCCCCAGGTGCAAACACTTCCTTTCTGTTGGCGTTTCCCCCCCCCAGGTGCAAACACTTCCTTTCTGTTGGCGTTTCCCCCCCCCCAGGTGCAAACACTTCCTTTCTGTTGGCGTTTCCCCCCCCCCAGGTGCAGACACTTCCTTTCTGTTGGCGTTTCCCCCCCCCAGGTGCAAACACTTCCTTTCTGTTGGCGTTTCCCCCCCCCCCAGGTGCAAACACTTCCTTTCTGTTGGCGTTCCCGCCCCCCCCCCCAGGTGCAAACACTTCCTTTCTGTTGGCGTTTCCCCCCCCCAGGTGCAAACACTTCCTTTCTGTTGGCCTTCCCCCCCCCCAGGTGCAAACACTTCCTTTCTGTTGGCGTTTCCCCCCCCAGGTGCAAACACTTCCTTTCTGTTGGCGTTTCCCCCCCCAGGTGCAAACACTTCCTTTCTCTTGTCATTTCCCCCCCCCAGGTGCAAACACTTCCTTTCTCTCTCCTTCTCTGTCTCTCCCTCTGGCTCTCTCCCTGGTGCAGACGCTCTCTCTCCCCTTTTTCTGCTCTCTCTCCTCTGTCCTCTCCCCACTTCCCTCCTATTATGATAAACTGAAGAAAACTGCTTGTCTTGGTGCTTCTACCTCCATCCAAATTCTAACAGACAAATGTCTCCTCTGAGACTGGGCAAACTCGTAGCTGTGAACTTCCTGCTTAAGGTGCTTCTCTACAAAGCCAAAGGACCCAGGTCTGATTCCCCAATACCCATGTGAGGCCAGGTACACATTGTGGCGCATACGTCTGGAGTTCATTTGCAGTGGTTGGAAGCCAGGTATGCCCATTAGCTCTCTCTATCTCTCTCTCTCTTAAATAAATAAATAAATAAATAAATAAAATTATTTTAAAAAATCAGCCGGGTGTGGTGGTACATGCCTTTAATCCCAGCACTTGGAAGGCAGAGGTAGGAGGATCACCATGAGTTCAAGCCCAGTTTGAGACTACATAGTAAATTGCAGGTCAGCTTGAGCTAGAGTGAGACCCTATCTCGAAAAAAAAAAAAAAAATTGTCCCATCCTTCCAAGGTACAGTGGCACAGAGTATCTGCATCCCAAAGAACAGGAATATAGGCTAAGAAAGGACAGGACCAAAGCAAACCAAAATCCAGCAAAGCAAACTGTAAATGCTGAAGGTAAACGGTTCCGTGTCTGGGATCTAAGGGAAGTGGGTGCATGATGTGAACTCCCACGAGCTTGGGAGGCCCCTCTGTCCTTAGCACTCCATTGAGAGCATCTCCGGCTTCCTGGGGGTCGCCACTCCATCTCTGGCTTCACTCTCAGGGGCTTCCAGCCATGATCTCAGTGCCGGGCCTTCCAGGCTTTCTTCTGAAACCTGGTGGAAGCGTCCAGCACTCTAGAACTCCTGCACTCTTCATGCCTACAAAGTCAGCACATGACCAGGGTGCCACGGTCTACTGACAGCAGAGGCATTAGCAGGGTCCCTTGGACCTTCAGCCACATTGGCTACTGAAAGGCCTAAACAGCTGAACATAGTGAAATGAGTCCCAGGGAAATCACCTTCTAGCAGCCTTGTGCAAGCAGGGCACCCTAACCTGGCTTTGTCTCAAAGGGAGTCTTTCAAATGAACTCACAATCTCACACCCTGGTGTCTGCTGCTGGGTAGAGTCTGGCCAGCTCCTGAGATGCCCTCCAGGCGTGTGTCCCAGTGTCCCAGTGAAGTCTATTGCTTTCAAATGGTGCTAATCTCTTCAAAATCCATGCCTTCCATAGCCCCACCTTTCAAAAGGCTTTTCTGCCCAAACCACAAGCTTCAGGAATTGTTCTGCCCTGCTCTTTGCTCCCACTTATGACTCAAAGCAGCCAGCATGACTCTTGCCACATAGCCCAGGTGCTGGGCTATCCTAAAGTTCCCTGTCTCATTGAATCAGACCATCACCTTTAAACTCAGCTTCACTCAAAGTCTTGGAGAATGAACAAAACACGGCCAATTCTTACCAGAATGTAGCACGCATGGACTCCAGTCCGGTCTCTGACCGGGTCCTCACTCACTCCTCCCTGAATCTTCGTAAGCACTGTCATTGTGTGCATGAGCTCTGGGAAGCAGGCCCTGAGGGCAACTCTGGGGTCTCCTATTTTTCTCCTTCTAGATGCATCAGGGGTGTCTCAGAGGCCCCCCAACTTCTTTGGCATAGCCCATCACAGTCCTGCCGCGCCTGCTCTCTGCTTACAACAATCCTGGCTTCTCCAGACTTTCCCAGCTTCTCCCACCAGGCAGATCCAGAAATTCTGAACTGTACCGTCAGGAGGTCACAGCAACCCCCACTCCTGCTACCTGTGTCTGTGTCAGCCATCTTCTCATTGCTGTGATAGAGTACTTGAGAAAGCAGGGGAGAAGGGTGTGTTTCAGTCATGGTTTTAGGGTTTACAGTGTGCAGCCAGGGGCACATTGATGGTGGGCCCGTGATGAAGCAAGAGCGTCATGATAGAAGGCCACGCTGGAGCAGAATGGCTCCCTTCATGGCAGGCAAGAGACAAGGGTCTGGGGTCAAGACATAGCCCCCAAGGAACCCCCTCCCCCAGCAAATCCCTTCCTCCAATTAGGCCTCTACTTCCTAAAGTTTCTGCCCCCTTCCAAGAATGCATCAGATTATAAATCCCTTAGTGGACTGCCCCACTGTCGAGGTCGGAGATTTCATGATCCACTCCCTTCCCAACAGCACCATCAGCTGGCAGCCAAGGCTTCAAGGAATGCACCTTTTGGAAGGACGCTTCTTATCCATGCCGACTATAAACCAGGAAGAATAAGAGGAAGACGAAGCCCGCAGAGCAAGCACAGGTCCAAGAGCAGCAGAGCTGGAGTCTGGTGCCCAAGCTGGGCCAATCCAGAGTCCAAGACCAAAACCTCACAAGAAATGCCATTCCTCGACTTCCGGTTAAGATGGCGGCCAGTCAGGTAAAGGAGCTCCTGACCTCAGGACCCTTGAACATGCTGGCCCCTGGCTTTGCCCCTATGTATCTACAAAACTCAATTCATCTTATATAAATGAATTTTTTTTCAGTTTCCGCAGTCCCAAATCTTTTCCTAAACTCCTCAGGCATGAGATTTCAAATGATTGTTCAGGCTTGATTTTCTGTTGTTAACTAATTTCATGAGTATTCACTGACCAATGTTAATCTAATTGAGGAACCAAGATGGACAGAAAGAAGACAGATCTTCCAGAACATGAACAGAGGAATTTTAAGATCCTGCAACCTAAGATATAGTATCATCTTTATTTTCCTAATAAATATGTTTCTCTTTTAAAAAAATGCCAGCCGGGCGTGGTGGCGCACACCTTTAATCCCAGCACTTGGGAGGCAGAGGTAGGATCACCCGTGAATTTGAGGCCACCCTGAGATGACACAGTGAATTCCAGGTCAGCCTGAGCTTCAGTGAGACCCTACCTCAAAAAACAAAACAAAACAAAATAATAATAATAATTGATTAAATTAAATTAAAAGATAATATGGGCTGGGGAGATGGCTTGCTTGCAAAGCCTCCTTGCCTAGGTTTAACTACCCAGGACCCATGTAAAGCCAGATGTACAAAATGGCACACGTGTCTAGAGTTTCTTTCTAGCAGCAAGAGGCCCTGGAGCGCTCATTCTCTCTCACATGCACATACATAAGTAAACATATTTATTATGAAGACAAGAGACAAACAGTAAACAAGCATGTAACACAGTGCCACACACAATCAATTCATGCCCCTCATAGGGTTATGTCCTACAAACTTCCTAGGCCACTGACAACTTATTTTATAAGCCTCCAGTTATTACATTTTTGTTTTTGTTTTGTTTTTTTCAGGTAGGGTCTCACTCTAGCCCAGGCCGACCTGGAATTTACTATGTAGTCTCAGGGCGGCCTTGAATTCATGGCAATCCTCCTACCTCTGCCTCCCGAGTGCTGGGATTAAAGGCATGCACCACCTCGCCTGGCTGGTTATTACATTTTTATTGGCTAGTTCATACATGACTTTGTTTTATGATTTTTGTTTGTTTAAAGCTACCTTATACTTCCATCTCTTTGGTTTATTTTGGTTTTCTAAGACAGGGCCTTACCATGTAACCTTGGCAGGCCTAGGCCTGGAACATTTTTTTTTTTTATTTGGCAGAGAAAGAGGGAGAGAGAGAGAGAGAGAGAAAATGGGTGCGCTGGGGCCTCCAGCCACTGCAAACGAACTCCAGACACATGCGCCCCCTGTGCATCTGGCTAACGTGGGTCCTGGAGAATCAAACCTGGGTCTTTGGCTTTGCAGGCAAACACCTTAACCACTAAGACATTCCTCCAGCCCGGGCCTGGAACTTTCTATGTAACCCAGGCTGGCCTCGAACTTGTGGCAATCCTCTTGCCTCTGCCTCCTGAATACTGGGATTACAAGTACGTACCACAGCCTCTGGCTGAACGCCACTTTATTTCGTACAACACCCATGTAATCCACAAGTTAAGGCTGCTGACTCGTGAGTGGTGAGCTCACACCCCCCAGCTCCATAACTCCTGCCTGAGAGAAGCTTTGTGCTTCCTTGCACTTAGGAGCCTTAGTCTGTCAGCACCCTGTGTGCAAATCATTTTATGCAGCAAAATCATCACACACACACACACAAACACACACACACACAAACACACACACACAAAGCAACAACCCACAAACTGCAGCGTTGCCTGGACCACGCAGAGGCTGCCTGTTACCGGTGCAGGCGCTGCAGCTGGAAGCCCTAGCTGGCTGCTGGCACCTCCCTGGGGATGTGCGATTTGGGAGACTGATCTCTCATCACTTGATGTGCGTCTGTGAATGACAATGGATGCTCTATGGTGTGGACTCTGGAGCTACAAATCAATTGTGCCAATAGGCAGACAAATGACTACAACTGATGAGGATGGACATAAGAGTCAAGAAAGAGGGGCAGAGCGTGGGAGTGGCCAGAAGCCTGGGGCCACACCTCTAATTCCAACACTCAGGAGGTGGAAGCAGGCGGATGGCAAATTCAAGTCCAGCATGGGCTACATATTGAGATTCTGTTTCAAAAACAAAAACAAACCACTGAGTGTAGTGGCCCATGCCTTTAATCCCAGCACTTAGGAGGCAGAAGTAGGAAGATCACTGTGAGTTCAAGGCCAATTTTGGACCACAGAGTGAGCTCCAGGTCAGTGTGGGCTAGAGTGAGACCCTACCTTGAAAACAAACAAACAGAAAAGTAAAAGGTGGGGACTGGGGAAACAGTTTAGCGGTTATAGCATTTGCCTGTGAAGCCTAAGGACCTGGGTTCAATTCCCCAGGACCTACATAAGCCAGATGCACAAGGGGGCACATGTGTCTGGAGTTAGTATGCAGTGGCTAGAGGCCCTGGTGTGCCCATTCTCTCTTCCTCTCTATCTGTCTCTCTCTCATAAATAAATAAATCAAATATTTTTTTTAAAAAGAAAAAGAATCCAAGGATTGGGGATGTATGTAGCTCAGTGCTATAAAGCACTTCCCTAGTATATGCATGTGCAAGGTCCTGGGATCTATCTAACCTGAACACCATAGAAATATACATTGGTTTTTTTTTTTTTTTTTTTTTTTTTTTTTTTTGGTTTTTCGAGGTAGGGTCTCACTCTAGCCCAGGCTGACCTGGAACTCACTACGGAGTCTCAGAGTGGCCTCGAACTCACGGCGATCCTCCTACCTCTGCCTCCCGAGTGCTGGGATTAAAGGCGTGCGCCACCACACCCGGCTTATATATTGGTTTTTTGAGGTAGGGTCTCACTCTAGCTCAGGCTGACCTGGAATTCACTATGTAGTCTCAGGGTGTCCTCGAACTCACAGCAATTCTCCTACCTCTGCCTCCTGAGTGCTGGGATTAAAGGCATGAGCCACCACGCCCGGCCACAAAAATATTTTTGTGGAGTTTTAAATCTCTATAAAATGAAAATAACTGACAAGAAGATTGCTCCACATAGGAGAATATATAGAGCAAAAGGCTGCTGCATTGTTGGGAATGGCGTAAATGCAGTTATGTAATACTGAGTCAAGAATTAAGGTTGATTCTGTGATGGTTAATTCCTGTCTCTTGGGCAGGTCTGTGAAGGCTTTTCCAGGAAGGATGAACTGAGGGAGGAAGTCCTACCCCAGAGTGTGCGGCCCTTCCAGGTGGTAGTCTACACACAGCAAGAGGTTCCAGGAAGAAGCAGGGCCTTTGACTGGCTGCCCTTCTCCTTGGGGGCACATGCATCTACCCTGTCACTGCCGTCCTTCATGGACATTGAACCCAACCTCTTGTCTTCCAACATCGCTGGAGAGCAGCGCTCTGCAGGAGTCAGTCCTCCAGGCCTGTAGCACCACGTCAGGACTGCCGAGGCATCCAACCCTATAGACGGAGCAGCCACCAGGTTCTGACTCCCCGGCTACAGACAGCCATCGCTGAACGTCCAGCCTGCATTGTGAAAGCCGATCTAACAAATGTCCTTTGTAACATAGATTCGTTCTGTCTGTCCTGTTCTGGAGAACCCTGACTAATACAACTTTAAACAACAAGTTAATACACGTGTAACAAGGCAAAGGAGAAGGGAATGGAGTAATAATAATAAATAATGACCCCAACATGAGAAAATAGCAAGAGAAAAAAATTCAACTGAAGCAAATAATATATGAAAATATTTGTCCCTCTGCATGCTAATTAAAAAAAATAAAATGGGCTAGAGGGATGGCTTAGCAAGCAGTTAAGGCGTTTGCCTGCAAAGCCAAAGGACCCAGGTTTGATTCTCCAGGACCCATGATAGCCAGATGCACAAAGAGGCACACGCGTCTAGAGTTCGTTTGCAGTGGCTGGAGGCCCTGGCGTGCCCATTCTCTCTCTGTGTCAAATAAATAAATAAATAAAAATAAAATATTAACCGGGTGTGGTGGCACACATCTTTAATCCCAGCGCTCCGGAGGCAGAGGTAGGAGGATCACCGAGAGTTCAAGGCCACCCTGAGACTACATAGTGAATTCCAGGTCAGCCTGAGCTAGAGTGAGACTCTACCTTTAAAAACTAAAAAAAAATTAAAATAATAAAATATTTTTAAAAAAACAACAAGGGCTGGAGAGATAACTCAGTGACTAAGGTACTTGCCTACAAAGCCTAATGACCTGAGTTTGATTCTCCAGTGCCTATGTAAAGCCAGAAGCACAAAGTGGGGCCTGCATCTGGAGTTTGTCTGCAGCACCTGGAGGTCTTACCATGCCCATTGTCTCTCTCTCTCTCAAATAACTAAAAATAAATTTAAAAAATTTAAATGACAATGATAACATTCCCATATACTGAAAATCATGCAATATAATGTCTACTAACCAAGGGATCAAAAGAGAAACAATGGAAAAGACAAAGTATTTTAACTTCAAAATATAACAATACGGGGCCGGAGAGATGGATCAGTGGATAAAGCACCCACATAAATGTCAGGTGGATGTGGCAACCCACCTATAATCCCAGCTCCTGAGAAGTGGCAGCAGTCTCCTCAGGGCAAGCTGGCTAGCTAGCCTAGCTGAATCAAGAGCCCTCAAGAGAGAGAGCCTACCTCAGTATGTAGGGTGGAGAGTGATTGAGAAAGACTCCTGACAACCTCTGGCCTCCACACATACACACGGGCATGTGCACCTGCACACACATGAGCCACATGCGTGTGAACACACATACACACATGCATGCGCACTACACCCACATAAACACAAGCAAAGAAAAAAGATAACATACTTTATCAAAAAAATCTTTTTAAAAATTAAAAAAACAAAGGCTGGAGAGATGGCTTAGTGATTAAGGCACTTGCCTGCAAAGCCAAAGGACCCAGGTTCGATTCCCCAGGACCCACATAAACCAGATGCACAAAGTGGCGCATGCATCTGAAGTTTGTTTACAGCAGCTGAAGGCCCTGGTGTGCCCATTCTCTCTCTCTCTCTGTCAAATAAAAAATTAAAAAAAAAATCTTGCTAGCCAGGCATAGTGACACACTCCTTTAATCCCAGCACCCAGGAGGCAGAGGTAGGAGGATCACTGTGAGTTCAAGGCCACCCTAAGACTACTGACTGAATTCCAGGTCAGCCTGAGCTACAGTGAGACACTACCTTGAAAAACCAAAAAAGAAAAAAAAAAAATCTTGCTGTGATCCAGGCGTGCTGGTGCATGCCTTTTATCCCAGCACTCAGGAGGCAGAGGTAGGAGGATCGCCATGAGCTTGAGGCCATCCTGAGACTACAGAGTGAATTCCAGGTCAGCCTGGGCTAGAGTGAGACCCTACCTTGAAAAATGAAAAAAAAAAAAAAATCTTGCTTAGCATGGAGGCAGAGATGAGAGGATCACAATGAGTTCAAGGCCAGGCTGAGACAACATAGTGAATTCTGGGGGTTGGCATGGGCTAGAGCAAAACCCTACCTCAAAACACCAAAAAAGAAAAAAAAAATCTTGAAGAGCAAAGCTGGAAAATACTAGCAGATATATCATTACTTACTGAAGATATAGCCAGGTATGGTGGATTGAAATCCCAGCACTCGGGAGTGCTTGCTAGCATGCACCAGCCCCTGGGTTTGACCCACACCTCAGAAACTGTGTGTGACGGTGCACGCCTATAATCTCAGCGTCCAGGAGGTGGAGGCAGCGGAAGGATCGAAATTCAAGATCATCCTTGGCTACATACCAAGTTCGAGACTGGCCGGGGATACACGAGACCCTGTCTTAAAAAGAAAGAAAATAAAGGAGGGGGGTGGCTGGAGAGATGGTTCAGCAGTTAAGGCACTTGTCTGCAAAGCCTGATGAATGACTGGGATTCGATTCCCCAGTAAGCCAGATGCACAAAGTGGCACATGCATCTGGGATTCATTTGCAGAGTTAGAGGTATTGGTGTTTCCTTTCTCTCTGTTTGTCCCTCTTTTCTCTTACTGCTTGCAAATAAATAAATTAAAATGTGTGTGTGTGTGTGTGTGTGTGTGTGTGTGTTTAAAAAAAAAAAGGAAGCCAGGTGTGGTGGCGCACGCCTTTAATCCCAGCACTCGGAAGACAGAGGTAGAAGGATCACCGTGAGTTTGAGGCCACCCTGAGACTACATAGTGAAAGGGCGTAATAACCTATGTACCCATCTGCAGATGAATGGATAAAGAAAACACGATGTATCATATGCAGTGGAATTTTACTCAGTCATAAAGAAGTACAAAACTACATCATTTGGAGGGATATGGATGGAATGGAGATCACATTTAGCAAAATAAAAACTCAGAAGGGCAAACATGCTTTCTCTCATACGTGGAATCCAGATTGTTTATGTGTGTGACATGGAAATAGAAGAGGGATGATTTGGGAAGAGGTGACAGAGGGCAAGAGAAGTGAGTGGGGGATGAACACAATTAAAGAACATAATAACAAGACCCATTATTTTTATAGAACTAATTTATGTCAATAACTTTCAACTGAAAAAAGAAAAGGTATAAATCACTGCGGCATTGGTGCATGGACAGACGGACAAGCCACATCCATCAAGTCCAGTCAGGAGACAGGAACCATCCCAACGGCCATGTTGGCAGGAGTCTTGGCCTAAGAGTCTAGGCCTCGAAGTTTTACACTTGAATCACAGATGCTTGTGTGGACAGGACTGGGTCTTTTTAAGTCACGACTATGTCCTCAAAATCATCTGCCCAGGACCCAGTTAGGAGGGAATTACTGTATGAATGTATACGAACAAGCCTGTGACTATAACCCTCTTCATCGGTGGTGGTACAAACCAACCATGAAGGCCTATGGGGTGGGAGAAAAGGCCCAGTTTCCTACTGGGCCCCTAGCACAGCCGGACGTAAGAAACAACACCTTGGCGAGGCCACAGGAAGGTTGGTTGTCCTGTTACCTGTAGATGGAAGCCAAGGCGCAGGTGAGCCACCTATCCCTGGTGAACTGGCTGAGCTGGTGAAAGTCATAGACAAAATATGGCTGGTTGGTTTCCTTGGCGGGGTCACAGGGGACCAGACAAGCTTCTACTTGGAGGTCAGGTCGCAGGCGGCTGTAGGCCACTTTCTCTCTCGGGTAGAGCCAGCAGGGCATGGGTCTTTTCAGAGCCATCTCCACATAGCAGTAGCCCAGGCGGTTGTGCTCTCCCGGCTTGCCACAGCGGTTAGTCTTGCGAGGGTTCCCACTGAGTAAAGATGTGCACCTTGCCTCTCAGACTCAGGGTCTCATTTTCTAGGGGCTTTTGACCTAGGTTTTTGTGAGTGATGCGCAGTGTGGTGACATCTTGGAAATCAATCTCATCCTCTACGAGCGGGCAGTGCTGTCATCCAGACAACGATAGAGCCCTGTCTGGGAGGGCTGAGGGCTGAGGCTGATCAGCAGCAGGCTGCCCCCAGGCAGGGTTTTATGTTAGGTGTTGACTTGAGCAGGAGGAGATCCACCCTGAGGAGGAACAGAAACACCAATGGGCGAAGCCACACTCCAGGACGATGTCATTACCTGACAGCAGAGCATGACTGCGGACATTCCTGTAGGGACAGCTGATCAGCAACTGGGCCCACGGAGTGGGGAAAGGTTAACCATCCACAGAGGGGCCAGCATGGCTGACCGAGACAGCACAAGGAAACTCAGAACCTCACTGGGCACCGTGAAGTCACCCACAGAACTCGAGGGTCAGCCCTGGGCACTGTGATGAGCTGTGGGTCAGTGTGCTCCCTGGACAACACACAGTTTGGTTCATGCTGTCAAATGGCTGGTTATGTAGGGCATAAACCGCAAATGCACCCAGGAGCTGTCCAGGAAATGAAATGAATAAGTCATTAAGTCAGAATAAGTGGACTCAAGTAAGTTATTTATCATATGAGGCTGGGGAGGTGGCTCAGGGGGTAAAGTGCTTGCTGTGCAAGTATAAGGACCTGAATTTGGATCCCCAGCACCCCAATAACAGAATGGATGTAGTGGTGCATGTGCCTGAAATTCCAGTGCTAGGGAGGTGGAAACAGAAGGGTCCCCAGGGCTTGTTGGCTAGCTAGTTCAACAGAATTGGTGAGCTCTAAGCTGGGCGTGGTGGCGCACGCCTTCAGACCCAGCACTTGGGAGGCAGAGATAGGAGGATCACTGAGAGTTCGAGGCTACCCTGAGACTACATAGTGAATTCCAGATCAGCCTGGACTGGAGTGAGACCCTACCTCCAAAAACAAAACAAAACAGGCTGGAGAGATGGCTTAGCGGTTAAGGCATTTGCCTGCAAAGCCTAAGGACCCATGTTCGACTCTCCAGGTCCCACGTAAGAACTGGCGAGCTCTAAGTTTAGTGAGAGGTCTTATCTCAAAAAAATAAAGATGGGGCTAGAGAGATGGCTTAGTGGTCAAGGCATTTGCCAGTAAAGCCAAAGGATCCCAGTTTGATTCTCCAGGACCAACATACGCCAGATGCACAAGGGGGCACATGCAACTGGAGTTCATTTGCAGTGGCTGGTGGTTCTGGCACACCCATTCTCTCTTTCCCGCTTTCTTTCTCTCTTTCAAATAAATAAATAAATAAAATATATTTTTAAAAAATAAGGAAGACAGTGACTGAGGAAGACACCCAATGTTTACTTCTGGTCTCCACTTGCACGTACACATGTGTACATGCACGGGTACACACATATGAACACAACACAAGTACTAAATAAGTTAGTTTACTTACCCTATACATAACCAGCATACACTGATGTTATGATTTGAATCTGAAATGATCCCCATGGGCTCATGTGTTAGTCACTTGCTGCCCAGTTAGTGACCCTATTTTTTGTAGTAATAGAAGTCTTCGGAGGTGGGCCTGGGTGGAGGAAGTAGGTACTGGGCACAGGTCCCTGGGGTTGGCCCCTCCTGTTTCTTTGCTCCCTGGCTGCCGTAAAGTGAGCAGCCTTGCTCCACCTTCCGCCGCGATGCTGTTTCACTGCAGGCCCAGAAATGATGCGGCTGCGGCCGCTCAACCAGGAGTGGAAACCTGACACCGTGAGCCAAAGCAAATTTCTCATTCTTTCAAACAGTTTTGGTCACAGTGACAAAATGGCTGACACAGATAAAAGGAGGGGAACAAAGTGGCTTCACGCCCATGAGAAACAAGAAGGGGAGACATGCAAAAAATTTTTTAAAAAAGAAGGGGAGACATGCAGAAACGCCTGGTCTGTGCCATCCCATCTCAGTATGTGTGTGTGGTGTGTGCTCATATGTGCATGGGAGCCAGAGATCAGTGTCATGTGTCTTCTTAACTTGTTCTCAACCTTATTTATTGAGATAGTGTGGTGGTTTGAATAGAATAGATGGCCCCCAATATATTCAGTTGTTTGTTTGTAGTTTGCATCTTTAGGTACCTGGCTGGAGGCAATGTCACTGGGTGGATCTTTAGGTGTGGTGGTGGGTTTCAGATTTCAGTCTAAAGATATGCAAAGTGTACTGTGCTGTGTGGCTTTTTAGACTAGTGCTTCTCTCTCTCTGCTTGGACCTGTGAAGGCAGGCCAGCTTCTTCTGCCATTTATGGAACTTCCCCTGGATCTGTAAGCTTCAATAAATCCCTTCCTCCATAACTATGTCTGGTCTGGAAGTTTATCTCAAGTGAACCTGAATCTGTCTGCTACAGATAGGGTCTCTCACCTAATCTAGAGCTCACCATTCAGCTAGTCTTGCTAGTCAGAAAGGGATCCACTTGTTTCTGCCTGGAATGAAAGGAGTGTGATACTGGGACAAATGCTGGCGTTACAGGCATGAGCCATTGTGCCCGGCTCTTGTGTGGGGTCTGTGAATCTGCACTCAGGTCCTCCTAGCTTGCGGGGCATGTGTCTTACTGACTCAGCCATCTCCCCAGGCCAGGGTCCTTCTTGTTATGCAAATGATGGATTTAGTTTCTTGTCTTCCTATTGGTCGCTCTTGTCAAGGATCTTCCCTTCATCTGCTGGAGTGTAAGTATCCCTCTATTTGGTCTGCTTGATGTCCAGTCCGCTAGTTCGCTTGACATAGGGCCGCCTCCTCAATCCCCTCCTGTGTGCACTCTGGGAGGGAGGAGAAGCCAGCTCTTTCCTCAAGTGAGTCTGGCAGCAGGATGCCCCTTCCTCCACCTCCCTAGTTCCCAGATGACCCTCCTCACAGCCCAGGAAGGCAGATGCAGGCTCCACGTGTGCGCCACTTGATTTCATTGACAAAGGCTCCAGAAGAGAACAAAGACAAGCACAAAGTGGGAGCTTGTTCATGACCATAGAGGTAGGACCAGGGTGACTTGCGGCTTAGGGAGTGTGTGGGGGGCTGCTAAAATTATAGGTCTGTCAGGAAACTGTTAGCCACAGTGAGAAAGTAGACAGGAGCCAAGAATAAAAAGGGATGTGGGCTGGAGAGATGGCTCAGTGGTAAAGGCGCTTCCTGCGAAGCCTGGGTACCCATGTTTGACTCTTCAGATCCCACCTTAGCCAGATGCACAAAGGTGAGGCAAGCGCGAAGTAACATGTGCCCACTAGGTGGCGTAAGCATCTGGAGTTCAATTTCAGTGGCTGAGACCCTGGTGCACTAATTCTCTCTGTCCCTTGCTCTCTCTCTCTCTCTCTCTCTCTCTCTCTCTCTCTCTCTCGAAGAGATGTATGTAGCATGGGCAGTGAACTAGATTTGGCCTGGGATCCCAAGAGCCAACTAAAGAGCAAAGTTTCCCCGTAGACTTGGACCAGGCCTTCATGAAGAACAGCACCATTGGTCACCAGGCAGAGATTACCTGGACATCCTGATGTTTTCTTGACCGAACCCACCCCCCCTTAGATTGTGACCTTTCCAATTATTTCCCCTGTAAGTTCATGAAGTATATTATCTGCTTTCCAAAGTATCTCAAACAAGTTTCCACCTTTCAGGTTAGTGTCCTGCTCTTGATGTAGCTAAGTTAATACAAATTAGTTTTGGTTTGATTAGATGTTTGACTTCTTGGAAAGATGCAAACATTTATTCACCCCATGAAAGGCACTGAGGTAGACAAAAGAAACAAATCCAAGTCTGGCTTAGTAATCAGTGAGTTTTAGGGTTATTTACAGGAGCAAGGGTGAGAGGTTACACAAAGGAGTATGGGTGACTCAAAGACATTGTATCGTGGACACACCCACCGCAGGAAAGCCCCATCCTCGCCCTTCCCTGTATAACTTGCAGGCAGCTCCTCTGGGAGTTTCCACTCCCTGGCACCTGTTAATGTTTATGTAACCTGGGGTAAGGACCTGTGAATCTTAAGGTTCCAAGAGCTTCCAGAGCCTTGTAAATTTCATGAGGTTTCCTGACTCCCTCTTGCATAGAATGCATATTGCCGCAGCCCCACGTCCCTGGTACTAATTTTGGTATCAATCAATGTTGTCTGCAGCTATAATAAACTTCCCAGAATCTCAAAGACTTAAAATCACAAAGAGGGGCTGGAGAGATGGCTTAGCAGTTAAGGTGCTTGCCTGTGAAGCCTAAGGACCCAAGTTCAACTCCCCAGAACCCACGTAAGCCAGATGCACATGGTGGTACATGCATTTGGAGTTCATTTGCAGTGGTTAGAGGCCCTGGCGAGCCCATTCTTTCTCTCTCTCTAAAATAAATAAATAAAAATTTAAAAATAATTTTAAAAACCACAGTCATTCTCACACATATTCCATATGCACTATGGACAGTGGCTTCAGTCCTGGGCTTAGTCCCCATTGTCCCACATGTGCACTTACTCCACAGATCAATGCTATTTACCTGGACTTCTTGAGGCAGTAAAGAGCCAAGCAAAGTCCCCAGCCTCTTGCGGCTTACACTGTAGCAGTGGTGAATTTATCCGGGCAAGTTAGACATCTGGAATCTTAGTGGCTGAACACTTCTTTTTCCATGCTATATTTCCAATGTTGGTCAGCAGAAAGCTCTACTTTCCACAAGGTCCTACAGACACCATCTGCAACATCCCTTCTGCTCTGGCAGGTGAGGGGAAAATGGCTTGCATTGGCAATTGAATGCTCTGGACTGGGAGGGGCCCCTTTTACTTATGTTCACAAGCCAGCCACTAACTAGAATTAACCAGTAGCCTCACCTAACTTCAGAGGGGTGGAGAAAGGAAAGATATTCATGGAATGTTTGCTGAGTAGTATCTTCTTTACATTGGGCGAAGACAGTTGGTAAATAAATAAAACAGATGACAATAAGTTCTTTGAAGGGAAAAGATGGGGAGAGAGAAGTTAGGGATGAGCAGAGTGACTCTTCTCAGATGTATATGTGAGGCATGTACCCTCAGTGCTCATGAATGTGATATTTGGAAATAGGACATTTTTAAATGTATCTGAGTGAAAATAGGGCCATTGGGGTTACTTTCGTTTAAGAAGAGAAAATTAGGACACAGACGATACAGGTAAAGGAAGACTGTGTGAGCCCTTTCTACGGAAGTACCTGCACGCCAAGGAGATGCACCGCGGAAGAGAATGCCACTGGTACAGACTGCGCCAGACCTGCCAGCACCTTATCTTTAGAACGACAAAGACTAAACCCTGCCCCTTAAGCCACCTGGTCTGTGGTGTGTGTGGCTGCTACAGAAGACGAAAGCAGGTGGGGTATTGTATAGTTACTTCCTCTAAGCGGAAATAGCTCCTCCTTGAAGGAGGAGACAGGCTCATCAGATTCAGGAAGCTCATGAAAGTTACTAGACACAAGCTCCACCCAGGATTATATGAACTGTGAACAAGTTCAGAGAAGACTGTCTTTGGAGGAGCTGACGGGAACTGGTCTGGGAGCTCCAGGCATGTCATTTCCGTGAGCTGTCATCTATGCCGGGATGGGACGTCTGGTGATTCAGGTACCTTGAGTCATGCTCCTGCTGTAGGTAACCCCCCACCTATGCTTCTGTAAGTAACCCCAATAAAACTCACTGGTTTAACCCAGCACTGGGGAGGCTGAGGTGGGACGATCAATGAGTTCAAAGCCAGCCTGGATTACAGGGTGAGTTCCAGGTCAGCCTGGTTAGAGTGAAACCCTGGCTAAAAAAAAAAAAGAGGCCAGGCGTGGTGGCGTGCGCCTTTAATTCCAGCACTCGGGAGGCAGAGGTAGGAGGATTGCTATGAGTTCGAGGCCACCCTGAGACTACATAGTGAATTCCAGGTCAGCCTGGGCTAGAGTGAGACCCTACCTCAAAAAACCAATTAAAAAAAAGAAAAGAAAAGAAACAGAGAAGCCAGGTTTGGCACTGCATGCCTTTAATCCTAGCAGAGATGGGAGGATCACTGTGAGTCTGAGTTCAAGGCCAGCCTAGGACTACAGAGTGAGTTCCAGGTTAGCCTGGGTTATAGTGAGATGCTACCTTGAAAAAAGAGTAGTAATAAAATAATATATGAATAAAATAAAAGTCAAAGACAAAGAAGGGGCTGGAAAGATGGCTTAGTGGTTAAAAGAGCTTTCTTTCTTTTTTTTTTTTTTTTTTTCGGTTTTTCGAGGTAGGGTCTCACTCTGGTCCAGGCTTACCTGGAATTAACTATGTAGTCTCAGGGTGGCCTCAGACCTCTCAGCGATCCTCCTACCTCTGCCTCCCAAGTGCTGAGATTAAAGGCGTGCGCCAACATACGCGGCTAAAAGAGCTTTCTTATAAAGCCTGATAGCCCAAGCTTGATTCCCCAGTGCCCACGTAAAGCTAGATGCACAAAGAGGCACATGTGTCTGGAATTTATTCTGGTGTGCCTATATTTCTTTCTCTCTCTTCACAAATAAAATAAATAAAGAGAGAAGAGGGAGAGAGGAGAGAGAGATGACACGTCCAGATGTCTGTACTATATGTGCTGGGCATGTGACATTATGGCAGATTTGAGAATCTGGGTTAACTTGACAGTTCCCATTCAGTACCCTGGTCATGTCACCTGGGATGTAATTTTTTTTTTTTTTTCGAAGTAAGGTCTCACTCTAGCCCAGGCTGCCCTGGAATTCACTATGTAGTCTCAGGGTAGCTTTGAGCTCATGGCAATCCTCCTACCTCTGCCTCCTGAGTGCTGGGATTAAAGGTGTGCACCACCATGCCTGGCTCTTGGGATATAATTTTATTTGTTGCTTTGTCTATATTAAAAAAATTTTTTTGGTTGATTGAAACAGAGTCTCATGGATAATCCCAACATGGGAGGCTGAGGTGGAAGGTTCATGAGTTCAAGGTCATCTTTAGATATATAGTAAATTTGAGGCCAGCCTGGGCTACATGAGACCCTATCTCAGAAACTAAACAAACAGAAAAAAAATGGTTTTCTGTTACACTTGAACTTCAGACAAAAAATTGTTTATTTATTTATTAGAGACAGGGAGAAAGAGAGAGAGAGAGAGAGAGAGAGAGAATGGGCACACCAGGGCCTCTAGCCACTGCAAACGAATTCCAGATGCATGTGCCATCATCTGCATCTGGCTTACGTGGGACCTGGGGAATCAAGCCTGGGTCTTTGGGCTTTGCAGGCATGCACCTTAACTGCTAAGCCATCTCTTCAGCACCCTCAAAAAAATTTTAATACTAAACGAGAGGGCTGGCTGAGGATACACCTCAGTAATAAAGCACTTGCCTGGCACAAGTGTGGCCCTGGATTGATCCCCAGCACCACCAGACAAGCCTGGATGAAATGCTGTATAAAGACCTGGCAGTTAATACATGCTGACTAAATAACAAATATGGCCAAGACTTATCAAGACCCTCCAGATACTGTGCAAACTCCTCCTCAGGAACAACACTTTTCTTACTAAATCCTCAGATCACCAACCTACCAGATTATTCCCAGGGAATAAACAGATTCAGCCGGGCATGGTGACTCATGCCTATAATCCCAGCACTCAGGAGGTTGAGGCAGGGGGATTGCTGTAATGATTAAGGCCAGTCTGGGCTACAGTATAAGACCATCCTGTCTCAAAGAGTAAATAAATAAATAACACAGATTCAAAGCTGAAAAGTCACCTACCTATCTAAGATCATAACAACATCTTATCAATTACCTTACTATACCAAACCCTTTTGCATGTAGCTCTAATTCACTGTCACTGTTACTCCTTGTTCCATTTTACACATAGGGAAATTGAGGCACAGAGATGAGAGCTGGGACTGCTTTACCCTCTGTGATGACATATTACATATGTATCTGTATCACCCTGTGCGTTAGCTGTGCTTGCACTCAATGATCAGCTAGTGACTGCTCCATATACAAACACACATGGCTTCTTGTGTATGTTCCACGCATTTGGTAAGTTTTGAGGGTATACATATAAACATGTGCACCATGCATGTAGGTGTCCTCTTACATTTATGTGTGTAGATGTTTTTGCTTAGATTCTCAAACCCAAAAGTCCTGAATTCAGGGCTGGAGAGATGGCTTACCAGTTAAGGCGTTTGCCTGTGAAGCCTAAGGACCCGTATTTGGCTCTCCAGATCCCATGAAAGCCACATGCATAAAGGTGAGGCAAGCACAAGGTCGCACATGCCCACTAGTTGGTACAAGCATCTGGAGTTTGACTGCAGTGGCTGAGGCCCTGGTGTGCCAACTCTCTCTCCTTCTCTTTCTCACTCTCTCTAAAATAAAATAAATATAAATAAAGTCCCAAAGTGAGGTCAGGGGAAGAGATTGAGTAAAGGAAAGGTGGAGGGAGGGCTAATCAAAATCTAAGAGGATGCAAATAAATCATATGGAATCCTCCAGTTTTGGACAATGGAGCACTCAGGAGCCATAGATCGTTGTTAGAAAATTTTCAGTACCAGGGATGGGATACCTCCAGTGAGTTGCTGGCCAGGGAGGTCCCTGATACCCCCAAAACATTATAGGCCATTGCCGAGGCCCTTGGTTACCATCTATTCTTACCAGGAATAGATGGTAAGACCCTAATGCTGAAGACTCCACATACTTGGGTGGCAAGGCCACTGAGAAATCCTGCTGGAACTGAGCTGAAAATCTCCTCCATGTAGACCAGCTGACAGAAAGCTGGAAGAAGCCATTCTACATGTAGTTCAATGGGAGAAAGAGATACCACCAGTGAAGATACTCAACAGTGGACACTGCAAGCCTTATAATTGGCCAGCCAGGCCAAATGAGCCAACGGGTGCAATAGTGGCACGTCTATCATGGTGGAAACCAACTGCCCTCCAATTGGACTGGAGGCCTGCTCCATGGGGGGGGAATACATCCCTGATACTGAAAACCTAAAACGGGTAGTCAGGAGCCCTAGGGGTGTAACATCTGCTGATGTCTGGACAAATGTATATACTATGCTTATCAAACTGCCCAGTAAACACTTTTCTTAATACTTATACCCTTATATTAATGCTACTCTCACTTTGGGTAGAGAATCTTCTCTTTTCAGATGGCAGTGACCTTGGGATGACTCAGAAGGTATCATAGTGCTGGAAAGAAGTGACTGGAGTACTGAGTAACATCTCTATCACACCTTCCAAGGCTCAGGGTCTAATACAGAAGAGGTGGCGGAAAGAATGTAAGAGCCAAAGGAAGGGTAGGACTCCTTACAACGTGCTCCCTCCAGACATAAAATGGCCTGGATATCCATGACCTCATAGTGCCTGACACTACCTACACAAGACCAGTCATAAGAGGAGGAAAAGATCATGACATCAAAATAAAAGAGAGACAGATTGAGATGGGGAGGGGATATGATGGAGAATGGAATTTCAAAGGGGAAAGTGGGGGGGGGAGGGAGGGTATTACCATGGGATATTTTTTATAATCATGGAAAATGTTAATAAAAATTGAGAAAAAATTAAAAATAAAAAATATATAAATAAAGTCCTGAGTCCAAATTTCTATCCTGCCATTTCAGGTCAGCCTGGTCTACAGTGACACCCTACCTCGAACAAACAAAAACAAAACAAAGAAACCTGGCCTTTGTTAGGAGGTTTGCAGAGCAGTTCAGGGAAGTGGACAGTTGCTCTGGACTGGGCACTATCTGAAAGTGTGACAAATGGTGAGAATAGAGCCAAATCTGCTATTGGTTAAAAAAAAAAAGGCCCGAATCCTATCCTGGCAGAAGGGGTGTTGGTTGTTTTGGACAGTGTTCTTGCCTGGTCAGTGTTCTGACATGCTGGTAGAAGGGCCTTGGTTTTGTCTTGGTCCATCTCTATTTTAAATGATTCTTCACATTACTGTAACCAAATGCCTGACAGAAACAAGGGGGAAAGAGTGATCTTAGCCCACAGTTTAAAAGGATACAGTGTGTCTGGGGAGATGGCTCAGTGGTTAAATGTGCTTGCTTGCAAAGCCTGCAGGCCTGAGTTCAATTACCCAGTACCCATGTAAAGTCAGATGCACAAAGTGGTGCACGTGTCTGCAGTTTGCAGTGGCAAAAGACTCTAGTGTACCAATATTATCTCAGTCTCTCTCTGTCTCTCAAATAAATATTTTTTTAAAGGGCATACAGGGCTGGAGAGATGGCTTATTGGTTAAGATGCTTGCCTGCAAAGTCTAACAACCGGGGCTCGATTCCCTATCCATGGAAAGCCAGATGCACCAAGTGGTGCATACATCTGGAGTTCCTTTGCAGTGGATGGAGGTCCTGGTGTGCCCATTCTGTTTCTCTCTCTTTTTTGTATCTCTCTTCTCTGTATCCCTCTCAGCTTGCAAATAAATATCAGAAAGAAAGAAAGAAAGAAAGAAGGAAAGAAGGAAAGAAAGAGTGAGCGAGCTGGAGAGATGGCTTAGCGGTTAAGGTGCTTGCCTGCGAAGGCCTAAGGACCCAGATTTGATTCCCTAGTACCCACGTAAGCCAGATGCACATGGTGGCACATGTGTCTGCAGTTTGTCTGTAGTGGCTAGAGGTCCTGACATACCCATTCTTTCTCCCCCCTCTGTAATAAATAAAAAAATATTTTTTAAAACCCAAAAAGTTAAAAAGGGGATACAATCACCACAGTGAGAAAGGCATGGCATAGGGTGGTTCCATGGTGGGGAGGGCGCTGGGACATCATGTGGGATGCAGAGATCTCTGGCCAGAGTAGAGCTGTCCCATAACCATCAAGGCTCGCTTTCCACTCAGGCCTATGGTGGTTTGAATCAGAGGTACCCCATAAACTCATGTGTTCTAAATGATTGGTCCCCAGCTGGTGACAATTTGGGTTAGTGTTGTTGGGGCTAGTCTAGGAGTGTTACAGCTGAATTTGAAGGAGCCAGAGTCCAAGGTGACGTCAGCAGAACCCGGGACCTGATCGCAATGTGGCTGGAGGACTCTCCAGTGTGCTCTACCCTGCGACGCCACCGGGGGGCAGCAGCGTCCCGCCGAGAGCCGCGCGGTGTCCAGGTCTGAGGGACAGGTGACCTTAGACCACTGCCTGACGACCGCCTCCAGCCTCTCGCCTCCCCCAGCCCCTTTAAGCATCAGCACTTCCGCAGGCCTGGCCTGGGGCGAAGGATTCCCGGGGGGAGGGGGTTGAATCACGGGTTCAGGGCAAGGGGGAGCACGCAAAAACTTCTCAAGGAGAATTGCAACTTGTTCAGGAGCTGAGGTCTCACGGTTGCCCCAGGGAGGAGAGGTCAGAAGGTCCCTTCTGAGGGGTGCGGAGGGACTTCATTGATTCTTCAAGTCATCTCGCTGGGGGTGGGGGTGGCGGGGGCGCGGGATGCTCACAGCTACTTCCTCCACCGAGGATGGAGAGGCAGGGAAGGGGTAGGGCAGGCGTCACCACTCGCCCTCTGCCAGCCGGGACCAGGCTGAGACTCGCCCCTCCCAGCAGGATGCACCTAGGCGGGTCCATCGCGGCCCGGGACAGGGGTGTGGACCTGGAGCCAACAGGTGCGCGGCAGGGCCCGCCCATCCTCGGCAGGTGAATCACCCTCGGCGGGTCTCTGCTCTTGCGGATCTCGGTTCCCAACGGCTTGGCCGGAGCGGGAGGCTGCTGGACTGGCCCGGCGCTCCCCGGGCGCACCTCCCGGCCGTCTGGTCACTTGGTTCAGGCCCCGGGGGCAGGAACGCACCTGAGTCAGCCCACTTCCGGGGCGGGAAGCCGAGAAGCCCCTCCCCCACCGCCCACCTCCCCAACCCCCAAGCCCGGCCCGAGGCTCCCACCCTTGTGTACCTGGGTCGATCCATTCCCAGGAGCGCGCAGGGGGGGGCTGGAGTGACCGGGCAGAGCCACACTGGGCCAAGCAAGTTGTCCGCGGAAAAGCCGAAAGTTCGCGCCTGGCCTCGCCCAAGTTCTTTCGGTCGGTGAGCGCTCCCGGAGTGCGCTAAGATGGACTTGGATTAGGGGCCCGGAGAGGAAGCGGCGAGGGGAAGGGCGCGCACCCCTGCGCCCCGGTGCTCGCCGCGCCCCCCGCTCTCCACGCGCTCGGCCAGGACGCGCGGGCCCCGAGGCGCCCAGGCGGCGGCGATGGCGCGGGGGCCCCTTGTGCCTTCCCCGGGGCCCGGCTCCCAACCGCGCCCGGCGGCGCTCGTCTTCCTGGGGCTTTTCCTCATCACCTGCTGCCCAGGTACGGAGTGGGAGCCCCGGATCGGCGGGAGGTGGATGGATGTGCCTCTCCTAAGCCCAGAAAGCTCCAAAACCAGAGGTTCTAGGGGGTGGCTGGTGCTGAGGCGCAGACCCGAAAGCTCGGAGAGAGACCTCCCCCATAACGAGCCAGAGTGAGGGGAATCACCCTTCGGTGTCGCCCAACCCTTCCCTCTGCCCTAGTTGGGAGATAACAGGAAGTGAAACTCCGCGGGATCCCGATCCTAGGAGTGGCCCGGAGAAAGGGGGACCCTTTGTGCGTCAGGAGGGAGGTTTGCCCGACCGCGGGAAAGGCTGGCACTGCGGGGTCTTAAGCAAACCCAGAGCTCTCTGAATGTCGGGGTGACGGGGAGAGCGTATTCGAGGGCGGATCAGAAGTTTCCAAGGGGAAGAGACCAAGAAACAGTGCCCAGGCTCGGAGTAGGTGTGAGATTGGGGTTCAGCCCCCCCCCCCCACACCCCACACGGGCTCCGAAGTGTCTGTAAGAGATCATAGGGTGGACTTTTGGACCGCAAACAGTCTTCCACTGGCCGACGTCCACCCGGGCTGCCGTCGGGGCCCGGGGGCTCTGTTTTTCAGCACGCACATGTGGCTCTGTATGTGAGAGGGCCCTGGGTAGCAGGACCCGGGAGGCTGAGATGGAGTCGTGGGGCTCTCAGGCATTCCGTGAGGAAGGGGTTTGCTCTCAGTGAACGAACTGCAGAAGGAAGAGGGGAGTTGAGCCGGACAAAGCATTCCAGGAATCTTGCCCCGGTAACCTCGCGGCTGCCACTTTTCAGCCCCATGGGCGTATAAAATGGTTACGATTATCCCATCGACCTCACCCGTCTTGGGGATTAAAGAACAATGGCAGGTACCAGGTTCTCTACAAGCTCTGTGTCAAGCCGGGGACTCGCTCATCCCCGTTGAAGCACTTCCCCGTGCTCACAGCGGTCCTTGCTGACTCTTCTCTTGTCCTCAGTTCCTGCCAGCGCCATCCAGGTGACTGTGTCCGACCCCTACCACGTAGTGATCCTATTCCAGCCGGTGACCCTGCCCTGCACCTATCAGATGACCAACACCCTTACAGCGCCCATCGTGATCTGGAAGTACAAATCTTTCTGCCGGGACCGCATCGCCGATGCCTTCTCCCCAAATAGCATGGACAACCAGATCAATGCCCAGCTTGCGGCTGGCAACCCTGGCTACAATCCCTATGTGGAGTGCCAGGACAGTGTGCGCACCGTCAGGGTGGTTGCCACCAAGCAGGGCAATGCTGTGACCCTGGGAGACTACTACCAGGGCCGGAGGATCACCATCACAGGAAGTAGGTGGGGTGCGGGGGTGGAGGAGGCTGCTCTGCCTGGGGGCTGGGGTTGAGAGCTCTTGAGCATAGGTGTCTGAATTGACTGATGAGGGAATCTTCCATCAGTATGTACGATGTACATACATTCATACATACTTTTTATGTTGTTGTTGTTTTAGCCTACAACACAGATTTATTGAGCACCTGCCCTACTGCAGTTTTGTTCTAGGCCCCAGGAACACAACCGTAATCAATACCATCAAATCACTGCCCCTGGATTTTGGTGTTGCTCAGAATAGAGTGGAGACAGGCGTAAAGAGTAATGGTTCGTTCTGTAACACTAATAGTAGCAGCAATGTGTGAAATTTAAGGCTGGTGTGGTGGTAGACATTCTGTAATCCCAGTACTCAGGAGGCTAAAGCAGAAGGAACTCAAGTTCAAGGCCAGTATGGGCTACAAATGGAGACACTGTCTCCAAAACAAATTTAAAGATGTAACACTTTATGAAAGACCTCCTATCTACCCTGCTCTGATCTGGGCTTACATACATAAACTCACATGGATTGCTGAGTGATTGAGTCAGTTTATTCTGCTGTATTTCTCAGAGTCCCGCAGAGGCTCACACAGTTGGTTTCCAACTTAGTCCTTTTGGTGTGGTCTCTGAGCTCCTTGGCCCCTTTGTTTGCCTAGGGCATTTAGCAGAGGGCCCATAGAGGAGGTAGCATACCCAAATCCAAGGGGCAAGTGGAAGTCTATGATTTATAGGAATGCACACATTCTCACATTGAGTGGGCTCCAAGAACTTAACACAAAACTGAGGGGCAACGTGGTTAGGTAAGTCGCTTGTTTAGACTCACAGGTGGTAAAGATTCAAACCTAGCTCAGACCTGTTCCTTACCAAATTGCTGCCTTCTGATAGCTGATGCCGATCAGGATTACGCACAGGACTATGGGAGGCCTTTCATTCGTTCTTCGGTGCTCTATGGATATGTTCTGGGGATGGAACCAAGGGCCTAGTACATGCCAAGCAAGAGCGCTACCATAGAGTTACATGCCCAGCCATTCCTGTGATGTTTGTCGGGCATCTTCTACATCCCAAGTACTGTTGTAGGCACTGGGAATAGAGTGTCCTGTTCCCCCTTTCCCCAAAAATGACCTCCCCAAAGTTAGAGTTCAGCTAGTACTACCTACAAGCCACAGAGAAACTAGCACTGGGTGGTGTTCTGTGGAATTGCGTGGACCTGTTTTCTTACCTCCATTGTGATTTGAGGCCTGGTGCCGGGGCCCTCAAAGCTCCAGGGGCAGGCTGAAGAGATGGCTCAGCCATTAAGAGCACTTCTTGTGCAAACATGAGGGCCTGAGGAAGCCTGAGAAACCTACTCTAAACCCCCTCCCCATCCACATAAACAACCGGGCATGGCCACGCTCGAGTCCTGGGTGGAGCAGAGACCAGAGAATTGCCAGAGTTCTCTGTAAGAGATCAGTAGAAACTCCAGCTCAAGTAAAAATGATGGGGCAGGACCCCTGACATTCCACTCCAGCTGCTGCATGGGGTACCATGTGGGTACATACACAAGTGAAAACAAAACAAAACCGAATCAGGGGTCAGAGGGGAGGGAGGGCGGGGACAGCAGTGGGACGGGGGTGAAGGCTAGCTTACAGGATTGGTTTTATTTTATTTACTTACTTATTGGAGAGAAAAAGAGGCAGATGGAGAGAATGGGCGTACCTGGGCCTTCAGCCGCTGCAAACAAACCCCAGATGCATGCACTACTTTGTGTATCTGGTTTATGTGGGTCCTGGGGAATTGAACCTGGGTCCTTAGGCTTTGCAGGTAAGTGCTTTAACCGCTTAGCCATCTCTCCAACCCAAAGGATTAGTTTTAATTCTGGGCATTGCTGAGGATGGAGGGGGATTCCTCTTTGCAGACCCCCAGAGATAGGGCTGTAGAGCACACTCCACTTTTGTCAGGCCATAGAGGAAAAGCGGGGTTCTCAAGGGCTGAATCCACATGTCCTGTTCCAGCTCAGCATCCTGTTAACTTTGAGGTTGGGTGGGGAGAGGACTTCTTAAGGGATCACACTGAGGTCAGAACACCCCAAATATAAATCCAGGTGTCTGGGTCCAAGTTCAATTATGTGCAAATCAGAGGGGCGGGGGACTTTTTTCCATATATTTTATTATTTTATTTATTTTGTTTGTTTTTTTTTTGAGGTAGGGTCTCATTGTAGCTCGGGCTGACCTGGAATTCACTGTGTAGTCTCAGGGTGGCCTCGAACTCATGGCAGTCCTCCTACCTCCTGAGTGCTGGGATTGAAGGCGTGTGCCACCATGCCCAACTCATATATTTTATTTTTACTTATTTATTTGAGAGAGGGAAAAAGGCAGAGAGAGAGAGAGAATGGGCGTGCCAGGGCTTCCAGCCAGTACAAATGAACTCCAGATGCATGCACTACCTTGTGCATCTGGCTTATGTGGGTCCTGGGGAATGGAACAGGGATCCTTTGGCTTTGCAGGCAAGGACCTTAACCGCTAAGCCATCTCTCCAGCCCTCAGAGGAGGAGCTTTATGGCCCAGGTTCCTTGATGACTGGGTCTCCTTTGATCGAAGCTGTGTTTGATACATCCCTTGGGCCTGCCCTTTCAGGATTCCCGGTCACCATGGGAGCTTCCTTCCCCATCAGCTTCAGTTTGGGTATGCCCAAGGTCACCAACAGGCCTGGTTTTAAGAGTGAAAGTACTGCAGGCCTCCACCCCAGCTAATCAGGATGATGTCAGAGGATTGCAAGTTCAAGGCCAGCCTAAGCCACTTAGTGAGACACTGTCTCAAAAAAGTAAAAGAAGAGCCAGGTGTGGTGCACACACCTTGAATCCCGGACTTAGGAGGAAGAGGTAGGAAGAACACTGTGAGTCTGAGGCCAGCCTGGGACTACAGAGTGAGATTCAGATCAGCCTGGTCTAAAGTGAGACCCTACCTAGAAAAAAAAAAAAAAAAAAAGTAAAGTTAAAAAGACTGCTGGGTGTGTGGCTTAGTGTAGAGTGCTTTCTTTCCTAAGAGTGAATGAAGTGACCTGGGGAAGCCAAGTGTCTGCACTCAGGGCGGCTCCTGCCTCCATTGGATCCTTGCATTGAGGGATGTGGGGTGCTACAGTGGAGGTCCCCCATTCTAACCAGCACTAAACAGAGCCTTGATTACTTCTGAAATCATGGGGGTCCCCTCTGCCATGTGTAAGGAATGGGCCACAGTCCTCAGAAGCTCAGCTTGTCCTCATACCTAACACAATTAAATCAGTGTTCAGGGCTGGAGAGATGGCTCAGTGGTTAAGCTACTTGCCTTTAATGCCTAAGGACCCAGGTTTGATTCCCCAGTACCCAGTGGCACATGTGTCTGGAGTTTGTTTGCAGTTGGCTAGAGGTGTTGGTGTGCCCATTCTCCTCTCTATCTGCCTTTTTCTGTCAAATAAATAAAAAATATATTTTTTAAAAAGTACCCAGTCCCTATGATCTTAGGGCCAGCAGGGACCAGGAACAGGGTGTGCCCCTGCAGGAAGAAGGTGGGCCCAGGCCTCAGGATTGATCAAAAGAAGCCGGAAAGCCTTATTTTTTGTGGGTTCTGAAAACATCATTCAAGCCAAATAAAACATCAATGTCCAGATATGGCCTTGGAGACCCCAGGTTTCAGCGTCTGGCCTGTGTAATCGTTTCCCATAGCAAGAGGTTCCTGTTCATGCCCTCGACTTTGAGAGAGAACTGCTCTTAAAGGCTGGAGTTAGGGGGAGGGTGTGGTGTGGCTAAGAGTCATTTACAACCCAGTAGCCTTAGGTCTTAGGTCCATGGGCGATGAGAATGGGTGAGACTTGAACATCGCAGCCAGTGGTCTCCCTTTGACCTGTGTCGTGCTTCTGGTCCCATGGATGAAAGAACCCTGCATGTTAGCTCCAAGAGCAGTAACCATGGGTGCTCCAGTTCACAGCACCCACAGATGTATTCCCAGACAGGAGGCTTTGCAGCAAAGCTGACCATTGAGGATGGATCCCAGTAGGATTAAGTCTGAGTTCTAGAATTCTTCAGAGGGCCCAGCGTGTAGTAAGAGTTCAGTTAAATGGCTCAGTGACCAGGGAGGGGAGGCAGTTCTTCTGTCTGTCTATTCTGAAGGTCATCTATTCTGAAGGTCACCTTCAGAGGCCTTCCCAGAGCTGCACAGCCCCCACTTTCACCACGCCTGGTACTTTCTGTCACCCTTCCCCAGTTCATTTGCTCCACACTGCTTATCACCATCTGATACACAATATGGTGGAGGTTTTTGTCTCCCCAAACTCTAGAAGGCAAATTTTCCACAGCAGAGGTTCTCAGATGGTTTTATCTTCGGGCCTCATAACTGCATTAGTGCAGCACTCAGCTGTTTTGTTCTTTTTAACTTTATTTACTTGAGAGAGAGACAGAGAGAATGGGTACACCACGGCCTCCAGCTACTGTAAACGAACTCCAGATGTATGCATCACCTTGTGCATTTGGCTTATGTGGGTCCTGGGGGATAGAACCTGGGTCCTTTGGCTTTTCAGGCAAGCACCATAACTGCTAAGCCATTTCTCTAGCCCTTTTTATGGTTTTTTAGGTAGGGTCTTGCTCTAACCCAGGCGGTCCTGGAATTCACTAGGCTGGCCTCAGATTCACTGCGATCCTCCTACTTCTGCCACCTGAGCATTGGGATCAAAGGTGTGTGTCTGGAATACTGGGATAGCTACGAAAGCTAAGGGGAGAATGGGTCCGGTTCTATTCAGCAAGCCCTGCATTGGGCCAGTGGCCAACTGAGGCTCATTTTTCTGCCATTCTGTCATGGAGGCACAGGTGGGCGGGCATCAGCACCTGAGCAGGATGAGAGACCTTAGCAGTGGGGAAGTCAGCCATGTGAATTCGCGTGGCCAGGGAACACTTCCAGGCCAGGGCTCCAGTATGGGGAAGGAAGCAGCTTGGACAGAGCCGCGTGGAGGAAGCATTGCAGGAGCCAGGGGAAGGCTCATCCCAGTGCAGCACAGTGTGCTGGGGACAGGCATGGGTGCCAGCCTGGGAGGAGCCCAGTGAGGGAAGGGGTCCTGTGGGGGTGAGCACTTGTCAGGGGCCTCACAGCCCTGTGGGGAGGTGGTTAGCATGACGCAGACATTGTAAGGGGGGTGGTTCCTGTGTTTAGGAGGCCTGGCTTCTGAGCAAGAACGTTCACATCCTTCCATTTGCCTCAGTCCTTAGTGGCTGTTGTCATGTGGGAGGACAGTATGTCCCAGTCTGTGGGGACTAGTGGCAGGCTGGTCATCGGGGACCCTATTGGCTGAGAAGTAGCCATGGTGCTGTGGGGCTTTCCTGGTTGGGATGGATAACTACCTCTAAGACAGAGTCACCAAGCAGAGCTGCCCTATCCCACCCTGATGGACTGCTGAAGGGAAGTAACTAATTAGAGCCTGAAGAGTAAAGAGGAAACCGGATGTGCTAAAAGACTTTCATTAGTGGCCTAATAGACTCCTTGCCTGGGGCTGCTTCTGTCCAGGGCGTCCTGAAGCGCTGGGACTGACCAGGAATGTGGGGACTGACAGGGAGGAGGTGGGCTTGGAACTGAGAGAATCAGGCTCTCCCACGCATCTGACACACCCATTCCAGCTTCTCTTATCTGGGATCTGGCCTAGTTCTGCCTTGTCTCTCCCACCCCATCTCCCCGGTCTGACTGGGGATATCAGGCCTTGGCTGTGACAGGCCATAGGCAGGATGCTTCTAGGTTGAAAGTGCTGTCCTGGAGTTAGACTGTCCCCGCCTTTGGTGAGATTAGGTCATCTCTATATGGGATGTCTTACCTACAAAACCACAACGATCATGTAGCCTATCTTCCAGTATACTCCCATGTTTCAGCAGTGTACCCAGGGCCTTGTATGTATCCCGTTCCTGGTTTTTTTTTTTTTTTGGTATTTTGAGGTAGGGTCTCACTCTGGCCCAGGCTGACCTGGAATTCACTATGTAGTCTCAGGGTGGCCTCGAACTCACAGTGATCCTCCTACCTCTGCCTCCCAAGTGCTGGGATTAAAGGCATGTGCCACCATGCCCGGCTCTTGGTTTTTTTTTTTTTTTTTTTTTTTTTTTTTGAGATGGGGTTTTACTATGTGGTTCAGGCTGGCCTTCAACTTGACCCTCCTATTTTAGCCTCCTGAGTGAGTACTAGTATTACAGGCCTGGGTTACCATGACTGGCGCTCAGGACTTTTTAAAATAACCCATGTTCGTTGTTCACAGCAGTGCATGTAGAGTACTTGGAAGGATGATTTCACTGTGGTGCATGCCTGTAATCCCAGGAGTCAGAGGCAGGGGGATTGTCAAGAGTTTGAGGCCAGCCTGGCTACATAGCAAGGCAGTGTTAAAAAAAAAATCCCACTTGAGGGCTGGAGAGATGGCTTTGCAATTAAGGCACTTGCCTGCGACACCTAAGGACCCGTGTTCAATCAACTCTCTAGCTCCCATGTAAGCCAGCTGCACAAAGGTGAGGCAAGCGCAAGGTTGCACATGCCCACTAGGTGGCGCAAGCGTCTGGCGTTTGATTGCAGTGGCTGAAGCCCTGGTGTGTGCCAATTTCACCCCCCCCCCCCAAAATTAAAAGAAAAGTTAAAATTAAAAATAAAATCAAACTGGAAAAAAACAAACGGCTGTGACCTCCACCCTCAGATGCTGACCTAACCTTTGAGCAGACGGCATGGGGGGACAGTGGAGTGTACTACTGCTCCTGTGGTCTCCGCCCAGGACCTCCAAGGGAACAATGAAGCCTATGCCGAGCTCATCGTCCTTGGTAAGTGGGGCTGGGTCCCAAGAGCCCTGGCAGCAGGTAGCAAGAACAGCCCTTCTTTCCACCCGTGTACCCACCCTGTGTCCTCAGCTCACCGCCAGGCTCTGTCACCTGCTTTGTATCCCCCTTGCAGCACTGCCAGTCACTTGGTTTCTCTATGCCCTGTACCCCAGGTGGGGCCTCTGTGCCTACGGCACTGCCAGTCACTTGGGCTTCTCTATGCCCTGTACCCCAGGTGGGGCCTCTCTCCCTATAGCATTTCAACTCATCCCAGAATCAGTGGACAGAATTGGGGGTTCTACTTCTAGATGGTCTTTTTTTTTTAATAGACATGATCAAAGTTGATTGGCAGTGAGCGCATACAGTCACATCTCAGTATTTGTGGGACAAGGTTCCAGGCACCCCCTTGTATGTTAAGCTGGCAGGATGCTCAAGCCCCTTATATAATGAGGTGGTGGCATATTCACACAGAACTATCCTTTTGTCTCTCTGGCTTACTCACAATAGCTGATAGCATGTAATGTAGGTTACAGTGTAAGTAGCTGTTCAGCAGGGGAGAAAGTGTTTGATACGCAAGCATTTCCCCTGCGGTTGGTAGTGTATACCTGTGATCCCAGCAGTCAGTACTAGCAGGCTGAGGCACGAAGATGGAGACTTCTAGACTAGCTTGGGCTATGCAGATTCTAGCTCAAAACAAAACAAAAAACAAAACAAACAACAACAACAACAAAAAAACGAATGCATTTAAAAAATTTTTATTTGCAAAAGAGAGAGAGGAAAATAGACACGCAGGGGCCTCTTTCCACCGCAGCTGAACTCCAGATGCATGCACTGCTCTGTGCGTGTGGCTTTACAAAGGTACTCGGGAATCGAACTCAGGCTATCAGGCCTTGAAAGCAGGTGCTCTTAACCGCTGAGCCATCTCTCCAGCCTCCAAGAACGTATCTTTTAAAAAAGTATTTTCTATCTGTTCTGGATATGGAGGACTAACTATATAACTGAGATGGGATCCACCTTCTGCACATCCCCAGGGCTACAGTTCACCCCAAGTCCCTAGCCCAAACACAGGAATCTTGTCTTCTGTCCTGTTAGGGTGATGCTCTGTGTGTGGCTTACACAGAGTATAGGAGTTTTTAGTGACAGGGTGTGGTGGCAGCAGTCTGTCTTCCTGGGTGGCCTCTGTGCCCTGTGGAGGGACCGCTGTGGGCCTGTGGCTGCCACGAGCCATCCCATACTATGGCAGGTGCCAAAGGTGAGAGAACACGCAGCCGCACTCACCAGCCTCACGTGTAAATGAGCTCACCTGTGTGTTCCGGAGTGCTCACACCGCCTAGCGAAATGCATTCGCCATCTGTGGCTGTCAGAGTTTCTTCCCAGTTTTGTTTAGGGCCAGGTTCTTACTGTGTAGCTCAGGCTGGCCCTGAAGTGACGGTCTTCCACCATCCACCTTTTGTTCTCTCCCTAATGTTAAGATGACAAGCATGCATCATGACACAGATGAAGCTTCTTAAAAGTTTCACTATAACAAAAGCCACCTTTTAAACATTTTTTAATATTTTGTATTTATTTATTTGACAGAGAAAGAAGGAGAGAGAATGGGTGCGCCAGGGCTTCCAGCCACTGTAAAGGAACTCCAGACGCTTGTGCCCCCTTGTGCATCTGGCTAATGTGGGTCCTGGGGAATTGCACCTGGGTCCTTCGGCTTTGCAGGCAAATGCCTTAACCGCTAAGCCATCCCTCCAGCCTGCTACATACAATTTTAATGGGCATGGGCACGTTTGACTTCATGGGCACCTTTGGCTATTAAAATAATATTGGGAGCTCAGCTGTATCTCAGTGGTAGAGCATGTGCTTAGCATTTATGAGGCTTTAGGTTTGTTCAATTCCCAGCACCATAAAAACATATAATTGGGGCTGGAGAGATGGCTTAGTGGTTAAGGTGCTTGCCTGCAAAGCCAAAGGACCAAGGTTCAGTTCCCCAGGACCCATATAAGCCAGATGCACAAGGTAGCACATGCATCTAGAGTTTGTTTGCAGTGGCTGAGGGCCCTGGTACACCAATTCTGTCTCAGATAGATAAAAATAATTTTTTAAAAAACATATAATTGTAGTTTATAATTGTGATATAAAGATAATTCATTCTTATAAAGTCAATGTTATGATTTTTTTTTTTTTTTGAAGTAAAGTCTCACTCTAGTCCAGGCTGACCTGGAATTCACTATGTGGTCTCAGGGTGGCCTTGAACTCATGGCAATTTTCCTACCTCTGCCTCCCGAGTGCTGGGATTAAATGTGTGCGCTACCATGTCCGGCAACGTTGTTTTTTTTGTTGTTGTTGTTGTTTACTGTTTTTATTGTTTGTTTTTTTGAGGTAGGGTCTCACTCTAGTCCAGGCTGACCTAGAATTCACTATGTAGTCTCAGGGTGTCCTCGAACTCACTGCAGTCCTCCTACCTCTGCCTCCCGAGTGCTGGGATTAAAGGCGTGTGCCACCACTCCCGGCTTGTTTACATTTATTTATATATTATTTATTTATTTATTTTTTTTTTGGTTTTTCGAGTGGCAGAGAGAGAGTGCGAGAGAAAGAGAGAGAGAGAGGGAGGGAGAGAGAGAATGGGTGTACCAGGGCCTCCAGCCACTGCAAACGAACTCCAGGCGCATGTGCCCCCTTGTGCATCTGGCTTATGTGGGTCCTGGGGAATCGAGCCTAGAACTGGGGTCCTTAGGCTCACAGGCAAGCGCTTAACCACTAAGCCATCTCTCCAGCCCCAACGTTATGATTTTTATTTAATTAAGAGAGTATGAGCATACCTTGGCCTCCTGATGCTACAAATGAAGTCCAGACCCATGCACCACTTTATTATACATCTGTCTTTATGTAGGTATCAGGCCAGTAGGCTTTGCAAACAAGCATCTTTAACTGCTGAGCCATCTCCCCAGCCTTACAATTGCTTTCCTCATATTTTAAAAAAAATTTTATTTGTTTATTCGAGAGAGAGAAAGAGGCAGATAGAGAATGGGTGCTTCAGGGTCTCTAGCTACTGCAAACAAACTCCAGACGCATGTGCCACCATATGCCTCTGGCTTACATGAGTACTGGGGAATGGAACCTGGGTACTTAGGCTTTGCAGGCAAGGGCCTTAACCACTAAGCTGTCTCTCCAGCCCCTTTTTAATTTAATTAAAATTTATTTATTTATTTGAGAGCAACAGACAGAGAGATAAAGAGGCACAGAGAGAGAGAGGGAGAGAGAGGAGAATGGCCCACTAGGGCCTCCAGCCACTGCAAATGAACTCCAGATGTATGCGCCACCTTTCGTATCTGGCTTACGCGGGTACTGGGGAATTAAGCCTCGAACCGGGGTCCTTAGGCTTCACAGGCAAGTGCTTAAGCTATCTCTCCAGCCCTTTAATTTAATTTTTTTTTTGTTTATTTGAGAGAGAGACAGAGAGGTGGCTCATGGCTGTAATCCCAGCATTCGGGAGACTAAAGCAGGAAGATTGCTGTAAGTTCAAGACCAGCCTGGGCTGCAGTGTGAAATCCTAGCTCAAACAAAAAGTGTTGGTGGGCTTTAAGGTACTATGCCTTCTATGCCTGACAAGACTGACCCTGTCACCTGCGTTGGAACCCCATTATAGGATCTGTGTAGGTGGGGAAGATGGAGTGTGCCTGGGCTGAGGTTAAACTTTCAGAACCCACATCATAGGTGCCAAAGCCTGGAGGAGCCCGAGAATGTAGGTGTGTGGGCGGGGGTGGCGATGCAGCAGCCTGTTGACACTGGCCCAGGTCACCAGTGCCCCTCCTGCTGCAAGGCATGCCTTCTACTGACTATCTAGACCTGGGCATGTTCAGGAGTAGGAAGTGTGGACCAGCCATTGCCACTATAATCGCTATTTCTCTTTTGTCCCTCCAGGCAGGACCTCAGGGGTGGCTGAGCCTGGTTTTCAGGCGGGTCCCTTGGAAGGTATGGGGGGTGGAGTCTCTGGTGGGGCTTCTCTTGGGATCCTTGGACTGTGGTATCCTCCCGACCTCCTGCTCACTGCTCACTGTAGACCCTCACTAACCCTGCCTCATCTCATATCTAGTAGCCTGGCTGTGGGCTTGGGGTGGCCTAAAGTGGCTGAGGAGGTTCCTGGGGTACAGGCCAAAGACTCGAGTGACTGGTACCTGCTATGTTCTTTAGGGTGGGCATCTGGGCTGCAGCTCTCTCTCCCCCCAGAGGCTGTGGTCTTTGTTACTCTGGCCAGCTGGGGTCTTGCTTACTGCCTTGTCTATTTGAACACACTAAAACGACTGGCCTGCATTGTAGAGGGGTGGGTGCCCCAGCCTTGGGCCTGGAGAATGGAGTGAGAGCTGTCAGTTCTCCGAGGAGCTTTGCAAATAGTCTCTCTGCCCCAGCGCTGGTTCTGCACTGACCCTGCGGAGCCTAGGTGCCCTGTCCATCCCCATCCCCTGTAGGCCTCCAGCTCAGGGCCTGTCTCCTTTCTCTGCAGACTGGGTCTTCGTGGTTGTGGTGTGCCTGGCTGGACTCCTGGTCTTCTCCTCCTGGGCATCTGCTGGTGTCAGTGCTGTCCACACACCTGCTGCTGCTACGTCAGGTGCCCCTGCTGCCCCGACAAGTGCTGCTGCCCAGAAGCCCGTAAGTGCCTCTCGCCTGCCTCCTCCTCTTGCCCTCCCTGCTGGTTTTCATCGTCATCACCCGTTTCAGCATGTTTTCACCTATTTTGAGGTTTTTCTTTCTCTTATGGCGTTGGGAATTGAACCCGAGGCCTTGCTAGGTAAACATTCTGCCACTGGGCCACACCCAGTCCTGGAGGTTTTGAGTGTGATTTACGCTCATGGTAAAGCAAAGCAAAACAAAACCTAGTGCTCAGCATTCCGAGATAGTGTTCACAGGAAAGCAAAACTTCTTTAAAAACAAAATCTCTGCAATTAGGTATGGTGGTACACCCAAGTAATCCTAACCCTGTGAAGGTAGAAGCAGGAGGGCTACAAGTTCAAGGCCAGCCTAGGCTACATAAGACCCTGTCTCAAAGCAAAACAAAACAAAAACCTCAAGTGGGAAACCAATCAGGGTTTACAGTACCACATTATTTGAACAGATTTTAAGACACACACCTCCACGTAACAAGCACACACTTTGTGTGGAGGCTCTGGATCTCTCTCACATGCAACAAGTGGACCCTCTCTGAGGCAGGCATGCTGGGGCTCCAAGAGTTAACGTGCCTGCCTGCCAAGCAGCAGAGTATCTAGTATTTCCAACTCCTGGGCATGTCCACTCCCACTCTGCCCAGTCCCAACATATTCCAGGCTTAACAGCTCAAGGACAAATCCTTTCTTCCTCTCTCCCTCCCTAGAGCAAGAGGCTGGGTCCTGGTGGCTGTTCCTGCCTCTAAGTCACTGGGCCCAATAAGGTGTGGTGGTACAATTCCAGCTGCTCGGGGCTGAGGGAGCAATATTCAGGTTCAAGGCCAGCCTAGGCAATCTAGTGACACAGGTGTCTCAAGATAAAAAGCAGAAACAGGGCAGGCAATGTAGGTTAGTCACAGATCACTTGCCCAGAGTGCTTGAGGCCCTCAGCAAGTCACTTCATCCTTGGGCCTCTTTGGGCTTAGAGGCTTCTTGCACCTGATTTGGTTCTCAAGTGCTCAGTTCTGCCTACAAGGAACCCCTTCATTAGCTCAGGTGAGGCGTCATGTTATAATCAGTGACTGGAGCTACTTCCTGGGGGACAACAGGAGGCCGAGGCGGACATAACCGGAAGGATCATGGGTTTGTGGCATGTCTCTTAAGGGTGGCCTTAGGACAGGTACATACATTGTTGGACCCCAGCCCATTTTAGTGGGTTACTACAAACCAGGTTGCATCCTTTGGGGTTTCTTCCCATTTCTGTAAACTGATTACTGCTGACTGAGGCAAAGCTCTCAGTTAAAAATAAGAGGTTTTCTTAGGAGAGCAGTACTTTGAGAAAACAGGCTAGCCACTGCTGTGTGTTCAATGACCGGAACAACACTGGGTGTGGTGGCATGCCTGTAACATGCCAGCACTAGTGAGGGCAAGAGGATAGAAAGTTCAAGGCCATCCTGAGCTGCACAGAGACCTTATCTCCAAACAAACAAAGTGACCCTGAACAATTTGCCCTCCTAGTGTATGCTGCTGGCAAAGCAGCCACCTCCGGTGTCCCCAGCATCTATGCCCCCAGCATCTACACCCACCTCTCCCCTGCCAAGACCCCACCCCCACCACCAGCCATGATTCCCATGGGCCCTACCTACAACGGATACTCTGGAGACTTTGACAGGAATAGCTCAGGTGAGGCCTGGATTCTGGGAGGGCTGGGCAGCTAGGGCAAGGGTGGGCCAGGGCTGCCAGGGAAATAGATGGGAGCTTGGAGTGCTTGGCTTGGCTTCAAGAGGGCAGGTGCTAACAGCCAGTCTCCCCTAGTTGGTGGCCACAGCTCCCAGGTGCCTCTGCTTCGTGACGTGGACAGCAGTGTGAACTCAGGTGAGAACCTATGGATGACTACAGGGTTGACTGTGCCTGTAGAGAGGGGAGGGGTGGCACTTTCCAAATCAATCACTTCACTCCTGTCCCTAGAAGTCCGCAGTGGTTACAGGATCCAGGCTAGTCAGCAGGATGACTGCATGCGCGTCCTGTACTACATGGAGAAGGAGCTAGCCAACTTTGACCCTTCTCGACCTGGCCCTCCCAATGGCCGTGTGGAACGTGGTGAGAGGCAGACCCAGGGCATTGAGGGGGTA
This sequence comes from Dipus sagitta, assembly GCA_036346955.1. NCBI lineage: Eukaryota > Metazoa > Chordata > Mammalia > Rodentia > Dipodidae > Dipus > Dipus sagitta. The sequence goes on along the minus strand of CM070775.1, from coordinate 1,828,083 downwards.
GGGGAAAGTGTGTCCTTAATAGCTGCCCTAAGGATGCTTGCTTAAATCGTGTACATAGACCCTTGCTCCCTATTGTGCATGCCATTGGGTGACTAGGCTGGCCTCCCAGCATCAGTGGCGTCCCCCTTCCCCTTCCTTACAGCCATGAGTGAAGTCACTTCGCTCCATGAGGACGACTGGCGATCCCGGCCTTCCAGGGCTCCTGTCCTCACTCCTATCCGGGACGAGGAGTGGGATCGCCACTCCCCCCGGAGTCCAAGAAGATGGGAGCAGGACCCCCTCCCAGAGCGTCCAAGGGGCGGCTGGGGGTCAGGCAGGCCCCGAGCTCATTCCGTGGACGCTCTGGATGACTTCACACGCCCCGGCTCTGCTGAATCAGGAAGGTCATCTCCCCCAAGTAATGGGAGGAGAGGCCGGGTCTGCACACCCCCCAGAAGCCGCAGCCGCGATGATCTCTACAACCCAGACTCCAGGGACTTGCCGCCCATTCGAGATCCCCACTACTACGATGACTTGAGGTCCAGGGACCGCCCTCCTGCTGACACCAGAGCCCGCTACCAGCGATCCCGAGACCCTCGGGATGCTAGCTCCAGGTCCGGGGACCCCCAGTACGATGGACGGCTGCTAGAAGAGGCCTTGAAGAAGAAAGGGTCAGGGGAGAGGAGGAGACCTTACAGGGAGGAAGCGCAAGAAGAGGCCTACTATCCGCCAGCGCCTCCCCCGTACTCGGAGACCGACTCCCAGGCCTCCCGGGAGCGGAGGCTTAAGAAGGTGAGCCAGCGCCCCCTCCCGATGTCCACCCATCCCAGGCCCTCTTTCCGCCGCCCCAGTTCACGTCCTTCCCTTTCTTCTCTTGCAGAATTTGGCCCTGAGTCGGGAAAGTTTAGTCGTCTGACCCCACGTTTTTTATGCAGCTTTTGTATGTACTTAAAAAAAAAATTGGAACACTAATGATACTTTTCACTAGGTCGTAATAATAAAACTTATCATCACAATGTCTAAGTGTCTGATTTGCAACGCGGGGTCTGGGATCGCTCGCAGTGCCCAGCCTAGCCGGCTCCGGCCTGGACGACTACGTGCCTCGCACCGCCTCCACCCTGGCGTGCGCGCCCGGCCCCGCCCCGCCCCGCCCCGCCGTGCGCATGCGTACTGCCACTGCCGCCGGGAGCGCGCGCGCCCTCGCAGTCCTCGACACCCCTCCCCCTCGCCCCGGACCTACTTCGCGGTCTTCAAGCCCCGACACCCTTCCGTAGTTCCCCCCGGCCGCTCAAGAGTCCCACCTCCGGGGCCCGAGCGTTCCAGCCGGGCTCGCGTTCCACGAGGCGGCGCGCGCCCGCCGGCCCTCGGAGACAGACAGCGCGCGCGCCCGGCGCTCCCCTCCCCCACTCCTCCGCGCGCGCCCGCCCGTCCCGGGCTCGCGCCGCCGCCGCGCGCGCGCAGCTCCAGTGAAGGAGGAAAAAAAAAAAAAAAAAGGGGGAAAAAATAGAAAGCGGCGGCGGCGACTGCAGCCACGATCCGCCGCCGGACCGGGCCGGGGCGGGAGGCCGACGGGCGCGCGAGCCGGAGAGCCAGGCGGGAGGCGGCCGCCCTCCGGGGGGAGGGCCGTGTTAAAAAAAAAGTCGCGGCGCCGGCGGCGGCGGCCGCTGCCCAGAGAAGGAGGCTCGAGGGCCGCGTGCAGCGGGCGGGGGGCGTCCCGGAGCCTCGCGCCGCCGGGAGCCCGGGCAGGCGGGAGGACGGGCGGGCGGAGGCGGCGGCGACAGGAGCGGCGGCTGCAGGAGCGGCGGCGGCGGCATCTCCTCCTCACATGACCCCACTGTTTGTCCCCGTGATCAGCGCGAGCGGCTCCCGTGTCTCCTCCGTCCCCTCCTGCCGCGCGGCGTGAGCGCCGGGCTCGGGCCCCCCCGGCCGCCCGCCCGCCCCCTCCCCTCCCTCCCTCCCTCCCCTCCCCTCCCTCCCCCGGGCCCCGCGCCCCCCCCGCCCCCACCCCCCCATGGACATGCTGGACCCGGGTCTGGATCCCGCTGCCTCGGCCACCGCCGCCGCCGCCGCCGCCAGGTAAGACGAGCGCGGGCCGGACGACCTCCCTCCCCCCGCCAGCGTCCCGGGTTCTCGGCCTGCGCGCCGGGGCCGCCATGATTCCGCCAGCGGCCGCCGGCCCGGCTCAAAATGGAGGCCGGAGGGACGGACGGGGGGAGAGGGAGGGAGGAGGGGACCCGGGTGGCGGCGGCTGCGGATCGCTCGCCCGGCCTGCGCGTGGCGGCACGCGGGGCCTGCGCCCAGGCAAGGGGCACGGCCGCCCTGACCCCCCGTCCTCTGCCCTCCCCGCAGCCACGACAAGGGACCCGAGGCCGAGGAGGGCGTCGAGCTGCAGGAAGGTGAGTGCTGCTTGCGGGCCGGGCCACGCCGGGGCCGGGGCGTGGGGGACGATGGCTGGGATCCCGCGTGCATGCCCGCCCGCTGAGCGCGCCCTGCTCCCACCGCAGGCGGGGACGGCCCCGGGGCCGAGGAGCAGACGGCGGTGGCCATCGCCAGCGTCCAGCAGGCGGCGTTCGGCGACCACAACATCCAGTACCAGTTCCGCACAGAGAATAATGGAGGACAGGTGAGTCGGCCGCGGGCCGGGAGCCCGGCGGGACCGACCGGACTGAACCGGGGAGGGAGGCCGGGAGGAAGGGCGGATGTGTACGGCGGCGGCCGGGCTGGGAGAGAAAGTGGCTGGGACCTCCTGGCCCCCGGCCCTGGCGCCAGCGCTGCTCTCGTCGCTCTGCCGCCCCCTGCAGGTGACATACCGCGTAGTCCAGGTGACTGATGGTCAGCTGGACGGCCAGGGCGACGCGGCTGGCGCCGTCAGCGTCGTGTCCACCGCTGCCTTCGCGGGGGGGCAGCAGGCTGTGACCCAGGTGGGTGTGGACGGGGCAGCCCAGCGCCCTGGCCCCACCGCTGCCTCTGTACCCTCGGGTCCCGCAGCACCCTTCCCGCTGGTAGGTGTCCAGCAACTTCTGAAGGGGGATGGAGATGGGAGCCCCCCCCACCAGGGGGCTGGGGGACAGGTGGCACACATAGATGCTGCCCTCTTGGCTGTGGTGTGAGGTCAGATTCATGTTTTGCCCGGTGAATCCTTAAGCAGGTCTTTTTATGGGGAGATGCCCAAGAGAAAAGTCTCTTAGGTTAAAAAAATGGAGTGACATGGCGAGTGACAGACACATGGGACAGCATGGTGCACACAGACAACAGGCTGCCCCTCCCCTCAGATAATGCAATAAATATCAAGCCCAGGAACAAGAGTGGGACAGGAGGGCTGGCTAAGGATGTCCTCTGTGTGTCCTCCCCAGGCTGTAATCCAAAATCCCTTCAGCAATGGTGGCAGCCCAGCAGCTGAGGCTGTCAGCGGAGAGGCACGGTTTGCCTATTTCCCAGCATCCAGTGTGGGAGATACCACAGCTGTGTCCGTACAGACCACAGACCAGAGTTTGCAGGCCGGAGGTAACAGGAAGAAAGGGGGGCAGAGTAGGCAGTGAGAGAAGCCCCCTAAGAGTTCTCTGATGCATCCTATATTGGTACTAACGTGTGTTCCCTATAGGACAGTTCTATGTCATGATGACACCCCAGGATGTGCTCCAGACAGGGACACAGAGGACGATTGCACCCCGGACACACCCCTATTCTCCGTATGTTCTGGGGTCCTCATCCCAGGAGCAGGGGGAGACTGGGGGGGGGCCTCTGGTTATGGGAGGAGAGGGTTTTCTGGCTGAGCAGCTGGGCAGGTAGTATATAGCAGGTATGGGTTTTTTTTCTGATGTGCCAGTGAAGGAACATTTCATCTCTTTCTGCACATGGATTTACCTTGTAAAGATAACTGTCAAGTCTGATTGTTTAATCTGTGTTTGGACAGAGGGATCTGAGATGATGTGGGTACATTGTTTCCCTTCCTGCTCTAGAAAAATCGATGGAACCAGAACACCCCGGGATGAGAGAAGGAGAGCTCAGCACAATGAAGGTAAGGACAGGGTGCAGCTCCTGGGCCAGAACCCCTCAGTGCTGCCTGGAGAGTCACAGGCAGAGGGGCAGCTTGAGCCCATTGCTTGGTATCCTGGGTGCTTGCGGAGGTGTCTGTTGAATGCTAGAAAAGTCAGAGCTAATGGTGAGGGATGGTAGAGATCAGGAAGGACTGGCCATATGCTTTGCCATGCCCTGCGTGTGACTTTGAATTAATGGCCAACATCTGATACGGTAGACTTCACATTCACAGGTCAGTCTAATGCTCCTCTTAGAAACTGACTTGTTCTGGCTTTTCTGAACTGATTTGCTGTGTGGCAGACCAGGGCACAAAAAAACTGCCCCACAGTCGGCTGGGCACTGCATGTGAGGAGGAAGTTGCAGAAAGTGGTGCTTCTGGCCAGCTGAGGTCATAGCATCCTGCCCTTCCCAAAATAGTGTCTCCCACCCTGAGGTCTTCCCTCAACGCTGCTCACTAGTTTTCCTGTCTTATCGGTCACTATTGCAGTGTACATAGTAGCCTGCCAGGCAAGGCACCACTGACACCCAAACAGCCACCATTTGACCAATATTTACTGACCCTGGGATCGCAGGCCCTGTGCCAGGTCTGCAGTCTGTCCTGAGGAGGGAGGGCTTGTGGCTGAGGTGATGTTATCTCCGGAAGCTTGCCCTGGGAGCCTATCAGGTAAAGAGGGGCACAGGCTAGAAGGAGTCAGGTTGCTTCTGGGGTGCTCTTTGCTTAAAGGCAGGTTTTATGTGGTTGCTTTGGGAACACCTGAAGTTATTTGGATGTAGAATGGGGGTTCTGGCCTGCTGTTTTTTTTGTTTGTTTTTGTTTCTGAGAGTGAGTTAAAGTGGGCAAGAGAGAGGGAGTGGGGGAGAGAATTGGTGTGCCAGGACCTTCAACAGTTGTACTCAAACTCCAGACACGTGTGCCACCTTGTGCGCATGTGTCACCTTGTGTGCTTGTGTCTGGCTTACATGCGACCTGGAGAGTTGAACATAGGTCCTCAGGCTTCACAGGCAAGCACCTTAACTGCTAAGCCATCTCTCCATCCCTTGCCTGCTGTTTTAAGCAGCTCACAAGCTCAGGCTTTGGCCAACACATAAATATCCATGCCAGCCCCTTTCTAGGCCTTAGATACAGAGTATAACAAGAGATTCTCTCTGGGTTCCCATTGCCTTCACGGTGCTGGTAGCCAGTCGACACACAGCTGCCATGTGCCCTCAGGGAGCATGCTAGGACACCAGGAGAGAAAGTGAGTGAGATAGAACCAGGAATGGTGGCCCTGTGCTCAGAAAGCCTCTCAAGTGGCACAATTTGAGCAGAGACCTAAAAGGACCTTAGGGAACCGGCTTCTTGTGCATGCATCTGGGAAGAACACAGCACATGCTCAGGCCCGAGCTGCATAGACGTGGATCTGGGAGGAACGCGGCACGTGCCCAGGCCCGAGCTGCATAGACGTGGATCTGGGAGGAACGCGGCACGTGCCCAGGCCCGAGCTGCATAGACGTGGATCTGGGAGGAACGCGGCACGTGCCCAGGCCCGAGCTGCATAGACGTGGATCTGGGAGGAACGCGGCACGTGCCCAGGCCCGAGCTGCATAGACGTGGATCTGGGAGGAACGCGGCACGTGCCCAGGCCCGAGCTGCATAGACGTGGATCTGGGAGGAACGCGGCACGTGCCCAGGCCCGAGCTGCATAGACGTGGATCTGGGAGGAACGCGGCACGTGCCCAGGCCCGAGCTGCATAGACGTGGATCTGGGAGGAACGCGGCACGTGCCCAGGCCCGAGCTGCATAGACGTGGATCTGGGAGGAACGCGGCACGTGCCCAGGCCCGAGCTGCATAGACGTGGATCTGGGAGGAACGCGGCACGTGCCCAGGCCCGAGCTGCATAGCCGTGGATCTGGGAGGAACGCGGCACGTGCCCAGGCCCGAGCTGCATAGACGTGGATCTGGGAGGAACACGGCACATGCCCAGGCCCAAGCTGCCCTTGGAAAGGGAAAGAGGAAGGCAAAAAAGTTGAGCTGGGGCCCACCAGGCCAGCTCACACTGGATCTCTGGAAAGGTCCTCCCAGCGTGCATGGCCTGCCCCTGCCAGTGTAGTCTGCTATGATGGGAGGCCAGCTTAGGGTCTTCATGTGGAGGCTGAATGGGAAGATGGTGGGAAACCTGTGGCTCAGAAGTCACAGGCAACAGCAGGGAGGAGCCAACCAGAATAGGCAGGTTGTGAAGGAGGGCATGGAGAGAAGACTCCAGAGCTGCAGGATCAGGGCTCATACTGAGGTCAGCTTGGGGGTAATGTGGAAGTTGAGGAGCCTCCAGTGAGCTACTATGCTGTCACAGTTCCTCCACCTGCCCCAAGCTGGTTTTTAATCTCTGTACCTGTGTCATAGAATGTAAAATGACAATAACACAAACCCCCAGGTTTCCAGTGAGCATGTGTGAGTGGTGATGTGCTACCCTATCCACCAGGTTCCCTGTGAGCATTCGTGACCCCCCCAGTGGATCCCAGTGAGCATGTGTGAGTGGTGATGTGCTAGCCCCCCCTTCCGGGTTCTCTCTGAGCATTCATGAGTGGAGGTGTGCTATTCTCCCGAAGGATCTCAGCGAGCAGGTGTTAGTGGTGATATGTTATCTCCCCCCCAAGGATCCCAGTGACCATGTGTGAGTGGAGGCATGCAAGGCTACTGACTGCGCACACTATGCTACGAACACTGCCCTTGAGCTGGCCATGGTGGTGTCTAGCTACCTCCCACCTACTCGTAACTCTGTCTCTCCTGGACTCATCTTTCTCAAAGCCATCTTGAATGTTTTTCACACTCTTGCCCTCCAGCTACAACTGGTTGGCCAGCTCTTAACCTGCAGAAGATTTGACCCACCATCTGTCTGTCCTCCTGGTCCTTTGGCAATCTGACCATACCAGATCAGTTCCACTGAAGGTCACCTATGACGCCCTCATTGCCAAATCCACTGGCTTCCTTTCCTGTGTGAGCGGCAAGCATTTAACCTGCCTCTTGCCCCCCTTTTGGGAATGTCTCTTCTTATTCCACTGTGATTCTCCTGCCGTCTTTGTTTCTGCTTCCCCTCCTGTTCTACAGAGCAAAACCTCCCAACTTTTTCTACGAGATTTCTTAACAATCAAGATCTTCAGGGTTTTTCCTGAATAACTGACTGGATCAAAGGGGAGGCCCAGGACTCCCTTTCCCACAAGTGCCTCCCGTGAGCTTTCATTGTGGATGTTTCTTAAGGTCTAGGTTCCTTTTCCATCTTCCTGAAAAGTACACCCTCGGAGGCCCTCAGGAACTCTAGTTGGTCAGTAGTCCCAGAACTCACCCCCTGCTATAGCTGTCCGTCATTTCTTTCTTTGAGAAGGGTCTGTGACTTAGAGAAAAGTGAGATGCCTCTTGCCGTCTTGTGCGTGGCCCAGCCTGTCCTTGGTGATGCACAAGGTTATGTTTCTACTTGTTTGATGTGCACTGCAGACCCTATTGGAAGAGCCATTCAAGATCTCCCTCTCTGGCCATCCGTGAGGCTTGCCTCAGAATCGGCTTGTCCAGACTGTCTCTCTCCAGGAACATTTCCCCTGACGCTTCTTTCCTGGGTAGTAGAGGCCGCCAGCCCCTGGCTTCCAGGACCGAGGCAGAGCCGCTTTGACTTGTCCCAGGAGTATGTGTTAAGTGCACGTCCTTCAGTTTCTCTTTCCACTACCTTGGCTCTTGCTCTGCAGGGCCCGGGGGGGGGGGGGGGCGAAGCACTTGTGTCACAAAGGGGTCAGGGTGCCAGTGAACTGCCATGTGTGGGTCAGCCGGTTTCTGCCATGGTAGTTTTAGACCACTGGTGCCAGAAGTCCAGATCTCTATAACCTGACTGAGCAGTGCCAGGCTGAATTGCTTTTTCTGATTTTCACTGCCATTGTTACTTTGAATCCTTTCACTTTCTGTGAGTTCATTTGCTCTGGGGTGCTGTTTTGTTTCCTTCTGTTGCACTTCTGGGCATTGAACTTAGGCTACAGCATGCTAAGCAAGTGTTCTGCCACTGAGCTCTGTCTCCAGCCTTTCGTTTTTTTTTTTCTTGGAGGTAGGACTCGCTCTAGTCCAGGCTGATATAGTCTGAGGGTGGCCTTGAACTCATGCCAATCCCCCTTCCTCTGCCTCCCAAGTGCTGGGATTAAAGGCATGTGCCACCACGCCCGGCTAGTTTCTGCTCTTGCATGTGGGTGTGGGAAGTGTGGACCTCACCTCAGGCTGTGCATTGGTCTAGCTCAGTGAAGGTGTGCTGGACCCAGACACTGTCTGCCACTGCAGGTGGTCCCCTCTAATCAGGAAAGCTAATTTGGATAGGAGTGTTGGGACTTCCTGCCCTAGTTTATTTGTTCCCTCGGTGAGAGGCATGCTGATGTCTCCAGGTTATTGATATGTCTGTCTTTCGCTTTGCTCCTGGCAGCCTGTGCTGTGCGATGTGTTTAAGTCTGGGGTGGTGTAACTGAAGCTCTGTGGAGTCACTAGCTTTGGCCTTGTGCCACTCAGGTGTGCCCTGATGATCTTCCATAACACAGGCCTGGCCATGCTTGTGCACAGCCTATTTGTGCAACCTCTTCCCATCCCTCAGTGGGTTCTTGACATCCATCGCCTGCATTCCCTCTTAGAGACCCAAATTCTTCCTATGTCTGTCTTAAGGTTCATTCCATCCCCAGCCCTTGCAGAAAGCATCACATTTCCCTTCATCCACATTCCCTGGATACTTCGTACAAAGGTCATGTAGCAAATGCAGTGGGTGCCCTTAGGATAGAGCCGGGTTGAGAGGGCTCCAGCCATGTAGAACGTCCTCCACTCACTATATTCTGCAGAGTGGAGGAACTATGCCCTGTACCTGACTTCTGCCCCTAATAGCTTGAAATAAGGCACGCCTGTGAGATGTAGTTTTAGATGTCAATGTCCAGTCCTAAGAAGGTGGACAGAGTGGTGGAGCCACTGTAAAGCCTCTGGGCTTGTGCACTCTGTAAGACATAGTGGACAGTGCTCTGGGCCCAGGATAGACTTGGCTTTATTCCTGGTTTCAGCTACCAAGTTCCCATCTTTGATGGCAGGATCCACTCACCATGATAGTGACAGGGTACTGAGTTGTCCCTGAGCTTGATGGAGTTGTATCTTATTCCTTGCAGAAGCCAGCATGGTCCTGGATTGGCCATGGTTCTTAGCCATGGTGTTGGGAGCAAGAGGTAGAAGAGCTGCGAAGGCTGAGGAGTGGGAGGGAATCATCCTTAGAGAAATCACTTTGGCCAAAGTGGGAAGTACCTGGGGTAGACACACTGAGAGATGGCTGTGGACTCTGCTGAACCGTCAGCTTCCTTGAAGGACTGGCAGGGTTGGGGAGGTACTAAGGTCGATTGAAAAGAAAGGTGTGCTCCCTTGCCCATCTCCTTCCTCCCTCTCCCAGAGCCTCTCTGTTTCTTGTCCCCACTGCTCCGCCTTTAAGAAATGCTCCTTTTGGCCAGGCATTTAAAGGTGCTTGCTTCAAATCCTACCAGCCTGGGTTAAATTCCCCAGTACCCTTGTAAAGCTGGACACAAAAAGTGGCACATGCATCTGGCATTTGTTTGCAGCAAGAGACCCTGGCTGACTCATACACACACACACACACACACACACACACACACACACACACACACACACTGGTACATAAACACACATGGGTGCACATGCATACACACACACACACGGGTACACACACACACGGGTGCATGTGCATACCATACAGACACACACACACACACACACACACACGGGTGCGCATGCAGGTAAATGTTTAAAGATGCTCCTGTACCCTCTCTCCATCTTGTCAAACTATAGGCCCCATCTCCCCACAGACACCACAGACTTTGGGCCCTTTTGGCAGGAAAATGGGGTGCCCAGATCTTCTGTGCTCTCCCCCCAACCCAAATTGCTTCTGGGCTTGGGAGCTAGTGAAGGTTTGGGCAGCCTTGCTTTAACAAGGCCTTGAAACACGCAGGTGGCCTCAGAGGGACAACACATGCCCCATCTACAGGGACAGTTGTCACTCAGCTCCGCTGACTGAGATTGTAGAGTTTTACAAAATGAAATCACAAGTCTGGATTTTGCAAGTGAATTTTGCGGTAATCATCACTATTTGGCCTTCCAAGTGCAGGGTTCACCTTTTAAATGAGGTGACATCTATAGGGCACAGGCCTCCAAGAGGCTGCTGGAGAGTCTGGAGGGCATAGATTTGCCAGGACTCTGGAAGAAGATTTTAAGTAGGGGTGAGACATGGTTAGAGTCTGTTAAGGAGAAGAACAAGACTATGGAGCCAGAACCTGTGGGGACCTGTGCAGAAAAAGTGTCCTAGGCAAGGCTGTGAGATGAGCCTGCAGCCAGTCACTTTTTGTCTGCTCTGACAGCGTGGCACTGGAGGCTTAGGACTTGGTTGTGAAGCAATATAGCCCACAGGTTGGTGACTGCCTGTGGTCAGTTGGGACCCTCACTAGTCATGCAAGTGCGCCTGTCCACGTAACCGTCACTTCTCCCACAGTGGAGCGGAGGCGGAGGGATAAGATCAACAACTGGATTGTCCAGCTTTCAAAAATCATTCCAGATTGTAATGCAGACAACAGTAAAACGGGAGCGGTGAGTGTTCCCTGTCCCCCTGTGGGGTTAGGGCACCTGACCTTATACCTCTGCCCAGGCCCAGGCTCCTGACCCCTTCCAGAAAGTCTGGCTGACACTAGGCATAGGAGCTGTCCTGGGGCTGGCTGGTAGGCAGTGCCCCTGACTCTTGCCTCACCCGTGTCCCAGAGTAAAGGGGGCATCCTGTCGAAGGCCTGTGATTACATCCGGGAGCTACGCCAGACCAACCAGCGCATGCAGGAAACCTTCAAGGAGGCTGAGCGGCTGCAGATGGACAATGAGCTCCTAAGGCAGCAGGTGGGTGCCAGCCTGTGGCCCAGTGGGGACCCCAGGAACCCAAGACGTCAAGGGCCAGCCCCTGGTCACCTGTCCCCTGTTGCATGTGCAGATTGAGGAGCTGAAGAATGAGAATGCCCTGCTTCGAGCCCAGCTACAGCAGCACAACCTGGAGATGGTGGGCGAGAGCACCCGGCAGTGATGCCCGCCTGGCCCTGCCCCCACAGTGCAGCTGCCGCTGGTCCTGCTGCCCTTCCCCCAGCCCTTAGCACAGAGAGGGACAGATGCCCCTCCCCCAGCTGCGTTTTTTTATAGTAGATTTTTAACAAAAATGAGGAGACATAATGCATTTCTGTGGAAACATTGCCCACCGCCCTCCTCTGTGCGGAAATGATTCCTCACCTGCCCATCTGTCCATCAGTCTCCCTTCTCGGCCCTCACCAGGCCTGGCTCTTCTCGTGGGCTCACTGGGAGGCACAAGGGAGGAGGACAGAGGCCCCACTGCCCACTGCCTCCTTGGTCTCTGGAGGTACTGAGACAGGGTGCTTATGGGAAGGAGGGCACTTTGGGGGCCCTTCCCCAGGGCCTGGACCTATGCAGGGAGGCCACGTCCCCCACCCCTCTCGTTTCTGGATCCCTGCTCCCCTCTGGGTATGTGTGTGCGCGCGCGTGGGCGAGTGTGCGTGTGTGTGTGTTTTAATTTTCTTTATGGAAAAATGGACGACAAAAAAAAAAAATAGAGAGAGAGGTATTTAACTGCAATAAACTGGCCCTATGTGGCCCCTGCCTTGTCTGTGTGTCTGTCCGTCTTGGGTATAGGGAAGGGGTGTGGGTCATAGGGATCTCCCTGTGGTCCCTTCAGTTATTGCACTGTAGCTAGCTGTCAGTCCCTGCCATCCTGTACCAGATGGATGGATGGATGACGGACTAAGTATAGCTCCTAAGGCTCTGGGGTGCAGGTGGCAGGAGATGAGGTAAGGAGCTGGGGTCAAGAATACACTGTGTTGGGCTGGGGTCTCCAGGGTCAGTGTTTCTTAAGAACAGGGCTGGCACCTAGTCAGCCCCATGTTCAGGCTCAACCCTCCCTCCACACCAGCCAATAATGCGCTGGCCTTGAGCCCCCCACCCCCAGGGAGGGCAGATGGCCAGGAAACCGGGCTTGGCCCGGCAGCCTGTCGCCGCACACCGTTGCCCTGGCGCCTGTGCCTGACCCCTGCCCTTGGCTGATGATGAAACCTGGCCTGAGCCGAGATACAGAGGTGCCCGGCAGGGCTGGGGGGTTCGCCTGGTCCCCAGGGAGACAGCTCACCCGCACCTAGGATCTCAGCCTGCCCGTTGGTTCAGTCGCTGAACCTCTATCCCCACTGCTGCCCTCTCAGAGCCCCCCCTCCCCGCTCATCATTTAAAAGTCATCTTGGGGAGAACATGCGTTGACTGAAGAACTGTCCTACATAGCAAATGAGGGTCTAGAGGGAGCAGCTCTTGTCACGCCAGCATCGGCTGTTGCTCTGGCTTCAAGTTGCTTTTGGCAACAGTACAAGGGCAGAAGGAAGTGTTCTTTGCTTGTCAGCATTGTTCCCCAGGCTCAGTGACAGGGTTAACACTGGAGGGCTCCGGCATAGATCAGGTACAGTGTGTAGGGGCCTCTCGAGGTTTGTGGCTATCCTGGGCCATGGGCACCAAGAGATGATCCAAGTAGGTGGAAATGAAGGGAGGCACCAGCCTTGGTTTATCCATCAGCAGTGTCCCAGGTGGCCATGAGGAACGGGCGTGTGTAGTGTGCACTAGTCTGCTGTGTAAACTCCCACTGTGGCAGTTATGAAGGTAAGATACTGCCGAACGTGGAGTTGTGTGGTGGGGAGACAGGAAGCTTGGTGATGAAGATCATGGGGCCAGGCCTATCAGGTCAGTGACTAGAAGATATCTTAGACTAAACACGGCAGAGCCCAGGACAGGGCAGGCAACTGGCCGGGTGGCACCAACCCATTAACATAAAAGTGAGTTAGTACATATGCTGGCAAACAAAATGAGTGAATTGATGCATGTGCTGAGCTGTAAAATACATTCAAGTGCTGCCATCCTCGTGGTCAAAAAGTGACTCCAAGCTGGGCATGGTGGTACACACCCTTAACCCCAGCACTGGGAAGGCAGAGGTAGGACTGCCATGAGTTTGAGGCCACCCTGAGACTATAGTGAATTCCAGGTCAGCCTAGGCTACAATGAAACCCTTCCTTGAAAAACAAAAAGTATTGGTTTGGCTATACACCCTGGGGCTACAGATTGAGTTCTAGGTCAGCCTGGGCTAGAGTGAGATCTTGGCTCAAAAAATCATAAATAGGGCTGGAGAGATGGCTTAGCAGTTAAGTAGTTTGCCTGCGAAGCCTAAGGATCCAGGTTCAATTCTCCAGGTCCCGCATATGCCAGATATACAAGGTGGTGCATGCATCCTTGGAGTTTGTTTGCAGTGGCTAGAGGCCCTGCTGTGCCCATTCTGTCTCCTTCTCAAATAAATAAATATAAATATAAAAAATTATTAAAATAGGCTGGGAGTGATGGCACACTCTCAATCAATCCTAGCACTTGGAAGGTAGATGTAGGATCGCCATGAGTTTGAGGCCATTCTGAGACTATAGTGAATTCCAGGTCAGCCTGGGCCACAGCAAGACCCTACATCAAAAAACTAAAAAAAAAAAAAAAAAAAAAAAAAAAGTGACCTTACTGGGCATGGTGGCACATGTCTTTAATCCCAGCACTTGGGAGGCAGAGGTAGGAGGGTCTGAGTTCAAGGCCACCCTGAGACTACATAGTGAACTCCAGGTCAGCCTGATCTAGAATGAGACCCTACCTTGAAAAAAAAAAAAAAAGGGGGACCATAATGAGAACCATATCTCAGTATTCATACATCAGAGCCACTGTGCATACGGGGACTCCAGGCATCTGACTGCAGTGCCCCATGCCTGTGCACGTGGATCTAAAGCAAGGGGATTATCCCCAGCCATGCTGGGAACACTCATGGGTGATGAACGCTTTGCTTCCAATCACTGATCTGGATGGAAGTCTCTGAAACAAAGGGGATTTTTCTGAGGTCAACAGGGTGACCTCACACTCAAGGAAAGGACTCCCCTGGTGGCTGCTTAGAGGCATGTGTCTCAGGCCCTATCTGCCCCACCCCCTGGACACACCTCTGCTCACCCTCACCAAGGGTGACACAACTCTGTCCCCTGTCACTGTTCCCGCTTATCTATTCCGCCTTTTCGGCGCCGTCACCTTCTTGGAAATGAGTCAGGGCAAGGGGGTGGGGGCTCAGACCACCGCCTCCTCCAGCAGGGCCCATAAAAGCCACTGACATTGGTCCCCAGGCACCAAAGCAAGTTCTAGACTCCACAGCTCTGGACAGGTAGCAGGATGGCACTAACTTCTCAGATCCAGGCGACCTGCCTCCTGCTGCTGCTCATCGCCAGCCTGACCAGTGGTGCCAGCCTCCAGCCACAGGTGAGAACCCAGGTCAGCCAGGGCAGAGCCTGTGCCCTGGCAGGGGGTTGTTGAGGGCAGGAAGGGACCCTCAAGCTTAAAGAGCTCATGAGAGTGGTAGCTACTGCATGAACAAGGATGGTCCTGAGAGGAGACCAGACTGCTCTAGCTGCACTGGTGTCACTGAGTGGTGACAGGTTTTCAGCATTTGTTAACTGCTTTTCATGAACAACAAGAGAAGGGGCAGAGATAAGGTATAGGGAATGTCAGTGAAGCAAGAGGGTTTTGTAAGAAAACTGGTCCTGGACCCAGCTGGATGTGCTGACATTTGTAATCCCAGCACTTGGGAGGTGGAGGCAGGAGTATCAGAAGTTCAAGCTCATCCTCCTTGGCTCTATAGCCTGGGCTTCATGAGACCCTGTCTCTTAAAAAAATAGAGCTGAACTTGTGTCTCGAAGTTGGGAGAGCAAGCAGTCACCCAGGTGAGGGACAAGCTGGGGCTCTCAGGGTTCCGAAGTGCTGGTGGAGTTGGTGCTGCAACATGAAGCAAGAGGAGGGGACAGGATCACTGACAAGTGCCAAGAAAGCCCTGTGGCTTTCAAAGTGGGCCAAACCACTAATGGGCAATGCTAAAAGTCACTGCTATGTGCTGACCAGATTGTCAGAGTGGCATGGGCATCCAGTAACAAGGGTGATGTCCCAAAGGAGAGTATCAGCGACAGTGAGAAGGTGACAGGGTCAAGGAATGATTGGAAAAGCAAGGCAGGAGTGGGGATTCTGAGGTTGCCAACCCCTTGGGGAAGAACAAGCTGGTGGGGGGCAAGGCCAAGAGCTCTGCTGGGTGCTCTGCGCTCCTCACACTCCTGCTTCCACAGACGGGGCAGCCTGCAGAGCTCCAGACCCGGCGCACATCTGAAGTTGAGGCCAGCTTGACGGTAAGAGCGACGGGGACTCCTGCCTTCCCTCCCCCAGCCCTTCCCGGGCCTAAGCCTGGCCTCACTCTGCTTTCCTTCCCACAGCCCTTGTTCCAGAGGCTGAAAAGGCGAGACACCCACCTCTCCATATGCACTTACTGCTGCAAGTGCTGCCATAATGTAAAGTGTGGGTTCTGCTGCAAGACATAGAGCCTCTACCCTGACCCCCGGGCCTCAGCTCCCTCCCTTATTTATTCCTGTTGCCCTCTGTTCAACTGTGATCTTGAAATAAAATTGTGGGATTCTCTTATTTTTCAAACTGGAGTGTTCGGTTCTTTCTTCTTGCTAAGGGCCTATGGTCATGGGCTTGTGACCGTTGCCTTGCAAGGCCTGGCATATTCCAAGGTGGTATGCATTGGAAGTTATCAGAAAGCTTGGTGAAACAAACTTATTCAGCTTTCCCTTTTTTTCTCACCTCACCTCAGAGGGCCAGAGATAAATGTAAGGAAGGGGCTGAAAGTATAACAAAGGTACCTCTCCCCAGAGTCCACTTAAAGCAGGGATCACAAACTAACGCTTAACAAGGGGTCTCAGAGTAAGATCCTGGGACTCCTTCCAGGGTTGCAGAAAAGTGGAATCTTTTAAGCTGCTACCTGTGCATTTTCACTCTTGCTCAGCGAAGTCTTCTTGAAGCTGTGGACCTACATGACTCACAGTTTGTGTGCTTGGCTGTCCTGCACAGGCCCAGTGTCCTTGGGTTTGTTTCATAGGAGTGCCTGAAGTTGCAATCTCTCCTAAGAACACATGGCAAAACAGGGCTGTGCTTATCACCACAGGGAAAAAAGTCCCGTTCTGCATGAAGACTGCATCCTTCTCATTTTGATTGCCCTGTTTTGTCTTGTTTTGTTTTTGAGACAGTACCTCACTGTGGAGCCCAGGCTGGCCTCAAGCTCTGTTTTCCTGCCTCAGCCTTCCATTGTTGCCAATATAAGCATGTGCTACCAAATTATGTAGGTTGACCTACTTTTATTTTATTTTATTTTGGTTTTGCAAGGTAGGGTCTCACTCTAGCTCAGGCTGACCTGGAATTCACTACGTAGTCTCAGGGTGGCCTTGAACTCATGGTAACCCTCCCACCTCTGCCTCCCGAGTGCTGGGATTAAAGGCGTCCACCACTATTTTATTTTTTTTTAATATTTCATTTTACTTATTTATTTAAGAGAGGGAGAAAGAGACAGAGACAGAATGGGCAGGCCAGGGCCTCCAGCCACTGAAAATGAACTCTAGAATCATGCTACCTTGTGCATCTGGCTTACATGGGTACTGGGGAATTGAACCTGGGTCCTTAGGCTTCACAGGCAAGCACCTTAACCTCTAAGCCATCTCTCCAGCTATTGGCCTACTTTTAAATTATTTAGCTGTGCATGTGTATGTGCACACGTGCATCCCATCAAGCTGTATGTGGGTGGAACGCACGCCGACAGGCTTTGCAAGCAAGCACCTTCAACCACAGAGCCATCTCCTCCGCTTCTAAATTTATGGCTCTTTTTGTTGCTGAGGTACGATGCCCCTCTAGAACTTTTTTTGTTTTGTTTTTGAAGCAGGGGCTCACTCTAGTCCAGGCGAACCTGAAACTCACCCTATAGTTCCAGGCTGGCCTTGAACTCATGACAATCCTCTTACCTTGGCATCCCAAATGCTGGGATTAAAGGTGCATGCCATCACTTCTGGCTAGAACTTTAAAAAATTTTTTTGTTTATTTGCAAGCTGAGAGAGAAAGAGAAAGAAAGAGTGTGGCAGCCACTCTGCATCTAGCTATACACAGGTACTGGGGAATTGAACCTGGGCCATCAGGTTTCGTAAGCAAGTGCCTTAACCTCTGAGTTCCAGCCCTAGAATTTTTGAGTTGATTTGATGAAAGGCTATATTCTTTTATCCCCTCACTCCTCTCCCATTTCCCTTGGGGGCCCTCCTCAGTGAGGTCATGGTGTTCACTGTGGAGTCATGAAGGCCTCAGTCAGTCCCTGTGGGGTAGCTGGGGACTATGCCTCAGGGTATTCCTGCCCACTCTGTGGCTCTTACAATCTTTCCACAATGTTCCCTGAACCATGGAAGATCTATTAGCAGTGTGATTTAGTGTTGAATTCTCTTTAGCCTCTGGATGTCTGCTTTGATGGGCTTTGATTGAGCCCAGTGTCTGTCATCATCACCCTGGAGCTGGTTGTCAGGCTAGTAGCGAGAGCAGTATTCGTGTCGCTGCTCCCTCTGCGATTCCCCCTTGGCTCCACTGTGGTAGCGGTGGCATATCTCATCGTGACCCATTGGTCATCTTTTCTTGTTGTATTGAAGGATCTTCGGTCTCTTCTGTTTTCTCTGCCATCTGTAAAATAAAACAGGTTCTCCAACCAAGAGTGAGAACAGCAGGCTAAAGGGAATAGGCACAGTTATTTGATAGACTTTTTGGTGTGTAAGCCCATTCTTCTTATCCAGAGAGCGAGGGTGGGGGCGCTTCTCTCTGGAGTCTCTTGAGTTTCCTGTTCATGGGATTCTAATTGGTTCCCAGTACCAGATATGAGTTCTCTTCCACTGAGCTCGCTTCATTACTCATCAGAGACCAGTTGGTTACCTGCAGTTGGTTACCTGCAAAGGCTGTGTGTCACTATTGCATAAAGTTGTACTTCTTGTGGCTAGAACATTTTTTGTAATTTTTTTTGAGAGAGACAACTGGTCCACCTGGGCCTCCAGCCACTGCAGTGGAACCCCAGATGCATGTACTACCTTGTGTGCATGTGCAACCTTGTGTGTTTGCATGACCTTGTGCATCTGGCTTATGTGGGACCTGGAGAGTCAAACATGGTTCCTTAGACTTTGCAGGCAAGGCCCTTAACCACTAAGCCATCTCTCCAGCCCTAGAACCTTTTTGTTTGTTTGTTTATTTATTTATTTATGTTTGTATTTTTGAGGTAGGGTCTTTCTCTAGCTCAGGCTGACCTGGAACTCACTCTACAGTCCCAGGTTGGCTTCAAACTCACAATGATTTTCCTACCTCTGCTTCCCGAGTACCTGGATTAAAGCCATGCACCGCCATGCTCAGCTTCTAGAACTTTAAAAAAAAATTTTTTTTAGAATGTGAGTGTATGTAGTAGGTGTGATGAGGCATGTGCATGTATGGGTATGGCATATGTACATGGGTGCAGATGTGTTGCCCCTGGCACCCTAGAGGCCTGAAGAGAATGTGGGGTGTCCCCCTCCATTGCTCATGCCCTTGTTTCCTTGGGATGGAGTCTGTTCACTGATTCTGGAGTTTGCCATTCAGTCCAGCCTCAGGGATTCTTCAGACTCTGCCCCCCACAGGACAGGGGGCGCCTGTTGACATGGGTGCTAGAGATGAAAGTTAGGTGCCTCTCAGGCCCCTCAGGTCCTCAGGCTTGCACAGGAAGCACTCTTAGCCAGCGAGCCATTTCTCTAGCCCTGAACTTTGTGTGTGTGTGTGTATGTATGTACATATATACACACAGTGTGTGTGTGTGTGTGTGTGTGTGTGTGTGTAGATGTGAGCACCCTGTGCAAAGGCCAGATGATGGTGTCAGGTGTCCTTCTCTATTACTCTTCTGCCTTATTTCCCTGAGACACAGTCTTTCATCTAACCTCTCATTGAACCCAGAGCTTGCCATTTTTCAGTTAGACTGGCTGGCTAGGGAGCTCTAGCAATCCTCCTTTCTCTGTCCCCTTCAAGGCTGGGGTTACAGGCATGCATGGCCATGCCTGACTTTTGACACGGTTGCTGGAGTTTAAAATCAGGTCCTCATGCTTATATAGCAAGCAATTTTACCCATTGAGCCATCTCCTTAGCCCCCTAGAGCATTCTTGAACGTCAACAACCTAAGATGGCCTATTAGCTCTTGCTTATAATCCCAGCCCTTGAGAGGCTGAGTTAAGAGGCTCACTGAGTATGAGGCCAGCCTGGGCTATAAAGTGAATTCTAGTTTAACCCAGTTTAGAGTGAAACCCAGCCTCAAAAACAAAACAAAACAAAACAAAACAAAACAAAAAGAAGAAGAAGAAGAAGAATGTCCCCTCTCATCAGTAGTTCAGGGCCCCATATAAACCAATAACCCTTTGTCCTTGGGGACTTGGGTCATCTTATTGCCCGGGTTCCCTATTTGCTCAACATAATGCAAGGTCCTTTCTGTCTGACTCAAACTACTGCCTGGGAGAGGTTGGAGACAAAGACCAGAAGTGCTTGGGCCATGGAGGGTTTCCTCAATGGAGACTGAGGGGCCAGTGAGAGGACCCTGCCCAGAAGAGCTTGCCCACCTGTTGGCTGTGGCCCTTTGCCTGCACCTTTGCCCATCTGGAGTCATCATCTGTAAGAGGGTGAAGCTACCCATGGTACTTTGTTCTTCTGGCCTTGGACTGCTCAGAGGGGTGTGGAATTGTTTTTAGAAATTTTCAAATGCCTCCTAAATGTGAACAATTAGTACTGGCAGGGAAGAGTGGCTGTCTTTCCTACCGCCTTGTTACATCTGTGAAATGTAAACCTGACTATGGTGGTTTGGGTAGGAAGTGTCCCTCTAAAAGGCTCGTGGAGCCGGGCGTGGTGGCGCACGCCTTTAACCCCAGCACTCAGGAGGCAGAGGTAGGAGGGTCACCATGAGTTCGAGGCCACCCAGAGACTACATAGTGAATTCCAGCTCAGCCGGAGCTAGAGTGAGACCCTACCTCGGAAAACCAAAAGTGGAAAAATGAATAAATAAAAGGCTCATGGGTTGAAGGTTTGCTCCACAACTGGTGGCACTAGTGACAGGTGACAGAACCATGAGGGCAGTGACTTCATCATGGGCTCATAATCTGGTGGCACTACTGTGAAGTCGCGGGCACTAAATGGTGCAAAGTAGGTCAGCTGAGGGTTGTCTTTGAAGGGTACGCCTTGTCCTGGGCTCCTCCTGCTTCTCTTTCTGCTTCCCAGCCACTGAGCTGAGCAATTCTGGTCTACTTCCGCCATGACCTCTGCGAAGACCCTTGACATGACGCTGCCAGCCCTGACTGAGCATCTTGTGCTCCAAGCTGGCCAAGCCACAGCCCCACCTCAAGACACCATTGAGAAACCAGAGCTTCATGCTGTCTGGACATGTTTTCTTTGGATTACGTACTGTTTTTTTATTTTTTAATATTTTATTTTTATTTGTTCATTTATTAGAGACAGAGAGAGAGTGAGAATGGGCACACCAGGGCCTCTAACTGCAAATGAAGTCCAGATGCATGCACCCCCTTGTGCATCTGGCTAACACGGGTCCTGGAGAATTCAGCCTGGGTCCTTAGGCTTCGCAGGCATGTGCCTTTACTGCTAAGCCATCTCTCCAGCCCTGCATACTATTTTAGATAAAATTAGACTAATGAATAAAACTCAGGACATTGTACAAATATGCCAATGTTGGGGCTGGAGAGATGGCTTAGTGGTTAAACACTTGCCTGTGAAGCCTAAGGACCGACCGCCGTTTGTCGAAGCTTCGATACTCCAGGACCCAACGTTACAGATGCAACTAGGGGCGCACTGGCGACCTGGAGTTCGTTTTGTCAGTGGCCTGGAAGCCTTGCGCGGCCCATTCACTCCCCTCCCCGTCCCATCCCTCTCTCTCTCTGTCTCTGTCTCTCTCTGTCCGTCACTTTCAAATAAATAAATAAAAATAAACAAATACGCCAATGTCTGCTGCCCTTCCTCTCCTTTCGTTCATATGTTGAGGTCTTAAATCCTAGGCCTTCATAATGTGACTATAGTTGGAGGCAGGGTCTTTTGCTAGGGTGGAGGGTGAGGTGTATTGAGACAGAAGATGCAGTGGATTAGACTCCTGGTCTTCCTGCCTCTACCTCCCTGTGCTGAGATGAGATGCACCACCATGCCCATCTTTACAAGTAGGGTCACTATCAAGGCAATCAAGTTAAAATAAAATCACTATGGTGGGTCCTAATCCAATACAAATGTTTGTTGTATTTGTAAAAGTGGAAAATTTGGACAAAGACACATCCAGATGGAATGCCAAGTGAACATGAAAATGGCCACCATCAAGACAAGGAGAGGGGCTGGAGAGATGGCTTAGTGGTTAAAGCACTTGCCTACAAAGCCAACAGACCCAGGCTTGATTCCCTAGGACCCATGTAAGCCAGATGCACAAGGTGGTACACGTGGCTGGAGTGTGTTTGCAGCGGCAGGAGGCCCTAGCGTGCCCATTCTTTCTCTTGCTCTCTACCTCTTCTATCAAATAAATTAAAATAAAATATTTTTTTAAAAAGTCAAGGAGAGGAGAGGCCTGGCGTGGATCTTCATAGCCTTCAAAAGGAGTCACTCCCCAACTCCCAGTGCCTTTCATCTGGAGTTCAAGCCTCCAAAACTGTGATGTGAGACATTGTAGTTTGTGGAGTTTTGTTACTGCAGCCTTGGAAGACCCAGTGCCTGTTCTCCTGAAAAGTGTCAGCTGGTCTGTACAAGCCTCGTCCACCTTTGGGATCTGCAGCCCCTCACCCAGCTCCTCTCTCACTGTCAACCCACCTGTGTCACCCCTTGTGGGATGCCTATCCAGGTGCAGGGCTCAGTCACAGGCTTCAACGGGATGCACCTGCCCCCTGCCTCCTTCCAGCTCACATCCTAGTAACACATAGTCCCCCCTCCAACCTCAGTGAGGATGGTGTGCATGGAAGGCTGAGACACAGAGCACCCCAGAATCTCTGTGTTCTCCCCCAAAGCCCAAGCACCAGGTCTCTCTCTTCTCTGGGATCCAGGCAGTTAGGCCCCACCTCACTGTCAATGGACCATTGTCCCAGACTGGGAAAGGCACGGGCAGAGGCTGACATCATGAAGTCCGAGGTGGGGGTGGCACTCTCCCTCCTGCTCCAGCCCTTCCTGACTCCCGGTTCAGTTCCGTGATCTGAGGGATTTCCCCACCCCTCACCCCAAGGGCTCCCTTGGAAGAGAGGACCCTCCTTCCCCCCCCACCTCTCTGCTCTGGCCTCCACTGAGCAGTGGGACTACCCGTGAGCCATGCTATCTCCAGCACCCTTGCCCACCTTGCACGACACAGGGCCACTATGGAATCTCCACGCAGAGGGTTGTCATCCAGCTCAAGAAGCCAGTACAGTTCTGTGTCCACCAAGCCCTGTTCAAGGCAAACAGGCGAGCAGGCAGCCAGGTTTCTGTGGACTCTGTGCTCTGAGATCTCTGGGCTACGAGGGAAAGTGGAGACGAGACAGTACAAACCATGAGCTTGCTGAGCCCTGTGGAAGGAAAAGGTAGCATTTTAGAGGAGGGGCAGCGGCTGGGCATGGTGGCACATGCCTGTGCTCTCACCACTGCGGAGTTGAGGGCAGGAAGGATCTCAGCAGTTCAGGCAGGTTCTGTGATACAAGGGGCTCTGGGTGGTGGAGGGTCACTGGGATGCAGAGGGTGACTCACAAGGGGCTCTGGGTGGTGGAGGGTCACTGGGATGCAGAGGGTGACTCACAAGGGGCTCTGGGTGGTGGAGGGTCACTGGGATGCAGAGGGTGACTCACAAGGGGCTCTGGGTGGTGGAGGGTCACTGGGATGCAGAGGGTGACTCACAAGGGGCTCTGGGTGGTGGAGGGTCACTGGGATGCAGAGGGTGACTCACAAGGGGCTCTGGGTGGTGGAGGGTCACTGGGATGCAGAGGGCGACTCACAAGGGGCTCTGGGTGGTGGAGGGTCACTGGGATGCAGAGGGTGACTCACAAGGGGCTCTGGGTGGTGGAGGGTCACTGGGATGCAGAGGGTGACTCACAAGGGGCTCTGGGTGGTGGAGGGTCACTGGGATGCAGAGGGTGACTCACAAGGGGCTCTGGGTGGTGGAGGGTCACTGGGATGCAGAGGGCGACTCACAAGGGGCTCTGGGTGGTGGAGGGTCACTGGGATGCAGAGGGTGACTCACAAGGGGCTCTGGGTGGTGGAGGGTCACTGGGATGCAGAGGGTGACTCACAAGGGGCTCTGGGTGGTGGAGGGTCACTGGGATGCAGAGGGTGACTCACAAGGGGCTCTGGGTGGTGGAGGGTCACTGGGATGCAGAGGGCGACTCACAAGGGGCTCTGGGTGGTGGAGGGTCACTGGGATGCAGAGGGTGACTCACAAGGGGCTCTGGGTGGTGGAGGGTCACTGGGATGCAGAGGGTGACTCACAAGGGGCTCTGGGTGGTGGAGGGACCACTGGGATGCAGAGGGAGACTCACAAGGGGCTCTGGGTGGTGGAGGGTCCACTGGGATGCAGAGGGTGACTCACAAGGGGCTCTGGGTGGTGGAGGGTCACTGGGATGCAGAGGGTGACTCACAAGGGGCTCTGGGTGGTGGAGGGTCACTGGGATGCAGAGGGTGACTCACAAGGGGCTCTGGGTGGTGGAGGGTCACTGGGATGCAGAGGGTGACTCACAAGGGGCTCTGGGTGGTGGAGGGTCACTGGGATGCAGAGGGTGACTCACAAGGGGCTCTGGGTGGTGGAGGGTCACTGGGATGCAGAGGGTGACTCACAAGGGGCTCTGGGTGGTGGAGGGTCACTGGGATGCAGAGGGTGACTCACAAGGGGCTCTGGGTGGTGGAGGGTCACTGGGATGCAGAGGGTGACTCACAAGGGGCTCTGGGTGGTGGAGGGTCACTGGGATGCAGAGGTGACTCACAAGGGGCTCTGGGTGGTGGAGGGTCACTGGGATGCAGAGGGTGACTCACAAGGGGCTCTGGGTGGTGGAGGGTCACTGGGATGCAGAGGGTGACTCACAAGGGGCTCTGGGTGGTGGAGGGTCACTGGGATGCAGAGGGTGACTCACAAGGGGCTCTGGGTGGTGGAGGGTCACTGGGATGCAGAGGGTGACTCACAAGGGGCTCTGGGTGGTGGAGGGTCCACTGGGATGCAGAGGTGACTCACAAGGGGCTCTGGGTGGTGGAGGGTCACTGGGATGCAGAGGGTGACTCACAAGGGGCTCTGGGTGGTGGGGGGGTCACTGGGATGCAGAGGTGACTCACAAGGGGCTCTGGGTGGTGGAGGGTCACTGGGATGCAGAGGGTGACTCACAAGGGGCTCTGGGTGGTGGAGGACCACTGGGATGCAGAGGGTGACTCACAAGGGGCTCTGGGTGGTGGAGGGTCACTGGGATGCAGAGGGTGACTCACAAGGGGCTCTGGGTGGTGGAGGGTCACTGGGATGCAGAGGGTGACTCACAAGGGGCTCTGGGTGGTGGAGGGTCACTGGGATGCAGAGGGTGACTCACAAGGGGCTCTGGGTGGTGGAGGGGTCACTGGGATGCAGAGGGTGACTCACAAGGGGCTCTGGGTGGTGGAGGGTCACTGGGATGCAGAGGGTGACTCACAAGGGGCTCTGGGTGGTGGAGGGTCACTGGGATGCAGAGGGTGACTCACAAGGGGCTCTGGGTGGTGGAGGGTCACTGGGATGCAGAGGGTGACTCACAAGGGGCTCTGGGTGGTGGAGGACCACTGGGATGCAGAGGGTGACTCACAAGGGGCTCTGGGTGGTGGAGGACCACTGGGATGCAGAGGGTGACTCACAAGGGGCTCTGGGTGGTGGAGGGTCACTGGGATGCAGAGGGTGACTCACAAGGGGCTCTGGGTGGTGGAGGGTCACTGGGATGCAGAGGGTGACTCACAAGGGGCTCTGGGTGGTGGAGGGTCACTGGGATGCAGAGGGCGACTCATTCCGCATGATGCAGCGTGTTGCTTGGGACTGTTTTGGGAATGGGCTGGAATGATGGTGGGGACAGCTCTGGGTCTTGGAGGAGAAGTCACAGGGAGAAAGGACATGGGGACCTCATTGACACAGCTTGGGACTAGAGGTTCTGCAATGACAATTATCCTGGGGCTCCCAAGTTTGGGGCAGTGGTTAAGGGCTGGGGAAGAAGGGAAAGATGCCAGGGTTAGCAAACCCCTATATCTCTCTGTCTGGGAGGTGGGTGAGGCCAGGGGCCTGTGAACAAGCACATTCTAGCACCTGAGTGCACAGCAAGTGTGTGTGTGTGTGTGTGTGTGTGTCCACCACCCTTGTGTGTCCATCTATGTCAGTGTTTTCCAATGTTTTATAGATACATTCTACTGAAGAGACATTGTAGATGTGTTTTTCCTAATTTCATCACTCCTTTGGCTTTTTTTTTTTTTGAGACAGGCTGGCCTTGAACCCCACATATAGTAGATTCTGACCCTGAACTCCTGATCTTCCTGCCTTCATCTCCCAAGTGCTGGGATGACATGCATATGCCACCATGGCTGCTTTCTTCCTTGGAAATTTAACACTGCAGAGAGGTGCTCTCGTTGCTCTGCAAGCATTAGCACTGGGTTCCTTTAGACAGTCACAAACCCTGTTTCTGTTTCTGTAGCTATGGCTGATCAGACCCCCACCCTAAGGCTAGTGTTTTGTCCCCATAGAGAGTGCAAAGTCTGAAACCCATTCACACATCTGCTCTGGTGGCTGGTGGTCCTTACCTTTGTGCATCATGCCTTTCCATCACAGGTGCCCGGCCACCACTGCCCTGTCTGTTGGCAGGCACTGGGCAGAGTGGGTCCTAGTCACATCTCGTGTGTACAGGTCCTTGTGGTCTGCACGCTCGGCTGCCGGGCAGTGTCTGCCGGGCTTTGCCCCCCTTCCCAGCGGAGAGGGCACTCAGTAGTCCCCCACACTGCACATGCACTGGCATTTCTCTCGTAGACACAGGGGTCTCAGGGTCAGAACGTTTCCCCACGCAGCTCTGTCCTGGGAGTTTGCTCCTGCTGGTTGTCACACTTTCTGAGCATGCATCCGTGGGAAGAGGGCAGCTGAGGCCCGGAAAAGCAGCCAGTTCAAAATCCTGGCTCCATCCCCAAGACGACCCACAGAGCAGGGGGAACCAAGGGCCTCTCACCTCTGGCTCTTCCTGGCCCTGCTCAGGACCCAGTCTGGAGCCCCCAGCTCCTCGCTCACTCCCCCATCTACCTCCTGGAGCCCCCAGGATGAGGCACCCTCACTCCAAGGGAACAGGGCTCTTTTGTACTGGGCCCTGGCCTCTGGTGAGGGTGGGGGACACCAGGACCGGCTGCGGGTGGGAGAGGGCGGCAGGAATTCACACGGCATGCTGGGAATGCTGATGTTGTGAAACCCAGTCATTGATGGGGTTGGGTCCCTGCCTGCCACCCCCAGGCCTCAGCCGTGGGACATCTGCTCCTTCACCCCACTCACAAAACCCTGCTCCCCATCCCATAGCTGCCACTCCCCGTTCCCTCCTCTCAGTTCTCCCACAGCCCGATAGAGTGGCTTCCAGGCTATGTGGGGCATCCCAGGAGCAGCGGAGACACTGTGCACCCGCATCCTGACAGCAGGCCACAGGCTGCGGTAAACACTGCAAGAGTGGGAGGTGGGTGCTCAGGCCCCCACCCTGTGGCCCTGTGTGACTCTTGTTTCAGGCTGACTGGCAGACAGTTTCAAGTGGAATCAGAAGATAGTTCCGACTCAGGGAGAGCGAGGTAAGGGGCAGGGTACCAATGTTCCCTTCATCCTGGCTCCCTGGCTCCATCTTTGGCGCTGCGCAATCTCCAGCGGCGCAGGGACAGGGCCGTCCAACCACCAACACTGCCGACCAGCTGTGTGACCTGGAGCAAGCCACACGCCCTTTCTGCACTTCAGCTAGGAAGTGTGGACTGTAACCACACATACCTCAGAGAGATCAGACTTACTAACATAGCACAGTAAAGCACTGAGGTCTGACACACAGCCAATGTCATGTGAAATTATCAATGGCAGCTTCAGCAGCAGTTGAACCTGGCCACAGACCCCCTGCCCTGTGACTTTTCACGAAGCTCTGTCTTTCATTGCCCTGCCTCTAATCTGAACTTGTCTCTCTCCAGCTCTGGCTCACTCACTTGCTGCCCAAAATGATATTCCTCACGGCACTACCCTTGTTTTGGATAATGATTTCAGGTAATGGCTGGGTGAAGAGGTGCTGGGGGGGATCCTGAGCCTTCATCCCAGGACCACCAGGCCAGTGGCAGGTGGTGGCATCTGGAGGCAGTAAACGGGTGGCACAGGTTCCTCAGCCTCTCTACTCTTCTTGCCCACCTGCAGCCTCTCGAGGGGGCCACTGGGGTGCCTGGATGCCCTCCTCCATCTCAGCCTTTGACGGCACATGCGTTTCCATCCCTTGCCGCTTTGACTTCCCTGATGAGCTGCGGCCAGCTGTGGTGCACGGCGTCTGGTATTTTAATAGCCCCTACCCCAAGAACTATCCCCCAGTGGTCTTCAAGTCCCGCACACAAGTGGTCCATGAGAGCTTCCAGGGCCGTAGCCGCCTGTTGGGGGATCTGGGCCTGCGCAACTGTACCCTGCTGCTCAGCACACTCAGCCCTGAGTTGGGTGGCAAGTACTACTTCCGCGGGGACCTGGGTGGCTACAACCAGTACACCTTCTCCGAGCACAGCGTCCTGGACATCATCAGTGAGTTCCTCCCCAGGGGTCATGTGGGCTCTGAGGGGCTGGACCAGTGCTGGGTGAGCAGGGGAGCAGAAGGTGGTCCTCCTCGGCATCTGTCCCAGGATGAGGCTCAGGATGGGAGGCCAGGAGGGGTGGATTCAGCTGGGGCGCAAACCTTAGTACTGCTTACTCTACGAGGATGACAGAAATGAGCCAAGCAGGGCCCTAAACTAAATAGCCCTGTTGCCCTCAAAGGAACAGATTGGTATTCTTCTAGAAACATCTGGAGCTAAAGGCAGGGAGATCTGGGGTCAGGGACAAGGCTTCTGCATTCCTACTGTAGCTAGGTGACCTTGGGCAACTTGCTTCGCTTTCCTGGGCCTTGGTTTCCTAGTGTAAAGCGGAGATAAGAACAGCACACAGCCAGTGAGGGAACGGCCTCAAGGCTGTGTGCTATGCCTGGCAGGAGGCCCGGCTCTGACTAGAGCATGTGGGATGCTTGCTGTCAGCATGCTGTGCTTTCCTTAGATGACAAAAGTGTGAGTGTTTCAGGGTGACATCCTAATTCCTAAGTTTTGGCTGCTGATGTAGCTAGGGAAAAAATATAACCTGGCCTGGGGGTGTACCTCAGAGGTACAGCATTGGCCTAAACTTGTGCAAGGCCCTGGGTTCCATCCTTAGCTGAAAGGAAGGAAGGAAGGGAGGGAGGGAGGGGAAAAAGGGCTGGGCCTAGAATGAATCCCAGCTACTTGGGAGGCTGAGGCAGGAGGATCAAGTTGGGCTACACAGTGAGTTCAAAACCACATTGGGCAACTTAGTGAGACCCTGTCTCAAAATAAAAAGTGAAAGAATGACTGGTAGAGATATATAGCTCAATGAAAGTGTTCGCCTAGCATGCATGAGGTCCTAGGTTCAATCCCCACTACTGCAAATAAAATAAAATAAATCTTGTAGGCAGCTATGACCAGGTTTGATGACCAGAATAGAATCTACTGTGTGATTTCAGGCATTACTAATACTTGACTTCTCAGAGACCCCTCACTTCTTGGAAATTTTAGATTAGAGTAAGTTTCCCAGTAGTGCTGGGTCTGCATGAGAAGCCAAGATTACAGTCTTGGTGCAGAAAAAGATGCCCCCCCCACCACAGTACACATATGCTACACACACAAAGCACATATCTGCATATAAAAAATACCCTACCCACACATAACACACACACACACACACACACCTCACACAGGTAGATGATATACACGGGTGTGGGGGAAACGTAAGGGAATGGAATGCAGTGTTAACAGCACAGGTGCTACAGAAGCCAGTGCGACAGCATCCGAAGCTCAGTGTTACCCTGTGTCAAGTGTGGCTTGAGTTTCCCCATTTGCAAAGTGAGCAAAATAATAGCACCCACTTCTGGAGCTACTGGTAAGATCACTACAATCCTACTGCATTATTACAGTGCACCACCGGGCTCTGTGGATGCTTGAGTTCAGGGTGACTGGCCCCAGGGAAAGCTGAGCATTGGGGACCCAGAGAGAAGAGGTACCAGGAGTGGGGTTGGAGAAGTTGGGTGTGATGGTAGCTTGAGACTGCCTCCTGAACCCTCCTTTTCTCCATCTCCTGTAGACACCCCCAACATCGTGGTGCCCCCAGAGGTGGTGGCAGGAACAGAGGTGGAGGTCAGCTGCATGGTGCCTGACAACTGCCCAGAGCTGCGGCCAGAGCTGAGTTGGCTGGGCCACGAGGGGCTGGGAGAGCCCACTGTGCTGGGCCGGTTGAGAGAGGACGAGGGTACCTGGGTGCAAGTATCATTGCTGCACTTCACGCCCACTAGGGAGGCCAACGGCCACCGGCTGGGCTGCCAGGCCGCTTTCCCCAACACCACCCTGCAGTTTGAGGGCTACGCCAGTCTGGACATCAAGTGTGAGCCTGGGGGAGGGGCCTGAGCGGGGACCGGGGCGGGGCCTGCCATGGGTGGGACCTGGGTGGATGGAGGGGATGTGGGCGGGGCTTGAGAGGGTCAGGGGCGGGGCGGGGCGGAAGTGGGACCTGCCTGTGGGCGGGGCCTGGGTGGATGGAGGGGCCTGGGTGGGGCCTGGCCTGGGGCCGGACCTGCTATACCCACCTGTCCGCTGACCCACTGCCCTGTTGCGGGCCTCAGACCCCCCGGTGATCGTGGAGATGAACTCCTCCGTGGAAGCCACCGAGGGCTCCCACGTCAGCCTGCTCTGTGGGGCTGACAGCAACCCGCCGCCACTGTTGACCTGGATGCGGGACGGGGAGGTGCTGCAGGAGGCGGTGGCTGAGAGCCTGTACCTGGAGCTGGAGGAGGTGACCCCCGGGGAGGACGGCGTCTACGCCTGTCTGGCAGAGAACGCCTACGGCCAGGACAACCGCACCGTGGAGCTAAGCGTCATGTGTGAGTCCTCGCCCCAGCACACCTCTGCAGAGAACAGATGTGGGGGGAGGGACTCACTTAGAGGGACCCACCGTCTACATTTCAGAGGTCAGGGTGGAGTGGAAAGTCGCAGGTCCAAGTGTCCCTTCACCCCTTTGTCTGGTGGACACTTGCTCTGCCCCACTCCTGTAAACTTCCTATTGACAGCTTCCATAATTATAAGATAATAAACCATAATTGCCTCCCCCAACTTGCCCCTCATGAATCCACCCTCCATCATATCCCCTCCTCCTCTCTTTTATTTTGATATCATCATCTTTTCCTCCTATTACAAGGGTCTCTGCCTACTGCAAAAGGATACCAGATGCAAACACCGCTTTTGTTATTATTATTAGGTTTTTCGAGGTAGGGTCTCCCTGTAGTCCAAGCCGACCTGGAATTCACTACATAGTCTCAGGCTGGCCTCAGCCTCCAGAGTGCTGGGGTTAAAGGTGCGCCACCACACCTGGCAGAGGAAAAGGATGGGTGCACCAGGGCCCCCAGCTGCTGCACACAAACTTCAGACACATGCGCCACTTTGTGCATCTGGCTTTATGTGGGCTCTGGGGATTTTAACTTGGGTTGTTAGGCTTCATGAGCAAGTGCTTTAGCCGCTGAGCCATCTCTCCAGCCCAGCAAGTGCCACTTTTTGTGTCTGGTTTTACATGGGTGCTAAGGAATTAAACCCAGGCGGGCACACTTTGCAAACAAGGGCCTTTAATTGAGCTATTTCCCCAGCCCCATAGTTGTATTCGTTTAATATTTAATTTGAGAGAGAGAGAGAGAGAGAGAGAGAGAGAGAGAGAGGGAGAGAGAATGGGTATACCAGGGCCTCTAGTCACTGCAAATGAACTCCAGATCCATGTGCCACTTTGTGCATCTGGCTTACGTGGATACTGGGAATTGAACCTGGGTCCTTAGGCTTTGAGCACAAGCACCTTGAGCACTAAGCCATTTCTCCAGCCCTACAGTTGTAGTTTAAAAAAAATATATTTAATTAATTTATTTATTTGAGACTGAGAGGAAAAAGCAGAGAGAGAGGGAGAGGGAGATACAGAGAGAATGGGCACGGCAAGGCCTTCAGCCACTGCAAACAAACTCCAGATGCATGCGCCACCTTGTGCAGCTAGCTTACATGGATCCTAGGGAATTGAATCTAGGTCCTTTGGTTTTGCAGGCAAGAAGTGCCTTAACCTCTAATCCATCTCTGCAGCCCCCACTGTTGTGGTTTTTTCTTTCTGTCTTTCTTTCCTCCTTTCTTTCTTTCTTTCTTTCTTTCTTTCTTTCTTTCTTTCTTTCTCTCTTTCTTTCTTTTTTTCTACAATTGTATTTTTAATGGTAGGGCTGACTGGACCAGAGACCTTATTGAGTGCATGTGGACATTTTTTGGGGGTGGGGCATGTGCTGTCAGAGCAGTACTCAGCTGGGATCCAAAGAGAAGCCATTCATGTATTCATTCATTCATTCACTCACAAGTATGTGTTGAGGCAGAGTGCCCAGGGCTGGGGATAATAAGGACAGCCACAGCCAGTGTTTACTCAGCACTTCCTGAGTGCTTTGCACACATGCCCTTTGCCTGGGGATTCCTTACCCACCTCCCTCTCAGTTCCAAGAAGCCTTCCCTCACTGTCCTACTTAAAACCATTTAGACCTTCCCTGATCCTTTTTCTTCTCCACAGCACATATCTTCATGTTGTAAAGGTGTGTTTTATTTCCTCATATTGCATCTCCCCACATAGGCCTTGGGTCCACACACAGCTAGCAAGGGGTAGGTAGTACCAGCATCCAAAGTCAAACTCCTAGCCAAGCTTGGTGTCGCACACTTCCCATTGCCAGTACTTGGGAGGCTGAGTCATGAGAATTGCGATGAGTTCAAGGGCCAGCCTGTTCTATACAGTAAGACTCTGTCTCAAAAATAAACGACAGCAACATCAACAAAAATATACACATACAAAGATAGCCCCACAGTTGTATTTTTAAATATTTAATTTATTTGTTGGAGAGAGAGAAAATGGGCATGGTAGGACCTCTAGCCACTGCAAATGAACTCCAGATGCATGTGCCACCTTGTGCATCTGGCTTACGTGGGTACTGGGGAATCGAACCTGGATCCTGAGGAAGATAACTCAATTGATTAAGTGCTTGCTTAGCAAGCATGAGAACCTCAGTTTGATCCCCAGAACCCATACTTTGAGAAAATGCCAGGCATGGTGACACATACTTGTAGTTCCTAATGCTGAAGAGGCGGAGCTAAGCACATACCCGGGCTCGATGGCCAACCCGTTTAGTCTTGGTGAGCTCCTGGATATGGAGAGACCTTGTCACTGCACCCTGTCAGTGGGTAGCCCTGAGAAACAACATGAAAGGTTGCCCCTTGGTCTACACACACACACACACACACACTCACTCAAGCTTCCTGCCTGCAGAATTACCAGCCAGGACTGGGGTTTCCTGAGCCATCCTGAATGAGTGTGTGCTAGATTTGGGGTGTCAAGGGTCACATCTGGAGATAGGAGGTGACAGCGACAGTGTCTAGTTTCTGACCAGCAGCCCCTGTCCTGCCTATTCTCCCAGATGCACCTTGGAAGCCGACAGTGAACGGGACTGTGGTGGCCGTGGAGGGGGAGACAGTCTCCATCTTGTGCTCTACACAGAGCAACCCGGACCCCATTCTCACTATCTTCAAGGAGAAACAGATACTGGCCACCGTCATCTACGAGAGCCAGCTGCAGCTGGAACTGCCCGCAGTGACCCCTGAGGATGACGGGGAGTACTGGTGTGTGGCTGAAAACCAGTATGGCCAGAAGGCCACTGCCTTCAACCTGTCTGTGGAGTGTAAGTACCCCCCTTTCCACCAGACAATTCAGTGTGACAATTCTTTATTTTATTTTTTATTTTTATGTTTTTTTGGTTTTTCAATGTATAGTCCCACTCTAGCCCAGGCTGACCTGGAATTCACTATGTACTCAGGGTGGCCTCGAACTCACAGTGGTGATCCTCCTACTTCTGTCTCCCGAGTGCTGGGATTAAAGGCGTGTGCCACCACACCCGGCTCAGTGTGACAATTCTGAGTGACTAGGAGAAGTCCTTGTTTCCCAGGCAGGGTGAGCTTTGCCTGTCTCCACTACTTGACGGGTATGGGAAATGGTAGGGAAGCCCGTTCCGCCACAAGGGAAGAAAACCCTCATGTGACAGCACTGTCTTCCTGGGAGCCGGGCTTTTGAGTACTGCCCCTACATGAACGAAACAGGA
Source organism: Dipus sagitta (assembly GCA_036346955.1). NCBI lineage: Eukaryota > Metazoa > Chordata > Mammalia > Rodentia > Dipodidae > Dipus > Dipus sagitta. The sequence goes on along the minus strand of CM070775.1, from coordinate 1,794,650 downwards.
ATGCTGCTGTCTGTCCCGCGCAGAGCATGCTAGGTACCAGGCACTGTTGGGTGTGCTGGGTGCAGTGACCTGCTCATTTCACCGTCATGACATCCTCATGAGGGAGATTGTTTTATTACCTAGTTTACAAAGTAAGAAACGGAGGTCCAGAGAGGTTAGGCCACTTGCTCAACTCCCAGCTAAGAAATGGCAGGAGTTGAGAAGCAAGCACAGGTGATCTGGTTCTACTCCTGTGCCCTGCTCAGAGTAGACAGTGTTCCGGGCTCACACACTGACAGAACAGCTGTGGTGTGCACTGCGGTGGAGGACGGGTCCAAGGAGATGCCCAGCTTATTGACAGATGCAGCTCAGCCACGGCGATGCTAAGGGCCTGCATAGAAAGCTACTGTCTCGGAAGTGAAATTCATCATTCCGCTGTAAGCACGCGGCATGGCCTCTCTGTGGACAGAAGCCTCCACCCCACCTTCTTCGCTGACTCCTGGCCATTGCTCCAGGTTTTAGCAGCAAGTTACAGTTCCAGCTCCTCTTCCTTAAACAGCTTCCCCTGGAAAGTCACTCCCCTGTTTTCCTTTCCTCCGGTCTCTCCCTAAGCTTGCCTGGCCTTGTAGTACTAATCTCCCAGCTTCACCTCTTGTGGTGCTGCGGATGGGACCTTGCGCATGCATACCAGGCAAGCCTCTACCTTGGAGCCATGCCCTGCTCCTTCCTGGTTCATTCTGGGCAAGCATTCTACTGCTAAACCACACCTCCAGCCCCTCATTGGTGGGTTCTAGGCAAACCGGCTGCCACTGAGCCACGCCCAGCCCATCTGAACTTTACTTCTTGGGCCACCACATGTTTGCCAGAAGGTTCACTGAGATTCATCATGCAAAGCATTCGAGGCAGTCTCCCTACACTGTCCCCACTCTGTGTTCTGTCCCTAGAGTGACATCTTGAACTGCTGAGCCATAGTCCCCTATTTTTCTGCTGACCCATAATTTGGGCACCCTCCATCTCTGCCTGCTCTCTGGAAGCTTCTATGTGATCATGGTGGAAGGCTATAGTATGGTACTATGACTTCTGTATTCTGGGTTCAACGATAAACCTGCACATTAACCTCCATCTGTTACAACCCAAGCCAATGGCTCTTAAGTTTAATAGTCAGAGAAGCCCTAAGAATCTGGTGGAAATCCTTGGGGGCATAGGTCAGCGGTAGAGTCCTTGTCTAGAATCCATAGTGAGGGGCTGGGTGTGGCTCAGAGTAGAGTGTCTAGAATCCACCAGTGAGGGGCTGGGGGCATGGCTCAGAGGGAGACCATTTGTCTAGAATCCACAGTGAGAGGCTGGGGGCGTGGCTCAGTGGTAGAGCACTTGTCTAGAATCCACAGTGAGGGGCTAGGGGTGTGGCTCAGTGGTAGAGCACTTGTCTAGAATCCACAGTGAGGGGCTGGGGGCGTGGCTCAGTGGTAGAGCACTTGTCTAGAATCCACCAGTGAGGGGCTGGGGGTGTGGCTCAGAGGCAGAGCACTTGTCTAGAATCCACCAGTGAGGGGCTGGGGGTGTGGCTCAGAGGCAGAGCACTTGTCTAGAACCCACAGTGAGGGGCTGGGGGCTTGGCTCAGAGGTAGAGCACTTGACTAGAATCCACAGTGAGGGGCTGGGGGCGTGGCTCAGTGGTAGAGCACTTGTCTAGAATCCTGAGTGAGGGCCTGGGGGTGTGGCTCAGTGGTAGAGCACTTGTCGAGAATCCACAGTGAGGGGCTGGGGGCGTGGCTCAGTGGTAGAGCACTTGACTAGAATCCACAGTGAGGGGCTGGGGGTGTGGCTCAGTGGTAGAGCACTTGTCTAGAACCCACAGTGAGGGGCTGGGGGCATGGCTCAGTGGTAGAGCACTTGTCTAGAATCCACCAGTGAGGGGCTGGGGGTGTGGCTCAGAGGTAGAGCACTTGCCTAGAATCCACAGTGAGGGGATGGGGGTGTGGCTCAGTGGTAGAGCACTTGTCTAGAATCCACCAGTGAGGGGCTGGGGGTGTGGCTCAGAGGCAGAGCACTTGTCTAGAACCCACAGTGAGGGGCTGGGGGTGTGGCTCAGAGGTAGAGCACTTGTCTAGAACCCACAGTGAGGGGCTGGGGGCGTGGCTCAGTGGTAGAGCACTTGTCTAGAATCCACAGTGAGGGCCTGGGGGCGTGGCTCAGAGGTAGAGCACTTGACTAGAATCCACAGTGAGGGGCTGGGGGTGTGGCTCAGTGGTAGAGCACTTGTCTAGAACCCACAGTGAGGGGCTGGGGGCGTGGCTCAGAGGTAGAGCACTTGTCTAGAATCCACAGTGAGGGGCTGGGGGCGTGGCTCAGTGGTAGAGCACTTGTCTAGAATCCACAGTGAGGGGCTGGGGGCGTGGCTCAGAGGCAGAGCACTTGTCTAGAGTCCACAGTGAGGGGCTGGGGGAGTGGCTCAGAGGTAGAGCACTTGTCTAGAATCCACAGTGAGGGGCTGGGGGCGTGTCTCAGTGGTAGAGCACTTGTCTAGAATCCACCAGTGAGGGCTGGGGGTGTGGCTCAGTGGTAGAGCACTTCCCCAGGTAGGATGTGCAATGCTCTTGGTTCCATCCCTAGCATGGGAAAAAAGAAAGAGTGGGGGAGGGATAAGTGAATGGAGGGAGGAACAAACATACTTAGAGCATGAGGTCTTCAGCTGCACTCAAGGGCAGCAGTGGCCTTGTCCTCTAGTCCACCCTCTTGCAGTATGATGGCAGGTGAGTCAGTGTCCCTTTTCTGAGCCTCCAGATCCCTTCTGCAAAAGGAGGTGACAACAGCACCTCGCCACCAGGCTGACTGTGAGGACTAAGAAGAGGTGTTCCATGCTTCACGTAAATGTGGGATAGCATCGTCTTGTTCCATTGGCTGTCCAAGGCTTTGTTTGTATGCTTCCTCTGCTCGGTGTATGCAGCTGTAAGCACCTGACAAGTGTTGGGGGTTTCTAACAGGCTCGTGGTAACACTTGGCATTGGAAATGCTGTAGAATCCTGTAGCCCTGAAGAGTTAAGTCCCCACCTCTGCCTATCCATCTTGGAGGCTGAGTGACCAACTCAGCCAGTAGATGGCAGACTTGGGATGTCTGAGCCATGCCACTCCCAAACTCCCCATTCTTGAGTCTTGTCAGAGGGCTGCATGGTTCTCCCAGGCTGCCCAGGAGGCCATGAGGATACCGAGCACGCCCACAGGTGGGTGTCAACATGGCCCGAGCATCAGGGTGGGCATGAGAACCTTCACCCGCTTCCCGTGCGGAGGGTTTGTTTGTCTCACAGCACATGAGGCCTGTCGTTTCTGTTTTATTTATCAGGCTTGGAGAGACATGCGTTGGAGGCTCCAACTGGGCTTATTCATCCCTTGCACAGACTTATTTGCCCGTGTGACTTCTTGCCCATCGCTGGAAGTGGCACATTCTTTTGGGCTGGAAATTGAAAATAGTTGGAGCTGGTGGACCAAGGGCTTTTTGTTTGTTTTGGAAATGGATTTGGGTCAGAATCAACTGAGAACCAGTGCCTGGGTCCAGAGCAAGCAGAGAGGCATCAGATTGTCCAAGACAGACAGATGACGAGCATGGTGTGAAAAGATCATTCATCTGGGTGGGCATGGTGGCTCACACCTGTCATCCCGGCACTTGAGAGGCTGAGGCAGGAGAATTGCAGACTTTCAGGACATATCTAGTGCTGTCTTAAGAAAACCAATCAACCATTCAAACACAAAGCATAATTCAATGTTCCAATGTGGTTTTGTATTTTGGAAAATAAAAGAAAAACACTCCCCAGAACTCTATTTGTTATCAAATGCCATCGAAGCAAGGCTCCATAAAGTGACCTTGGGTGAAGAGCAGTGTTTGGTGCTGGTGATAACAGGGAGTCTCATGAAGGCCAGGATGTAAGGGGGGTCTCTAGACAAGGAAGCAAGTGGGAGGTATCTGCAGGGGAGAGTGGGGCTGGAAGCAGGAAGTGGAAGAGAGAGGCTGTAACCTGAGCAGGCTAAATGGTCAGAGCCCATGGGACCCTTTTGGAAAACAGCTCCCCCCCCCACCGAGACATCAAAGGCCAAGGTCCAAATTAGAGATGGCATGAGGGGAGAAAAGCAGCTTGTTTCTGTCCTGGCCCATAATGAAGTGGAGGCAAGGGATTTTCCTACAGGGAGCACCCCAAGTCCCCTTGGACTGAGACCCATTGGGGTTTCACAAAAGAAGCCCTGTGGTCAAGGTGGTCAGTACAAAGCATTTGTTAGGGGAAGAGATGTGCAGAGAGGCCTGCGACGTCCTCATCATGGACAGTGAGACAGAGGTGTCCTTCCTAGGCGTGCCTAGCATGTGGGGTCAAGTGTAGCATTTATAAGAGTGTAAGGAATTTGTGTTAGGCCTGTACTGGTGTTTTGCAGCAATTGGGACAACCATCTAACCACATGTATCAGTTCCTGTGAAGGTCCAAGGCTCAGGCCTGTGTTCAGTTTGCCTGAAAACATGCAGGAGCCTGGTCAGAGTGGCCAACAAATGGTTTCCAGGTCAGGATAGAAAAAAATTAGAGGAACTAGGGATCCTACACATACCACCTTCCTCCTCAGACACTGGCCTTGCCCTCTGCCAAGGAGACCCAGGAGGCCCTGCCTGGAGATGGCCCTAGCCCATTATTGGTCATATTTATTATATTTTTGACTTGCAGTTGCCCCCATGATCCTCCTGGAGTCGCACTGTGCTGCAGCCCGGGACACGGTGCAGTGCCTGTGTGTGGTGAAATCCAACCCCGAGCCCTCCGTGGCCTTCGAACTGCCATCTCGGAACGTGACGGTGAACGAGACGGAGCGCGAGTTTGTGTACTCTGAGCGCAGCGGCCTCTTGCTCACCAGCATTCTCACCCTGCGGGGCCAAGCCCAGGCCCCGCCCCGGGTCATCTGCACCACCAGGAACCTCTATGGCACCAAGAGCCTGGAGCTGCCCTTTCAGGGAGCCCGTGAGTGGCATGGTCTGGGGGGATGGGAGCCACAGGCAGGAGGAAGCCCCTCTGATCTTCTCCCTGCTCTTGAGCTGATGATCAGCCACTGAGCATGGGCTTATCAAATAGCAAGATCCTAGCTTGGCGGGGTATCCTAGTTATGGGCATAAGGCTGAGGCAGGAGGACTGTAAATTCTAGGTCTTTCTGGACTATAGACTGAGTTCAAGGCCTGCTTAGGCAACTTAGAGAGACATAATTTTAAAAAGTATATGTGTGTGTGTATATATATATACACACACACACACACACATACACACATATATGTGTGTGTGTGCATGTGTACACATTTGGGGCTGGAGAGATAGCTTAGAGGTTAAAACACTTGCCTGTGAAGCCTAAGGACCCGTGTTCCACTCTCCAGATCCCATGTAAGCCAGATGCACAAAGGTGAGGCAAGCACATGGTCACACATGCCCACTAGGTGGCGCAAGTGTCTGGAGTTCAATTGCAGTGGCTGAGACCCTGGCACACCAGTTCTCTCTTTCTCTTGCTCACTCATTTGCTCTCTAAAAATTTTTTTAAAGTAAAAAAAAACCCATATATACATATATATTTAAGAGGATTGGGAGGTGGGTCGAACACTAACGTGGAATCCACCAGTGAGGGGCTTGGGGGAGTGGCTTCTGCTGAGCCTGAGGATTCCTGCTTTCCCTCACCTGTTCCTCCAGCAAGTGAAGTGATGGTGGTGGAGCTTGGGGCCTCCATGTCAGTCAGTTGGCGCAAGGATGCTGCACCTGTGTTAATGTTTTGATTAGTCCCCTGAGAACCCAGGTGGCCTCACCCCCACTAGCAGACCTGAGCGCTCCTGGGCCTTCTTTCTTCCCAGACCGACTGATGTGGGCCAAGATTGGGCCAGTGGGTGCCGTGGTCGCCTTTGCCATCCTGATTGCCATTGTCTGCTACATCACCCAGACACGTAGAAAGTGAGTGTCCTCCAGGCCGACTTGGGATGGCATTTTCCAAGGGTGGGCGGGTGAGGGGTGGGGGAAAGTCAAAGGAGGGTGGCTAGTCCTGGATGTGTGGGGAAGGACAGATTCCTAGAATGTTCCACGGGGATCATGCCAGGGTCTGGCCCAGATGCTTTATGCCTTCCTTCCTGTCCTGTCCACCTTCCATGACCCAACCTCCCAGCCTGCAGGAAGCTCCCTGCCACACAGCCAGGACAGGAGCCCTGGAGAGAGGGTGGGATGGGAGCCACTCTGGGGACCCTTGGGTGGGGAGAAGGAGACCCAGGAGCCTCACCAGGGCTGACATGTCGTGCCCTGCAGAAAGAACGTGACAGAGAGCCCCAGCTTCTCAGCGGGGGACAACCCCCATGTCCTGTATAGCAGCGACTTCCGAATTTCTGGGGCACCGGACAAGTACGAGGTGAGGGCCACAGCCCTGTGGCTCCAAGGCTCCAAGTTAGCCTGGGAATATCAAGATTTGGGGGATACCACAGATAACAGTGAGGCCTATGAGGCCAAGGGGCAGAGGGAGGAGTTGTGGAGGGCTGGGCTGGCACTGGAGGCTGGGAGGAGGTACCAGCTGAGGCTAGGAGGAGGGAAAGAGGGAGGGCCCCCAGCCGCCCGTGCCCTCGATGTCTGTACTGTGACTGCATTTCCTTCTCCAATAGTCCAGAGAGGTCTCTGCCTTGGAATCTCACTGAGAGCCCCAGGAGGTAGGTTCCAGGGGCCTCAGTGTACCAGCCTCGGGGCCCTCGCTGGGCCTTGGGGTTGGTGTGCATGTGTGTGCGTCGAGTCAGGCGTCTATGGTGCTCTCTAGTGAAGCCTGGTCTTGTCAACCCGGGCTTTGTCTGTTCTGTCCCAACTCTGTTCCCTTCTGTCTGAAGCCACTGTCCTGTGTGTGTGCCCAAATGCCTGTGGGGTGGGACATAGGGGTGGACTGCATGCTGGGGAAACCAAAGCCGAAGTCCTATCTCCAGGAGGGAGTTCCTGCCAAATCCGCAGAGGGAAGGCTTACCCGGTCAGGCATTGGCAAACTTTATGAAAGTGGGTAGTGTCTGTTCAAGTAGATCAATCTAGAAAGGTGTTCTGGGATGTTTTGTGCCTTTACCACCCCTCTGCTGAAGAAGACTTCCTGTAGACAAGGAATCTGTAGGCATATATCAGTGTTAACAGTGAGGAAGGGTGTGGTGGTAAGGGCACCAGTATGAACAAAGGCCCTGCAGTTGCATATGGTGACTGTGGGTTTCCCAAGCTTGTAGTCCTGAAGTCCAGGGCTTTAGGGCTGAGCTAGAGGGTCATAGAAATGCCAACACCCCAATCCTTTGATGGGGAAAAGAGGGAGGGGGTTCCTGCTCATGAGTTCTTCTCCCCTCCCAATAGAGCGAGAGGCGCCTAGGATCTGAGAGGAGGCTGCTGGGCCTTCGGGGGGAACCCCCAGAGCTGGACCTGAGTTATTCCCACTCGGACCTGGGAAAACGACCCACCAAGGACAGCTACACCCTGACGGAGGAGCTGGCTGAGTATGCTGAAATCCGCGTCAAGTGAGGAAGCTGGGGGCAGCCTGCATGGCCACCCCTGCTCAGGACCCTTGCTGGCCCCCACTGGCTGTGGGCTCCCTTCCTCCTGAAAGTGGTGGCAACTGAGGCAGGAAGGGGCAGAGCAGGTGGCAGTGAGGTCCTGGGGGGCCCAGTCCCTCCTTCCCAACTGCCCCACCCTGCCAACACCCCACCCCACATTATGGCTCCCCTCTATCCTCCTTTAACCTCAACTGTCTGGAGGGGTGTCTTGTCTATCCGTGTTATTTATTGCTATCCTTTGCCTAGTCCCCATCCCCATACCTGGCCCTGGGACCTGTACAAAGGGACATGAGTAAAATAAATGCCTCATTGCCAAATACCAGTCTAGAGCCTGGAGATTTCTTACCTGTCTTTGGGTGTATATTAATTGCTCTCTCATTTCTGTGACTAAATACCAAGCAAAAGCAACTTAAGGAAGGAAGGGTTGTTTTCACTCACAGTTTTGAGGGCACAGCCCATCACAGCAGGGAAGGATGGTGGCAGGGGCGGGAGGCAGCTGGTCACGTCACATCCACAGCCAGAAAGCACAGAGATAAATATTGGTGCTTAGTTTTCCCTCTCTCTCTCTTGCCCTTTTCCTCACCTGAGGTTGGGTCTGACTCTAACCCAGGCTGACCTGGAACTCACTCTGTAGCTCAGGCTGGCTGTGAACACATCACAACCGTCATGCGTCAGCCTCCCAAGTGCTGGAATTAAAGGCGTGCACCATGGTCGTGCCCAGCCCTTTCTTCTTTTGGTTCAGTCTAGGACCCCAGCCCATGGCATGGTACCACCCACATTCAGGATGGATTTCCCCACCTCAGTAAACCTGTCAGGAAATAATCGTATAGACACACCCAGAGGTGGTCTCCTAGTCGATTCTAAATATGGTGAAGTTGTCAATGAAGATTGACCATCACAGGAACTCGGCCATCTTACTGTTTCTAGAATGATCGCAGATGATCCCCTTTGCTGGGCTTTGTGTCAGGACATGAGCCCAGGGATTCTGAGCCCAAGGCAACTGCTAGTAACATGTGTATGCTCTGAAAGCTACCAGTTTATGCTGGTCTGACGTCTGGGTGATTTCATCTAACAGTTCTCATTTCTGCCTCAGCAAAAGTCAGGTCATCTGACAGCATTTGTCCAGACTTGCTGAAAAGGAGGATGTCTGTTCTTCTAGAGGGGCAAGATCCCCTGTGACTCAATCCCTCCCATTCCCTGTCTCCAAAACCTGATTGACCTCACTTTTTATAATTTTCATAAAAATTTTAAAAATGTTTTATTTATTGTTGTTCAATTGGGAGAGAGTGTGTGGAGAAAGGGAGAGAGAGAGAGAGAGAGAATGAATATGGGTGCACCAGGGCCCCTTGTCACTGCAACCAAACTCCAGATGCATGCAACTCTATGTGTGGCTGGCTTTAATGGGTACTGGGGAATTGAATTCTGGGCCTTCAGGCTTTGAAGACAAGACCCCAACTGCTGAGACATCTCTCCAGTCTCTGACTTCATTTCTTCAATTTATATTGTGGCACACGTAGACAGAGCAGGAAATAAAGAACCTTCTGTGATGGCTGCAGAGAGGCCATTTCAAACATACTGCGCCCCTTTCCTCCACAATGCCTCCCATTCCTCCACACTGCCTCCCTTACCTCCACACTGCCTCCCACTCCTCCACACTGCCTCCCTTACCTCCACACTGCCTCCCTTACCTCCACACTGCCTCCCACTCCTCCACACTGCCTCCCTTACCTCCACACTGCCTCCCTTACCTCCACACTGCCTCCCTTACCTCCACACTGCCTCCCTTTCCTCCACACTGCCTCCCTTACCTCCACACTGCCTCCCTTTCCTCCACACTGCCTCCCTTACCTCCACACTGCCTCCCACTCCTCCACACTGCCTCCCTTACCTCCACACTGCCTCCCCACTCCTCCACACTGCCTCCCTTACCTCCACACTGCCTCCCTTACCTCCACACTGCCTCCCACTCCTCCACACTGCCTCCCTTTCCTCCACACTGCCTCCCTTACCTCCACACTGCCTCCCTTACCTCCACACTGCCTCCCTTTCCTCCACACTGCCTCCCTTACCTCCACACTGCCTCCCTTTCCTCCACACTGCCTCCCTTTCCTCCACACTGCCTCCCTTACCTCCACACTGCCTCCCACTCCTCCACACTGCCTCCCTTACCTCCACACTGCCTCCCTTACCTCCACACTGCCTCCCTTACCTCCACACTGCCTCCCTTACCTCCACACTGCCTCCCTTTCCTCCACACTGCCTCCTTTTCCTTCATGCTGCCCCCTTTCCTCTACTTGGCCCCTTTCCTCCACACTGCCTCCCTTACCTCCACACTGCCTCCCTTACCTCCACACTGCCTCCCTTTCCTTCACACTGCCTCCCACTCCTCCACACTGCCTCCCTTTCCTCCACACTGCCTCCCTTTCCTCCACACTGCCTCCCTTTCCTCCACACTGCCTCCCTTTCCTCCACACTGCCTCCCTTTCCTGCACTCTGGCCCCCTTCCTCCACACTGCCTCCTTTTCCTCCACACTGCCTCCCTTTCCTTCACACTGCCTCCCACTCCTCCACACTGCCTCCCTTTCCTGCACTCTGGCCCCCTTCCTCCACACTGCCTCCCTTTCCTCCACACTGCCTCCTTTTCCTTCATGCTGCCCCCTTTCCTCTACTTGGCCCCCTTCCTCCACACTGCCTCCTTTACCTCCACACTGCCCCCTTTCTTCCACACGGTCCCATTTTCCTCCACACTGTCTCCCTCACTCCATAATGCCCCCCCCATCTCCTTACTGCACTTTGCATCCTCAGTCTCCCAAACATTAAGCAGCAGCTGTGTGGTGAAGGTCCCCGAACATGGACTATCCACTGTAAGAACAGGCTGTGAAGGTGACTCAGAAAGGGCAGGTGATTTTGCCAGGGCCCATAGCTGGGAAGAGGTATAGCTATTAGATGACCTCGGTTGTTCATTTTTTCTTGTTCTTCTCCTCTTCCTCCTTCTCCTTTTCCTTTTTCTCCTCCTTCTCCTTCCTCTGGTGTGTGTGTGTGTGTGTGTGTGTGTACATTCATGCACGCTTGCACGTGCGTGCACTCTGTATGCATGGTGTGTGTATGCATAGTGTATGCACATGTGTGGAGCACAGAGGAGGTCAGGTGACCTCCTCCATCTCTCTTCTGCTTTGATTCCTTAGACAGACACTCTGGGGTTACAGGTATGTGTGGACACACCCAGCTTTTTATGTGGGTGGTGGGATGAAACTCAGGCTATCTCAGTTCCTCACAAGCCCCCAAGCTAACAAGAAGTGCTCTTACCCACTGAGCAATTTCCTCAGCCCCTGAGCTCAGTTCTATTTTATTTCAATTTTTTTTGAGAGAGAGAGAAAGGGAAGGAGAGAGAGAGAATTGGCATGCCAGAGCCTCAGCCACTGCAATCAAACTCCAGATGTCTGCACCAGCTAGTGAGCATGTGCAACCTTGAGCTTGCCTCACCTTTGTGCATCTGACTTACATGTGATCTAGAGTCAAACCTGGGTCCTTAGGCTTTGCAGGCAAACACCTTAACCACTTAGTCATCTCTCCATCCCTCACTCCTGTTTTAAAATGCAAAAGGCCAGACTCTCTCATTAAGTCTTTTAAGTCATATTGGGCAATGATTGTGTGTTGCAGGATTCCACACAATTTGCATCGATTCATCTCCATTTACTTTTTCTAATATCCCTGACAATGGGACCCAAAGTCCAATGTAGTCTATGGCACCTGGATCTCTTGGGACCTTGTTAAAAAGACACATTTTGGCTTAGTGTATAAAGGTGCTTGCTTGCAAAGCTTGATGGCCTGAGTTTAATTCCTCAGCCACCCACATAGAGTTGGACGGAATTTGTTTGTGGCAGGAAGCGACTCATGCATGCAGACACATGCACACGTATGCACAGGAACACATGCAAATAAACAAAGATTAAGAAAGAAAAGCAGCACATTTATCCACTGAGGTTATCTACTAGCCATCCCATATCCTAGCTCTGGGACCCTTGACTGTGGGATTCAAATACTCCAGGGAGGGGGCGTAGCTATCTGTGTGCTAATGAACACTGGCCAGTGTTATGATGGCCGCTAATACATAAGAAGCTGGAGTTATGGGGCCCAGACAGGTTAAGTCACTTCCCAAGGTTCCCCATCTGGTACCTGAGGAACCTAGATTTGAGCCCTAATCTCTGGCTCTGAGGTCATTGTTTGTTTTGTTTCCCCCCTGAGGTGGGGTCTCGCTCTAACCCAGGCTGACCTGGAATTTACTATGCAGTCTCAGACTGGCCTCAAACTCACAGAGATCCTCCAACCTCGGCCTCCAGAGTGCTGGGATAAAAGGCGTGCGCCACCACTCCTGGCTGAAGGTCATTCTTACTACTGTGCTACCCTGTTATTGTGATAAGCATCACCTTCAACTTCAGGGACCCTAGACTGCTGGTCTTGCAGGGACAAGGGCATGAAATCAACTGGATCTCTCCTACATGTAACCAAGCTGCAACTTGTCACACATTCTTACAAGGAGAAGGGTGGGGCATTCAGAGCATTGGTTGGGAGGGGAGCTTAGGCGTCAGAGGAAACTTCCCCTCAGAGTCACAACCGTGTGAAGCCCTAAGCAGGAGCGTAGTTGGTAAAACTCTAGGAGCTAAGCTGGGCATGGCAGCATATGACCACAGTCCCAGCACTCTGATGACAGCAGAATCATCATGAGCTTGAGACCAGCCTGGGCTACACAGTAAGGTTGAAGCCAGCTGGGCTACAGGATGAGACCCTGTTTCAAGCCTCCCCCATATTCCAAGAGTTGTGGCTGAAAATAAGTATGGGTCTCTTGACAGCTGGGATGGAAGTTTGGTCCAGTTTTCCAGTACACACCCTGGTGGGCACACCCCGACACACCCTGCCAACAGACCCAGGCTCCAGCGGGTCTGCCCGATAGAAGCGCAAGCTGAGGACTTTGCCCTGGGAGAAGAGCAGCGTCAATAAGCAGGGTTGGTGGGGTTACCCCCAGCTGCCCATGCTGGTGAGGGAGATGATCCGGAAGGGGCGACTTTGACACTTTTGTTTACGCTTCATTTAGTGTGCAACAGAACAAGCCAGCAGCAAAGCCGAGGAGGAGGCCACGTTAAACACAAAAAGGTAGGGGGAAGAAAGCGATCAGAGAAATTAGTGTGGTGCTATACTTCTGTCATGAAAGCAAGCACTTAGGAGGATCTTGAGGTCAAGGCCAGCCTGGGCTACATAGTTAAGACATGAGAATGTCTCAAAAGAAAAACAAGAACAAAACAAAACAATACAAAAACCCAAATTAAATGTATTGATTTAAAGAAACGTATTAGATACAAATATTTCCAGTGGTTCACAGGCTAAAGGTTTTGGAATGAACTCTTTTTTTTAAAAAATAGTCACTTATTTATTTCCAAGCAGAGAGAGAGAGAGGGCTGGAGAGATGGCTCAGTGGTAAGCACTTGCCTATGAAGCCGAAGGACCCTGGTTCAAGGCTCGATTCCCCAGGATCCACGTTAGCCAGATGCACAAGGGGGCGCACGCGTCTGGAGTTCTTCTGCAGTGGCTGGAGGCCCTGGAGCGCCCATTCTCTCTCCCTCTCTTTCTCTGCCTCTTTTTCTCTCTGTCTGTCACTCTCAAATAAATAAATAAATAAATAAAATAAAGAGAGAGAGAGAATGAAAAAGAGAGGGAATGGGCACACCAGAGCCTCTTGCCACTGCAAACTAATTCCAGATACATGTGCCACTTGTGTATCTGGCTTTATATGGGTAATGGGGAATCAAACCCTGGGCCGTCAGGTTTTGCAAGCAAGTGCCTTTAATCACTGAGCAATCTCTCCAACCCCTGGGCTGAACTCTTAAATTGAGGAAACAATGATATAATGTGAAGCAAAGAGCATCCAGCATTCCTACCAGTTACTTTTCTCTTGTACCAGGACAAAATACCAAACAGAAGCAACTTCAGAAAGGAAGGGTTCATTTTGCTTCACAGTTTCAGTCCATCAGGGTAGGAAAGTCACAGCCAAGTCTATGGTGGCGGGAGCGTGTAGTGGACATTCCTCACATCCTGGAAGATCTGGAAGCAGAGAGCTCAGGCCTGAATCAAGGGCAGAGATCACCATCAAGCGCCCCCCCCCCCCCCACCAGGAGTCCACTTCAGTTAGCTAGGTCAGTCCCAAAGGTTCCACAATCTTCCAGAAATAGTGTCACCAGCTGAGGGTCAAGTGTTCAAACACAGGAACCGGCACAGGACATTTCACATTCCAATTACAGCGCCGTCCCCAGTCCTCAGGCAGTGTTCTGTGATGACGTTCAGGTAGGCTGACATCAGGTTGAGGATCTGGGACTTTCTCCTCTCATCCCTTGGACTCCAGGAGAGTCCTGCATGTGCTTTATGAGCACCAGAGCTGAGCCTCAAAATAGCCACTCATGATCTCCTGAAGCGGACATTGTGGGGGAGAGATGGGACCATCAAAAGAACAGTGACCCCATTGCTGTACCCCAAGCAGTAAGCAGCTAACAGGGCACCTCAGCAGGACGTGAGGTCAGTGTGTGGACAAGGCTGCCATCCACTGAATCGAAACATTCCCTTCTACCGCACGTAGTGGTGCACGCCTTTAATCTCAGCACTTGGGAGGCAGAGGTAGGAGGATTGCCATGAGTTCGAGGCCACCCTGAGACTACAGAGTGAATTCTGGGACAGCCTGGGCTAGAGCGAAACCCCAGCTTGAAAAAACAAGAAAAAAAGACAGTCCCTTCTGGAGGGAGGAGAGAGACTCAGGAGGTAAACGAGTCTGGGAAAGCTAAAACTTAAAAGGTCACATGACCCCTCCCCAAGGTTCCAGAAGCAGGAAACCACTGCTGGAGAAGCAACTCTTCCACCTTGAGCTGCCTGGAAGTCGCAGTAGGTGACGCTTTCCTGAGTTGTCACCTGTGCTGGGGGGAGGGGCCTTTTAGGTGGTGCAGCTGCCTTTCAAGCATGCATGCTCACCCTGTCCTGAAAGTCACCCCAGTAAACTCGCCGGTCCACCAAGCTGGACTTCGATGGAACCGTGCTTTGGTCTGTGGCCTGGGCCCTATCTGGGATGAACAGACATGTACTCACATCTCCCCAGGGAAAACCTCTCACACAGCGAAGCCCCCTGCTCCTTTCTAAGAAAGGCCAAGGTGCAGAGCCAATCCCCATGGGCAGAGCATACATGTTATAGCTGAGGAACAGGAAGGAAGTCAGTGTCTGGGCAGAGTCATGGAGCTGCCATGGCTGCTCAAGGAAGCCTGATCCCAGAGATCCTCGAAAGTCGTGGGCTGGATTCAGCTGAGCAAAGTGATTAGTGTTGGCATGCTACATTTGGAGGAATCTTCCGGAGGGTTCTAAAATCCCACTGGAAGCTTTGGGCAGTGAGCGAAGGTGACCCTTAGAAGTAGAGAGAGGGTTTTGGAGGCCATGACTGTTGTCCATGAGATGAAGAAGGAAAAACTGGGTTAGGACACTTGAAGGAAAGTAGAGAATGCCAGAGAGAAGAGAAGAGTTAAAGATGGCTCCCACGGCTCCTCGGATGCCAAAAAAGACACACACACAAAAGTAGGGGGAGGGAATGACATGCAGAAGTGGTCTCTTCTGGCCTTATCCGGCCTGAGTAGGGGTTCCCAGGGCAAGAAAGGCTGAGGGCTCCCCTCGCTTGAGAAATTCTACACTGAGCAGGAGTAAGAACCCAGGCACAGTGACCCACAAGCACTGAGTGAAAGAGCCAGAGCCGAGGTCTGGCTGACTGGAAGAGAGGTGGTCAGGTCTCCTGATCTGAGAGGCTGGGGTGGCTGGGCTGTCACATGCAGGGCAGAGGCACCAGGCACCAGGCAATGGTTATAACGCTGCCAACCTCCTGGCTGAGATGATGCATCCACCCCTGACCCTCTGCCCCCCCAACATTCTCCCTGGGACAGGCGGCTCCATTATTCTTACTGATGAAATGGCTCCAGGCCACCCATGCCTACATCAAAGCCTATTCCAGGCTGAGCTGGTTGTAACATAACTGGGCTTTGGTTATGGGGGTTGGCAGGGTGGGAGCCGGAAGTAGCCTTGTCCCTAATTCCCCTCGCTCTTCACTCTAGCCACATCTGCCCGCTGGACAAGTGGAGACCATCTCTCCTCACAGGACAGCAGCCAAGCAGAGAGTCTCCTCATCCCCAAACTCAGTCCGCCTGGCCCATCTTCCCTGGGGCCTGAGCAAGAAAGAACACTGTTCTCAGACGCCTTTCTGTTCCACTCAGGCTAGGACTGAGCAGTATGGAAATCAGTGCTATTGTGACCAGATGCCCAACAGCAACACCAACTATGGGGGAGAAAAGGCTTATTTTGGCTCATGGCTTCAGAGAGATCAGGCGGTAGTGGCTCAGTCCGTGGCTATGAGCACAGTGTTATGGTCTGTTCACATCACTGGGGACCAGGAACCAGGGCTGAGCTATAATCTTCAAAGTCCCATCCCTAGTACTCTGTTTCTACCAGCCAGGTCCTACATTTTAAAGGTTCCACAGCCTCCCAAAAAAGCACCGTGCACTCAGGACCATGTGTTCCAAACACCAGTCTGCAGGGGACAGTTCAGATTCACACCCTGACAGTCTCCAGGTGTGACAGTCAGCAGAGTAAGTGACAATGTCTGTAACAACAGTTCCTTTTTACAAAGCACCCCTGCAAAGTATTAGACACTGTCAAAGTGCAAAAATGGAACTTGAAACTCACCATGAGGTTGATACCACCATCATCATCATCTTTCAAAGGAAAACAGGGAGGTCACAGCTGACGAACAGAGATGAGAAATCTGTTTAATACGTGCTCCTGTGACACAGTGTGTAGTAGGTCACACATGTGACGTGGTGAACCCTGGGGAGAAGGCACTGGCAGCACTCCTGTCTCCCAGTCCTGGGCAGGAGCTTGAGGCTCACACAGCCAGGTGTGGAACACCCACCCAGTGCTCCCTTACTTACCTGCCTCCACTACTTCCCTGGTGAGGAGGTGATAGATGGTCAAGTCACCCAAAGTGACCATCTACCTCACTGGAAGGAGAACTGGAAGGAAGAGGAGGAAAAAGGTTAAAGCTGCTATTCCCAAGAGTCCTGCCTCAACCCTGACCTTCTCCATGTTTATAAGCCTGTTGTCCAACTTCCTACTTTTACAAGGCCATGAGCAGTGCTTGGTACTGTGACCAGCAGAGAGCTCAGACATGCTTCTAGGGATGAGAAAGTTCAGGTTCTGAACCTAAGGTCTCCTGCATCCTAGGAAAGTGCTCTACCACTGAGCCATGCCCCAGCCCCTCACTGTGGATTCTAGACAAGTGCTCTACCTCTGAGCCACACCCCCAGCCCCTCACTGGTGGATTCTAGACAAGTGCTCTACCGCTGAGCCACACCCCCAGCCCCTCACTGGTGGATTCTAGACAAGTGCTCTACCTCTGAGCCACACCCCCAGCCCCTCACTGGTGGATTCTAGACAAGTGCTCTACTACTGAGCCACATCCCCAGCCCCTCACTGTGGATTCTAGACAAGTGCTCTACCTCTGAG
>CM070775.1:1602540-1775040 GCA_036346955.1 Dipus sagitta | reverse complement strand
TCTTCCCGTTCTGTCTAGATGGAAAACAGTGGGGCTGGCGATTCTGATGTTGGCTTGAATAGAGGGGCCATGTGGACAAGCCAGCTTGGAAACTGATCAGGCATGGAAAATCCATATACTCTAAGACCTGACATAGATATACAAGAGTCCCTTCCGAACTGACTCCAAGCCTGTGTCCCCTCCATCTCCTCTTTTCCTCACGTCCCTGACCTTCGTGTCTCTTGGGGTCACTCTTGGGGCCAATGGGGAGGCAGGGGGTGTGGTTAAGCACTGACTCTCTGTTACTGGAGACTTCACTCTACTTCCTGTTTCACCCTTAAATACTGCTAGGGACCCTGAAGCAGGAAGACACAGGAAAGAGGTAAAAGTCATTTTGATCTTCTCTTTTCAACAAGTAGTTATAGACCCTCATTATTTTGTGGGCTCGCGCCCAGCGCAGGGAGCACATGGCGACCTTCCTTTCTTTCTTGTGTCAGTTAAGATAGATGCACTGTCTTAGCGCATCTCCCCTGGCCAGGCTTCCTGAGTCCTCTGACATGGGAGGGTCATTGATGCCCAGGAGGGAATAATGGCTCCAGGAAGCAGCCTCAGCTCCTGCAAGGCCCTAGGCCTGAAGTGAAGAGGCCAAAAGTCGGTGTGTCGTCGTTCTGAATCTTTGTACCTCTTGACTGTCGCCTCCACACCGCACCTCACCCTTCCAGTTCCCAGGCCCAGGTTTCTGCTTCTTATGCTCTGGAGACACCTGGGAGCTCTTTGAGTAGATGCTTAGCTCTGTTCAGTGAGAGTCCCCTTCTGGCACATGCTGGGGTTCTCTGGCTGGCCTCTGCTGATGTAGCTCAGGGGTTCTTGCCAAAGGGGCCCCGCTGTCTGGAAGCCGATCTTTGCCATAGTCTTGATTCCCTCGGGAAACTGACTTTGCAAGTCTGCCAAACTTTTGACGAGAGAGAGAGAGAGAATGGGTGCACCAGGGCCTCCAGCCACTGCAAACCAACTCCAGATACATGCGCCACCTTGTGCATCTGGCTTACATGGGTCCTGGGGAGTTGAGTCTCGAACCAGGGTCCTTAGGCTTCACAGGCAAGCGCTTAACCACTGTGCCATCTCTCCAGTCCCAATTCTGCCAACTTTTGGGTGGGAAAGATAAAACCCATTCTATGCCAAAGTATGTCTACTCTCCTGCCTGATGATGTACAGTGCACGCAGGGTTTTTGAAAGAGATCGAAAAGTCCTGTACTTAGTCAAGAAGCCTCTTTAACTCCATGTGTGCATGTGTGTGGAGGTCAGAGGACCACCTCAGTGTCATTCCTCGAGAATGCTGTCTATCTTTAATCAGCCTAGACTGTCTGACCAGAAATCTCCGGGGCTCTGCCATCTCCTCAGCACTGCCGTTACAACTGCGCGTCACTATGCCTGGTTTACTTTACGTGGGTTCTGGATTGTCCTCAGCATTTTATTGACAGAGCTATCTCTCTAGCCCCTGCTGAACTTTTTGTTTGTTTGTTTGTTTTTGTTTTTCGAGGTAGGGTATCTCTCTGGTCCAGGCTGACCTGGAATTTACTATGTAGTCTCAGGATGGCCTCGAACTCATGGAGATCCTACTACTTCTGCCTCCCGAGTGCTGGGATTAAAGGCATGCGCCACCACACCTGGCCCCTGCTGAACTTTTTAACTTAGCTTTTTGCAAGTGGCCATGACCTTGAAGACACTTTTGCAAAACATTACTTGCTTCTGCAAAACTGAGGTCAGCTCTGCCTGGGAAGATGTGCTAGCTTCAGCTGGCTCACTGCTAATACATGCCCAGGCCAGGGCAGCCCTACCCTGAGGGACAGAACCCAATCCTGCTTTCAGCAAGAGGCCTATCTTTCCCCACACCTAGTAATGGTCATCCAGCAGCCTTCCCTTGCACCCTATTGCCTGGGAGATAAATGGGAGAAAAAAGGGAGACGCTGATGTAGTGCAAGGTGTGGGAAATGTTGGCAGGATGGGTGGAAGGAACTCATGTGCACTGACACCGGAGACACACTCTGTGGGCACACCCTGCAAGTTCCCCAGGGGGCCAGCTCAGAGTTCACAACCATGTAAATAGAGTTAAATTTAACTCTGTGTAAAATGAAGGATGGTGGAGGGCAAGCTCATGGGGGCGGGGGCGGGGCGAGGAATCAGTTGCAATTTGGTGGCTTCTGAACACACAGATAGGTTCTGTTTGACCAACACTGTATTTTCTTGTTGTTGCTTGAGATGGAGTCTCACTTGGTATCCCAGCCTGGCCTTGAACTTATGATCCTCCTACTCAGGCACCCAAGTGCTGGGATTTTTAGCCATGCACCACCATGCCTAGTCCTGCATTTGTTTTGTTTTATTTTCTTTATTTGTTTTTGAGACAGAGTCTCAAGTATTCCAGGCTGGCTTTGAACTCTGTATGTATTTGAGAATGACTTTGTACTTCTGATCCTCCTGCTGATACCTCTCAAGTGCTGAGATTATAGGTGTGTGCGACCACACCCAGCGGATGTGCTGCCGGAGACCGAGGCCTTCGTGAAGGCCTGCAGCCCTCGAGCAGTTAGGATGGAGTGTCCAGTCGAAAGTGTGTTTTTGCCAGGCGTGGTGGCGCACGCCTTTAATCCCAGCACTCAGGAGGCAGAGATAGGAGGATCACCTTGAGTTCAAGGACAGCCTGAGACTACAGAGTGAATTACAGGTCAGCCTGGGCTAGAGCAATACCCTACCTTGAAAAAGAAAGTGTGTTTTTGTGGTACAGGGAACTAAAAGAAGGACTTTGTCCATGCTAGATCAGCACTCTACCACTGAGCTATATGCCTAGTCCTCCTTAGGTATTTATTTACTTATTATTTGTTTATTTAAGAGAGAGAAAGAATGGGCACTCCAGGGCTTCCTCATTCTGCGAATGAACTTCAGACACATATGCTACTTTGTACATCTGGCTTTATGTGGGAACAGGGGAAATTGAACCCAGGACATCAGGCTTTGCAAGCAAACACTTTAAACTGCTTAGCCATCTCTCCAGCCTCTATGTATTTTTTTTAATGCTTTTACTTATTTATTTGTTGGCAAGGAGATAGAGAATAAATGGGCATTACAGGGCCTCTAGCAGCTGCAAATGAATGCTAGATGAACGTGTCACTTTGTGCATTCAGCTTTACATGGGGCTGAGGAATCGAACCCAAGTAATTAGCTTCACAGGCAAGTGCCTTAACCACTGAGCCAGCTCTCCAGTCCAATGCCCTATGTATTGTTTTTTTGTTTTTATTTTAATTTTAATTTTATTTTTTTGGTTTTTTGAGGTAGAGTCTCACTCTAACCCAGGCTGACCTGGAATTCACTATGTAGTTTTAGGGTGGCCTTGAACTCATGGTGATCCTCTTAGCTCTGCCTCCTGAGTGTTAGGATTAAATTAAAAGGTTTTTAAAGCAAAAAAATTCATATGTAAAGCTAGCCCTTTCGTTACTGTAGAGTTAGGAAGAAATATAAGGAGTATTGGACAGTCCGAGCCTCTCATCCACCTGCAACAATTGCATGAGACTGGCCCCACCACCACCACTGCTGGACAAAACATGCCTGTTCTTCCCTGTGTGAGTCCATGTTCCCTACCAGCACCTGGGGCCCATGAGTGGGTCCTTTGTTCCACATTCCTCTCTGAAACCTTCCAGCTCCCTCTGTCACACCTCACTATTGGCATATTTTAATTTTTACATTTTTGCTTAGTACCAGGTATTGAACCTGAGACCTTCTGCACATACTAGGCCAAAACTCTAACCACTGAACAACACTGTGGCACTGAGCTACACTGTACCACTGAGCCACATCCCTAGCCCGTCACTGGTGGATTCTAGACAAGTGCTCTACCACTGAGCCACACCCCCAGCCCCTCACTGTGGATTCTAGACAAGTGCTCTACCTCTGAGCCACGCCCCCAGCCCTCACTGTGGATTCTAGACCAGTGCTCTACCGCTGAGCCACACCCCTAGCCCTCACTGTGGATTCTAGACAAGTGCTCTACCACTGAGCCACGTCCCCAGCCCCTCACTGTGGATTCTAGACAAGTGCTCTACCTCTGAGCCACACCCCTAGCCCTCACTGTGGATTCTAGACAAGTGCTCTACCACTGAGCCACGTCCCCAGCCCCTCACTGTGGATTCTAGACAAGTGCTCTACCTCTGAGCCACACCCCTAGCCCTCACTGTGGATTCTAGACAAGTGCTCTACCACTGAGCCACGTCCCCAGCCCCTCACTGTGGATTCTAGACAAGTGCTCTACCACTGAGCCACGCCCCTAGCCCTCACTGTGGATTCTAGACAAGTGCTCTACCTCTGAGCCACGCCCCTAGCCCTCACTATGGATTCTAGACAAGTGCTCTACCACTGAGCCACACCTCCAGCCCCTCACTGTGGATTCTAGACAAGTGCTCTATCCCTAAGCCACATCCCCAGCACTCTTTTTCTTCACTTTTTATTTTGAAATAGTGTTTTGCAAAATTGAGTAGGCTGGATTGAACTCCTTCTGTAGCCAGGCTGTCCTTGAACTTAAAATCTTCCACCTCTCAAACAGCTTGCTATTCTAGACCTGTACCACTAGGCCTGACTCATGATTGGTTTAGAGTAACCTTTATTTATTTATTTATTGACAACTTCCATCATTATAAACAATATCCCATGGTATGCCCTCCCTCCCCCCGCACTTTCCCCTTTGAAACTCCATTCTCCATCATATCCCCTCCCCATCTCAATCAGTCTCTTTTATTTTGATGTCATGATCTTTTCTTCCTATAATGATGGTCTTATGTAGGTAGTGTCAGGTGCTGTGAGGTCATGGATATCCAGGCCATTTTGTGTCTGGAGGAGCACGTTGTAAGTCCTCCCCTTCCTTTGGCTCTTACATTCTTTCTGCCACCTCTTCTGCAATGGACCCTGAGCCTTGGAAGGTGTGATAGAGATATTGCAGTGCTGAGCACTCCTCTGTCACTTCTCAGCACAATGGTGCCTAGGATAACGTTTTTTTTTTTTTGGGGGGGGGGTTCAAGGTAGGGTCTCAGTCTAGCCCAGGCTGATCTAGAACTCACTCTTTAGTCTCAGGCTGACCTCGAACTCACAGCAATACTCTTACCACCGCCTCACAAGTCTACAACACCTGGCTAGAATAAACTTTTCCTATCTTTCAAGTCACCTTATCTTTCCCCAATGTAAAGTCCTTCACCAGTAACTGAGGGATATCCCTATAGGATCTGGCATTTGAGGTGCACAATGATCTGGCTCCCCAGAGCCTGAAAGCAGAACAGGAAGTATAAAAAAATTACAAATGGGGTTGGGGAAATTTCTCTGTGGTTAAAAGGGCCTGCTAGCAAAGCCTGCCTGGGTTGGCCAAGGTTCAGTTCCCCAGTAATCACATAAAGCCAGATGCACAAAGTGACACATTTGTCTGTAGTGGGAAGAGCCCTTGGTGTGCCATCCTCTCTCTGTTCATAAATTTAAAAAAATTCTTAAAAAAATTACAAATGGATGTTTTTTTATAAAAGATATCAGTTTTATTTATTAGAGTCAAAGAAAGAGGGAGAGAGAGAGACAGAAGAGTGAGAATGGGCACACTAGGGCCTCCAGCCCACACATGGATATATTGATAAAAGGAAGAGAGGGAGGGAGGAAGAAAGAAGGGGAGATGTTGAAGGAAAAGCACAGTGTGCCCAGAAAAGGCCCCATGAGCCTCCTGAATGCCACATCCCCATGACGGTCCCTGGGATCAGAGGAAGGGCTCAGAACTTGGTGGGTGGGAGAGAAGCAGCCAGATGGTTCAACCATAATTTTGTTTGTTTGTTTGTTTTTTCGGGGTAGGTTCTTGCCTCTAGCCCAGGGTGACCTGGAATTCACTATGGAGTCTCAGGGTGGCCTTGAACTCATGGCAATCCTCCCACCTCTGCCTACCGAGTGCCAGGATTAAAGGTGTATGCCACCATGGCCAGCTTCCATAAACTTTGTTTTTGGTGGAGGGGATGCAATTGAGACAGTCTCACTAAGTTGTCCAGACTGGCCTCAAACTTGTGACCATGGTACTGCCATCATTTCCCGAGTGCTGAGATGCGAGACATGCACTACCAGGTGTGGCTTAAAGACAAACCCTTCTTGGCTTAGGTCCTGCCCAGACAAGACACCATGCGTGGCCTCTGCCTGTGGCTCCTCCTCATTCCGGGTAAGGGCTGTGGCCTGGGCCAGCACCTGGGTGTGGGGACTGCAGTGGGCAGTGCAGAGAGGATGGAAATGGGGGGTGGGGCGGGGCAGGCAGGTGCAGAGAGAAAGATCTGCTCCTGTGCCTTGTTTCGCTGGGTCTCCCGGAATCTCAGTTCAGATGGAAGTCTGTGTGCCTCGGGCCCCTCAGTCATGCTTTCTCGTCCCGCTGTGGGTTTCAGAATGCTTGGCTTCTCATCAGAGACTCCAATGGCTGGTTAAGATTCCCTCCACCCTCCAAGCCTGGGAAGGCTCTTGCATCTGGATTCCTTGCCAATACCAAATCCCGAAGTCGTCTGCATTTCTGGACAAGTTCTTCCTGTACCAGAACTATAGGTTTGAGGACGGCATCAAAGACTTCAATGGGACTATCCTCTATAGTAATACCAAGATCTGGCAGTTTCCTTCTCAGCAGGGAAGGGTACGGTTCCTGGGAAACAAAATGCGTAACTGTACCCTGAGCATCCACCCAGTACACGTCAGTGACAGCGGCAAGCTGGGGCTGAGGATGATGTCAGAAGGAGACAAGTGGATGAAGGAGATCTATCTCAACGTCTCCAGTAAGGCTGTGGGGAGGAGCGGCCCACGTCAGAGGGGCAGGAAGGGAGGTGGAAGCACTGAGTTGCCTGTGACATCAAGCCGGGGCAGGACAAGATGGCTCTGTGACTAATTTGCAGCACGAGAGCTTGTCCCAAGTCACCCTGGCCCTCAGCTCCTGTCCATTCTGGATTCTGGGGTCTACATTGTTTAATATTCTAATCTTTCAAGAGAGGATTGGAAATTTGGATTGTCAAGTGAAATCTCCCAATGTTAGTGACCCCTTCAAAGCTAGACGACACATGGGGTAGGGGCAGGTATGGCCCATTAGTCATGGCCAGGGTCCTAAAGATCATGGTCAATCTACCCTTGGCCTGTTTTTGTCAGTGACCACTACTAAGTGACCTGATACTATGCTTGTAGGATAGTCTAGCCTGGGGAAGACCTGAGGCACACAGCCCTCAGCTCTCCCTCTGAAAGCAATGCTGTGTTCGGCTGCCTCCAAGAGTGAGGCCATGAAACACACACGGCCATCAGGTCACCAACACTAAGGAATATGTGTTGAACTAAACTGATGAAATTCTCTCAGGGGTGGTGGGAGGGACGACCCTGAGGCCATTCAGAAGGCGAAGGACAATGAGGAGAGGAAACGAATGGATGTAAAATCCAGTTCCCAGGAGGCTTTGCGTCCCCAAGGCCTCCCAGAGGGTATTTTAACCAAGAAACAAAGTGGGGTAGTCTGGCAAGGGATTCCCTGGGGCCACTTGGGACACGGTGTTTGAAGCCAGGAGTGGAAAGCCAGCCCTGCCGAGGACCCCCGCTCGCCAGGCCCTCCAGCTTTGTCCTTGCTCTCTTTCAGAAACACCCTTCCCACCTTCCATCCAGCTCCCTCCAGAAGTCCAGGAAAGCACGACAGTAGCTCTGACCTGCTTGTTGAATTTCGCCTGCTATCAGTACAACATCCAACTAGAGTGGTCCCTGAAGGAGCCTGCAGTGACCTCTACTGTCCTTTCTCCCGATAATGTCTACACTGAGAGCAAGCTTACCTTCCAACCACAGTGGACAGACCATGGGAAGAATGTGACGTGCCAGGTCAGGAATGCTACCCAAGTGCTCTCCGAGGCCACAGTGCGGCTAGATGTCAAGCGTGAGTCTCTTTATGGGAAGGACACTGTCTTTGTCACATTCTCTTCAGCCCTTACTGAACCCTGGAAAGGGTAATAGGGAGTCTTCATGAAGGCCAATGGTCACCTGCTGCTGGGGATGGCTCAGCCTCTCATGCTATCCTTGTTGGTCCTGGTCAGGAGGCAGGTTCATTCCAGTCTCTGCTCTGGTCTAAGAATAAGACACTCTAAGCTGGGAATGGTAGTGCACACCTATAGTCTTGTCACTCAGAAGTCTGAAGTGAGAGAAATGTCAAGCTCAAGGCCAGCCTGAGCTACATAGGCTGGAAATGTAGCTCAGTGGTACTTGTTTGCCTCATATATATGAGGATCTGGGTCAACCTCCAGCACCACTAATTCAATCAAATGGTCAATGAATCAGTCAGTCAGTCAGTCAATCAGTCCATCCATCCATCTATCCATCCTCCCTCAAGCCTTAGCATGCTTTGAGGATCATCTGGCTAGGTTTCTTTGTTCTCCCTTGAGGAGAAATTGCTTCACATTATTATTTTAAACTCATTCACTCAATAAATATTTATTGTGAACCAATTAGGTCTTAACTTGGATGCCACATTAGGTGAGATTTGGCCTGGTGGAACATGTACTGTATTAGGATAGATGCCAAAGAAACAGACTAACCAAGAAATACAGAACATAACTGCTGGTACGATGAACATATTAAGAAAAATAAAGAATGGACTGAAGACAAGACTCAGTGGCTAAAGGTTCTTGCTTGTGAAGTCTACCATCCCTGGGTTCAACTCCCCAGTACCTATGTAAAGCCAGATGCACAAAGTGGTGCATGCATCTGGAGTTCATTTGCAGTTTTGCAGTGGCAGGGGCCCTGGTGCATCTGTTCTCCCCTCCCCCATCTCTCTGCTTATAAATAAATACATAACAATATTTTTAAAAAGAAAAATAAAGAAAACAGGGTTAGATGGGGGTGAGGGGGATGGAGGGAAACTTCCTTGCAGAAGGCAAATTCTGGTGGATATGAATGGAGGGAGAGACTTGGGCAAGCCAAGAATCTTCCAAGGAGAGCCAGTGAGGAGGGCTCAAAGAAGAAGCATGGTATGTCCATGATAGAGCCAAAGGCAAGAGAGGTCAGAGTTCATGGGCCAAGTTTATAAGCCCTCTGAGGGCCAAATGGTAAGAGAGGAAGTAGAAGGGGCAGGGCATTGAGTCTCCTGGGCTGCAGGACCCCATGAGAAGCTCTGATTGACAGGACTAGGAAGCCAACTAGCTCCTGGTGGAGACAAAGCCACAGGAGACATGAGAAGTGGGGAGCGGGGACGAGCGAGGGGACGGCCACGTTCACCTGGGAAGAGCAGAGAGCCACGTGTGGGCGAGGCCCTGCCTTGTCAGAATAAATGCTGCCACTGAGAACCCTGCCTTGTCCCCTGATGGTGCTTCTGCTCTTCCAGATGTCCCAAAGTTGACTATCAAGGTCATTCCCAGAGAGGCTGCTGTCATGGAGGAAGGCTCTGTGTCCATGACGTGCCAGGTTATCAGCAGCAACCCAGAGTACACGACTCTGTCCTGGTTCAAGGATGGGAACCTCTTGAGGGGCGAGAAGACACCTACGCTAAACCTGTCCTCAGTGACCAAGGACATGAGCGGGAAGTACCACTGTGAGGCCTCCAACAACATGGGCCCAGGGAAGTCGGAAGAAGTGACCGTCACAGTGTGGTGTGAGCATCCTCAAAGCAGACAGGGGAGGCTGGAAGTTAGCAGGGTCCTCAAGAGGTCACAGTGCTGGCTCTCAAAACTGCTTGCACAAATGGGAGGGGTCTGCTCACTTCCCGCTTGTTTCTGTACCTCTTTCCAGATGCTCCAGAACCTTCCATGGTTCAGATCCACCAGTCACCTACTAAGGAAGGAAAACCAGTAGAGATGATTTGTGTGTCACCGGCCAGTCCACGTCCAAAAAATTACACTTGGCATCACAACAGGAAAAAAATGCCCGGAAAGACACAAGAGAAGTTTCAGATTCCCAGGGTCTTCCTCTGGCATGCTGGGAATTACTCCTGCTTGGCAGAAAACGAGCTGGGGACTGGAAAGATTGGTCAGGAATCCCAGCTGGATGTCCAATGTGAGTGGCCGCATGAGCTCTGTTCTTAGAAGGGAAAGACAGCAGATGGGGCACAGGGCATGCCAGGGTGTGAGAGGGCCGACCAAGCAGGGTGTCCAGATGCCTAAGCTTGACATCTGTCCTCCAGATGTCCAGACCAAGCCTCATCTGTGGCAGGTGCTCTGCAGATGTTTGTGTGTCTCCAGACTCTGGTGGTCCGAGCCTGCCATTCCAGCTACCTGCCCAGGAAGCTGAAGCAGGAGTATCAAAAGTTCAAGGCTTGCCTGGGCTATAGAATGAGCTCAAGGTCAGCCTGGGCAATTTAGTGTCAAAAGAGGGCTGGAGAGATGGCTTAGTGATTATGGAATTTTCCTGTGAAGCCTAAGGACCCAGGTTTGATTCCTCAGTACCCATGTAAGCCAGATGCACAAGGTGACACATGTGTCTGGAGTTCATCTGCAGTGGTTGGAGGTCCTGGCATGCCCATTTTTTTCCTCTCTCTCTCCAATAAAAACAAGTCAAAAGAAGGGTTAAAGAGATGACTTAGTAGTTAAGGCACATGGCTACAAAGCCAAAGGACCCAGATTAGATTCCCTAGGACCCATGTAAACCAGATAAACAAAATGGTGCATGCATCTGGAGTTTGTTTGCAGTGGCTGAAGGCCCTGGTGCACCCATTCTCTCTCTCTCTCTCTCCCTCCCTCCCTCTTCTCTCTCTCTCAAATAAATAAATAGAAATAAAAACCCCAACACTTTTTAAACAAAAATGTCAAGAGAAGGCTGGAGATGTGACAAAGTGCTTTTCTAGAAATCTACCAGTGTGAGGCTGGGGACATGACTTGGTGAGAGTGCTTGCCTAGCGTGTGGGAGGCCCTGGCTTCCATCCCCAACACTGTGAAAGGACCTGAGGATGTAGCTCAGCTGGCACAGTGCCTTGGGTTCAACCCCTTGCACCATATAAATGACTCAGTGTGGTGGAGAGTGCCTGTAATCGCAGCACTTGGGAGATAGAAAGCAAGAGGATCAGAAGCTCAAGGTCATCCTTGGCTACACAGCAAGTTTGAAGCCAATCTGGATCACGTGAGATGAGATCCTGTATAAAAAAAAAAAAAAAAAAAAACACAAATAGGCAGGAAGCAGAGGTAGGAGGGTCTCTGAGTTTGAGGTCCCTCTGAGACTATGTAGTGAATTTCAGGCTCCTACTTCAAAAATATTTTTAAAAAGCCAGGCGTGGAGGCGCACACCTTTAATCCCAGCACTTGAGAGGCAGAGGTGGGAGGATCACCATGAGTTCGAGGCCACCCTGAGACTACATAGTGAATTCCAGGTCAGCCTGGGCTAGAGTAAGACCCTACCTCAAAAAAAAAAAAATTAAAAAAAAATAAACAGGAATGTCAACATCTTGGCTTCACTGGGGACACCACATTCATGGGCTGAAGCTATGTCCCTGAAGAAATCCTGAAAGTTTTGAGAACTGCAAATGTCTCATTATTTCCTCATGACTAGACCCTCCTCAACATTCAACCTTATCAAGTTGACTCCAGGGCTGAGGATGCACTGGTGCTGGGTGAGCGTCCGCACAGCCGACACAGGGTTGCAGCAGCACCAGCAGCAGTGTTTAGTGTCTGTCACGTGCCTCATGCTGCTCAAAGGGCATCATCTGGGAGAATTCTTCGAGGTTCCGTGTTCCTGGTGCCCTATTTCACAGATGAGTAAACTGCAGCCTACTGTCACAGAACTTTAAGAGCAGATGTCCAGCAGTGTCTCCAGAGCTGTGCTCCAGCTGGGGTGCACCTTCCCCCCTCAAGCCTCAGCCAGGCAAAATAGCCACAGATGCAAGGGGGAAGCGGGAGGCTTCCTTGCACTCATGCAACGGCTGTGGGAATGCAGGGTGCACGTGGGGTGGAGAGGAAGCAGTAAGGAAAGGGTTTTATGAGAAGCAGCCTTGCAGCTGCATCTGATGGTGCAGGCCTGCAATCCCAGCTCCTCAGGAGGATAAAGCTGGAGGATCACAAGTTCAAGGCCTGCCTGGGCCACTTAGCAAGACTTAAACTCAAAAAGTAAAAAGTTCTTTCTCACTTTTGCCTCTTTCTCTCTCTCTCAAATAAATAAATAAAATATAAAAATTATATATCAAAGGGGGGGCTGGAGAGAGGGCTTAGCAGTTAATGAACTTGCCTGAGAAGCCTAAGGACCCAGGTTCGAGTCCTCAATACCCACATAAGCCAGATGCACATGGTGGTGCATGTGTCTGAAGTTCGTTTGCAGTGGATAGAGGCCCTGGTGTGCCTATTCTTTCTCTCTCTCTACCTGCCTCTTTCTCTCTCTTAAATAAATAATTGAAATATTTGAAAAAAAAATTTAAGTAAAAATGTGGCTGGGATGTAACTCAGTATGGTAGAGTATGTGCCTAGCACATGAGAGATCACAGATTTAATCTGTAATACTACAAAAGAAAAGAAAATTGCCTTTGCTCCACTAACCCCTCTGCTCTCTACACTCAGATGCCCCCAAGGAGGTAACTACGGTGATCCGGAGCTCAACACCCATCCGAGAAGGAGACATGGTGACCCTGTCCTGCAGCTACAACTCCAGCAACCCAGCAGTTACCCACTACGAGTGGAGCCCTCAAGGCTCCTGGACCCAGCCCACGCCCGGGGTGCTGTGGATTCCGAGAGTTGCCTGGGATGCCACACCTATCGCCTGTGCAGCCTGCAATGAGTGGTGCACCTGGGCTTCCCCTGTCAGCCTGGATGTCCAATGTGTGTGACAGGGACAGGGACATCTGGGAACTGCAAGGCAGGAGATGTCAGCCTGGGCAAGAGAGCATTCAAAGTAGAGCCAGGCAGTCCAGGTTAAGGAGACAGGAAATGCTGGTTAAGGGGGCAGGAAGTCTTGGATAAGGAGTCAGGAAGTCCTGGGAAAGGAGTCAGGAAGTCCTGGGAAAGGAGTCAGGAAGTCCTGGTTAAGGAGACAGGAAGTCCTAGGTAAGGAGTCAGGAAGTCCTGGTTAAGGAGACAGGAAGTCCTGATTAAGGAGACAGGAAGTCTTGGGTAAAGAGACAGGAAGTCCTGGGTAAGGAGTCAGGAAGTCCTGGTTAAGGAGGCAGGAAGTTGTGGGTAAGGGGGCAGAAAGTTCTGGGTAAGGAGGCAGAAAGTGCTGGTTAAAGGGCAGGCAGTACTGGTTAATGAGACAAGAAGTCCTGGGTAAGGGGGCAGGAAGTCCTGGGTAAGGGGCAGGAAGTCCTGAGGATAAAGGGAAGAGCCAAAATGTCACCCAAGGCCCTGTCCCCACAGATGCCCCCAGGGATGTGAAGGTCCTGAAACTCAGTCCCCAGACAGAGATTCATGCTGGTCACCATGTCCAGCTCCGATGCCTGTTCTCGGGGAGCCACCCTGCAGGAGTTCACTTCTTCTGGAAGAAAAATGGAGGTTTTCTGGTGGAAGGAAGAGACTTGAACTTCGACTCCATCTCCCCAGAAGATGCTGGACATTACAGCTGCATGGTCAACAACTCCATTGGACAGACCTCATCAGAGGCCTGGTGGCTCCAAGTGCTGTGTGAGTAGCTAGAACTGGAGGCTGGGTATTGAGAAGGGCAGGTGACCGGCAGGCAGGTCTGACTTGGTTTCCCCTTGCAGATGCTCCTCGGAGGCTGCGTGTGTCCATTAGCCCGGAGAACAGTGTGATGGAGGGGAAGAAGGCAGTTCTGACCTGTGAGAGCGAAGCCAACCCTCCCGTCTCACAGTATGCCTGGTTTGACTGGAACAACCGAGACCTTACCTACGCTGGCCAGATGCTGCATTTGGAGCCTGTGAAGGTCCAGCACTCTGGCTCTTACCGTTGCCAGGGTGCCAATCAGCTGGGTGTGGGCGAATCACAGCCTACCACCCTCACTGTCTACTGTAAGGCCCTCCCCTCTTTTCTCAGGCTCTTCTCTGGCCTCACTGTGACTATACCGTCTCCTCCTCTGCACTCCCAGGCCATCGCTGCTCCACAGCTTGCGGGTGTCCTAGACCTCCGTCTGTCTCTTTCCCTCAATCTTTCCCTCTTAGGCTGTACAGCCTTGCAGATATCTTCAGCTCCTATTTCTTTATTTAAAATTAAAGTTTTTATTTTAGAGGGAGAGAGAGGGAATTGGTGCACCAGAGCCTCAGCCACTGCAATCAAACTTCAGATGCCTGCGCCACCTAGTGGGCGTGTGCGACCTTGCACTTGCCTCACCTTTATGCATCTGGCTTACGTGGGATCTGGAGAGTCAAACATGGGTCCCTAGGCTTTGCAGGCAAGCACCTTAACTGCTAAGCCATCTCCCAAGCCCTAATTTTTAAAAATTTATTTATTTGTTTAATTTATTTGAGAGAGAGAGAGAATGGGCACACCACGGACTTGCGCTGCTGCAAATGAACTCCAGACTCATGTGTCACCTTATGTGGGTCCTGGGAAATTGAACCTGGGTCCTGTGGCTTCACAGGCAAATGCCATAACTACTAGGCCATCTCTCCAGCCCCTCAGCTCCTATTTCCTCTCTGTCTCTCCCCTCTTGTTCTCTTTCTCTCTCTCCTCCTTGGTAAGAAAGCTCCTTTTGTAAAAATCCTTTGAACCTTTAGGTCTTAGTGTTCTTAAACAGGATAATCCAAGAGCATAGTTAAAAAAAAAAAAGCACAAAATAGAAGCTGATCTTGCTGTACATACCTGACCAGGCATCCCTCTGGAGGCGGAGGCAGGAGGATTATATCAAGTTGGAGGCCAGCCTGGGCTACATAACAAAATTGCCTTAAAAAATAACAACAGCAGTGGGCCTGGAGAGATGGGTAGCAGTTAAGGCTTTTGCCTGTGAAGCCTAAGGACCCATGTTCAATCTCTCTTCAGATCCCATGTAAGCCAGACACACAAAGGTGATGCAAGCAGACGGTTGCACATGCCCACTAGGTGGTACAAGCATCTGGAGTTCGATTGCAGTGGCTGAGGCTCTGGCACACCAATCCTCTCTCTCTCTTTCTCTTAAAAAAAAAAGCCAGAATAAAAAAATAAAGACAACAGCAATAAAAACAAAAGTAAAGAAATTATTATTTTTCTTCTTTTTACAAAAAATTAAAAAAAAATTTTTTTTCGGTTTTTCCGAGGTAGGGTCTCACTCTAGCTCAGACTGACCTGGAATTCACTATGGAGTTTCAGGGTGGCCTCGAACTCATGGAGATCCTCCTACCTCTGTCTCCCGAGTGCTGGGATTAAAGGCGTGCGCCAGCACACCCGGCTAAAAAAATTTTGAGTGAGAGACACAGAGAAAGAAGCAGAGAGAGAGAAAGAGTGAAAACGGGCACATTAGGGCCTTTCAGCCACTGTGAACGAACTCCAGATGCGTGTGTCCCCTTGTGCATGTGTGACATTGCGTGCTTGCATCACTGTGAGTCTGGCTACATCGGAACTGGATATTCGAACATGCATTCTTAGACTTCACAGGCAAGCACCTTAACCGCTAAGCCATCTGTCCAGCTCTGTCTTTCTTTGTGAGCTAGGTCTTGTGCAGGCTGGTCTTCAAATCAAAGCAGTCCTCCTTCCTCAGCCTCCTGAGTATTGGGATTACAGGCATGTACCACCAGGCCTGGTCAACATTCTCACTCTTGACCTCTGTGAAGTCTAGTCCCTCATTAAAAGACACCAGCGTGAGTAGTCTGTCACTTCTGCCCACAGGGGCATGCCACGCACAGTTACCACAGGCAGCTAGAGGTCTTCCAGCTCTTCTGTGTCCACAGAGGGTGCACAGCTCACACTTTGCTCTGGAGTTTTCTTTTGCCATGTCATAATGATGCTTACATGGTGTTTTGTTTTTTTTTTTCAAAAATTTTTTATTAACCACTTCTATGATTATAAAAAATATCCTATGCTAATACCCTCCCTCCCCCCCACTTTCCCCTTTGAAATTCCATTCTCCTTCATATCCCCTCCCCATCTCAGTCTCCCTTTTATTTTGATGTCATGCTCTTTTCCTCCTATTATGATGGTCTTGTGTAGGTAGTGTCAGGCACTGTGAGGTCATGGATATCCAGGCCGTTTTGTGTCTGGGGGAAGCACGTGGTAAGGAATCCTACCTTTCCTTTGGCTCTTATGTTCTTTCTACCTCCTCTTCCACAATAGACCCTGAGCCTTAGAAGGTAGATAGAGATATTGCAGTACTAAGCACTCCTGTCACTTCTTTCCAGCACTATGATGCCTTCTGAGTCATCCCAAGGTCACTGCCATCTGAAAAGAGAAGATTCTCTACCAAAAGTGAGAGTAGCATTAATATAAGGGTATGAACATTAAGAGAAGTGCTTACTGGGCAGTTTGATAAGCATAGTATATACATTTAGTCAGACAGCAGAAGATGTTACATCCTCAGGGCTCGTGACTACCCTGTTTTAAGTTTTCAGTATCAGGGATGTATTCCCTCCTATGGGGCGGGCCTCCAGTCCAGTTAGAGGGCAATTGGCTTCCACCATGACAGATGTGCCACTATTGCACCCATTGGCTCATGTGGCCTGACTGGCCAAGTATAAGGCTTACAGTGTCCGCTGTTGAGTATCTTCACTGGTGATTTCTCTTTCTTCCATTGAACTGCATGCAGAATGGCTTCTTCCAGCTTTCTGTCAGCTGGTCTATATGGAGGAGGTTATCAGCTCAGTTCCAGCAGAATTTCTCAGTGGCCTTGCAGCCCAAGTATGTGGAGTCTTCAGCAATAGGGTCTTACCATCTATTCCTGGTGGGAAACCAAGGATCTTGGCAATGGCCTACAATGTTTTGGGGGCATCAGGGACCTCCCTGGCCAACAACTCACTGGAAGGTATCCTATCCCTGGCACTGAAATTTTCTAGTAACAATCTATGGCTCCTGAGTGTTCCATTGTCCAAAACAGTAGGTTTCCATGTGATTTATTTATATCCTCTTAGATTTTGATTAGTCCTCCCTCCACCTTTTCTTTAATCAATCTCTTCCCGGACCTCAACTTAGGCCTTTTCACCCCTATTAATCTGTTCTTCTACTTACATATATATAAGACCATCCTATTTAGTACCCCCCTCCCTTCCTTTCTCTTCCCTTTATACCTCGTGTCTAGCTTACTGGCCTCTGCTACTGAGTTTTCTTCCTACTCACACAGAAGTCCAGTCATCTGTAGCTAGGATCCATATATGAGAGAGAACATGTGACCCTTGGCTTTCTGGGGGTTACCTCACTTATTATAATCCTTTACAGATCCCTCTATTTTCCTGCAAATTTCATAATTTCAGTTTTCTTTACTGCTGAGTAGAACTCCATTGTATAAATGTGCCATATCTTCATTATCCACTCATCAGTTGAGGGACATCTAGGCTGGTTCCATTTCCCAGCTATTGTGAATTGAGCAGCAGTAAACATGGTTGAACAAGTATCTCTAAGGTAATGAGATGAGTCCTTAGGATATATGCCTAGGAGTGCTATAGCTGGATCATATGATAGATCTATTTTTAGCTGTCTTAGGAACCTCCACACTGATTTTTACAGTGGCTGGACCAGATTGCATTCCCACCAACAGTGTAGAAGGGTTCCTCTTTTTCCACATCCTCGCCAGCATTTATGATCATTTGTTTTCATGATGGCAGCCAATCTGACAGGAGTGAGATGGAATTTCAATGTAGTTTTAATCTGCATTTTCCTGATGAGTAGGGATGTAGAATATTGTTTTAGATGCTTATATACCATCTGCATTTCTTCTTTTGAGAACTCTTTATTTAGTTCCATAGCCCATTTTTTACTGGCTTGTTTGATTTTTTTATTATTTAACTTTTTGAGTTCTTTGTATAGCCTAGATATTAATCCTCTATCAGATGTATAGCTGGCAAAGATTTTTTTCCCATTTTGGAGGTTGTCTCTTTGTTCTATTCACAGTGTCCTTTGCTGTACAAAATCTTTGTAATTTCATGGGGTCCCAGTGGTTAATCTGTGGCTTTATTGCCTGCGAAATTGGGGTTATATTCAGAAAGTCTTTGCCAGGACCAATATGTTGAAGGGTTTCCCCTACTTTTTCCTCTTACAGTTTCAGAGTTTCCAGTCTGATGTTAAGGTCTTTAATCCGTTTGGACTTAATTCTTGTGTATGGAGAGAGAGAAGAATCTATTTTCATCCTTCTACAGATACATATCCAGTTTTCCCAGCACCATTTGCTGAGGAGGCTGTCTTTTCTCCAATGATTATTTTTTGCATTTTTATTGAATATCAGGTGGCTATAGCCACCCGGACTTACATTTGGGTGCTCTGTTCTGTTCCATTGATCTACATGTCTGCCTTTGTGTCAGTACCATGCTATTTTTGTTACTATAGCTCTTTAGTATAGTTGAAAATCAGGTATGGTGATACCACCAGCCTTATTTTTGTTGCTCAGTATTGTTTCAGATATTCGAGATTTTTTGTGATTCCAAATGAATTTTTGGATCGTTTTTTCTATTTCCGTGAAGAATGCCATTGGAATTTAATGGGAATTGCATTAAATGTGTAGATTGCTTTTGGTAAGATTGCTGTTGTCACAATAT
This sequence comes from Dipus sagitta, assembly GCA_036346955.1. Taxonomy (NCBI): domain Eukaryota; kingdom Metazoa; phylum Chordata; class Mammalia; order Rodentia; family Dipodidae; genus Dipus; species Dipus sagitta. Next base: position 1,756,490 of record CM070775.1, on the reverse strand, counting down.
TGATTCTTCCGATCTAGGAACAAGGGATGTTTTTCCATTTCCTAGTGTCTTCTGCAATTTCTCCCTTGAGTGTCTTAAAATTTTCATTGTAGAGATCCTTCACTTCCTTGGTTAGGTTTATTCAAAGGTACTTTATTTTCTTTGATGCAATTGTGAATGGGAGTGATTCTCTGATTTCACCCTCTGTGTGTTTGTTGTTAGCATATAGGAAGGCTACTGATTTCTGTGTATTTATTTTGTATCCTGCTACATGGCTAAAGGTGTTTATCAGCTCTAACAGTTTGCTGGTAGAGTCTTTAGGGTCCTTTATGTATAGAATCATGTTATCTGCAAATAATGATAACTTGATCTCTTCCTTTCCAATTTGTATCCCTTTATGTGCATCTCTTGCCTTATTGCTATGGCTGAGACTTCCAGAACTATAGTAAATAAAAGTGGGGACAGTGGACACCCTTGTCTTGTTCCTGACTTTAGTGGAAAAGTTTCCAGTTTTTCCCCATTTAGTAATATGTTGGCTGTAGGCTTGTCATAAATAGCCTTTATTATATTGAGATGTGTTCCTTCTAATCCCAGTCTCTGTAGGACTTTTATCACGAAGGGATGTTGGGTTTTGTCAAATGCGTTTTTTGCATCTAATGAGATGATCATGTGATTTTTGTCCTTCAGTCCATTTATATAATGTATTACATTTATCGATTTGTGTAGGTTGAACCATCCCTGCATCTCTGGGATAAAGCCCACTTGGTCAGGGTGAATGATCTTTCTGATATATTCTTGTATTCGGTTTGCCAATATCTTATAGAGAATTTTTGCGTCTTTGTTCATGATGTAGATTGGTCTGTAATTTTCTTTTTTGTTCTATCTTTGCCTGGTTTTGGTATCAGGGTGATGCTGGCTCCATAGAAGGAGTTTGGTAGGATTCCTTCTTTTTCTATTTTATGGAAAATCTTAAGAGGCAGTTGTGTTAGTTCTTCCCTGAAGGTCTGGTAAAATTCAGCAGTGAATCCATGTGGGCCTGGTCTTTTTTTAGTTGGGAGATTTTTGATAACTGCTTGGATCTCTATACTTGTTATAGGTCTATTTAAGTGATTAATCCCATCTTGATTTAATTTAGGTAGGTCATATAAATCAAGGAAATCATCCATTTCTTTCAGATTTTCATACTTAGTGGAGTATATGTTTTTATAGTATATCCCTATGATTTTTTGAATTTCTCTGGTATCTGTTGTGATGTTGCCTTTTTCTTCTCTAATTTTATTAATTGTGTCTCTTCTCTATTTCTTTTGGTCAGATTTACTAAGGGTTTATCAATCTTCTTTATCCTTTCAAAGAACCAACTCTTTGTTTCATTGATTCTTTGGATTTTTTTTTTGTTTCTATTTCATTAATATCTGCCCTAATCTTTATTATTTCTTCCTGTCTGCTGATTTTTGGTTTGCCTTGCTCTTCTTTTTCCAAGGCTTTAAGGTGAAGCATTAGGTCGTTTACTTGAGACCTTTCTAATTTCTTAATATAGGCACTTAAAGCCATAAATTTACCTCTTAGGACTGCCTTCATTGTGTCCCAAAGGTTTTGGTATGTTGTGTTCTCATTATCAATTGACTCTATGAATTTTTTGATTTCCTTCTTGATTTCTTCATTGACCCATTCATCATTTAGTAGTGTATTGTTTAGTTTCCATGACTTTGCGTATGCTCTATAGCTTTTCTTACTATTGATTTGTAGTTTGATTCTATTGTGGTCAGATAGAATGCTAGAAATTATTTCAGTTTTCCTGTATTTGTTAAGATTTGCTTTGTGTCCTACTGTATGGTCTATTTTAGAGAATGTTCCATGTGCTGTTGAAAAGAATGTATATTCTGCAGCATTTGGATGAAATGTCCTGTATATATCTGTTAGGTCCATTTCTTCTATGACCTCATTTAATCCAGATGCATCTCTGTTTATTTTTTGCCAGGATGACCTGTCAATTTATTAAAGTGGGGTGTTGAAGTCACCCACTACCACTGTGTTTGGTGTTATCTGTGACCTTAGTTCTAATAGCATTTGTTTGATAAAGTTGGGAGTCCCATATATGTCCATATATATATATATATATATATATATATATATATATATATGTACATATATGTTTAGGATTGTAATGTCCTCCTGTTGGAGTGTGCCTTTAATAATTATAAAATGACCTTCCTTATCTTTCCTAACTAATGTTGGACTGAAGTCTACCTTGTCAGATATTAGGATAGCAACCCCTGCTTGTTTTCTAGGCCCATTTGCTTGAAACACAGTTTTCCAACCTTTCACTCTAAGATAGTGTCTATCCTTTGTAGAAAGGTAAATTTCTTGGAGGCAACAAATTGAAGGATCCTGCTTTTTAACCCAGTCTGCAGACCTATGTCTTTTGGTTGGGGCATTGAGGCCGTTGATATTAAGAGATATTATTGAAAGGTGTGTATTTATTTTTGCCTTTTTTTTTGTAGTTCTTCCAGTTTTACCTTTGCTCTCTTGTGTTAACTAGTATTTGAGTATGTTTTGTTTTTTCCAGGTTCCTTATATGTGTGATTTTCTTTTCTTCAGCATGGAGGATTCTTTCAAGTATTTTCTTTAGACCTGGTTTTGTCTTCAAATACTCCTTTAGCTTGCTTTTGTCATGGAATGTCCTTATTTCTCTGCCTATTTGAATAGATAGTTTTGCAGGCTAAAGTAACCTTGGTTGACAGTTGTTATCTTTCAGAACTTGGAATATATCACTCCAAGCCCTTCTGGCTTTTAAAGTTTGTGTTGAGTAATCTGCTATGATCCTGATGGGCTTACCTTTGTAGGTAACTTGATTTTTCTCTCTAACTGCTTTCAATATTTTTTCTTTGGGTTTGTGTGTTTGGTAGTTTGATTATAATATGGCGAGGAGAGGTTCTTTCCAGGTTTTGTCTGGTTGGTGTTCTAAAGGATTCCTGTATCTGCATTGGCACCTCTTTCCCAATCTGGGGGAAGTTTTCTTCTATGATTTTGTTGAAGATGCCTACTATGCCTTTGGAGTGAAATTATTCTACTATACCCTGCATTCTTATGTTTGATCTTTTCATAGTGTCCCAAATATCTTGAAATTCCCATTCATACTTTTCTATTAGTTTGTCTTTCTCTTTGTTGGACTGTATAGATCTGCCGCCTGGTCTTCTAGCTTAGATATTCTGTCCTCTCCTTCATCCATCCTACTGGTGATATTTTCTACAGAGTTTTTTATATCATTAACTGTGTTCTTCATTGCTAGTAATTCTGACTGGTTTTTCTTTATTATTTCTATTTCCTTATTTATGTCTTGTATTGACCTCTTTATTTCATTAAATTGGTTTCCTGTATCTTCTTTGATTCCTTTGATTTCCTCTTTGGCTTCTTTGAACATATTTATAATCATTCTTTTGAAATCTTTCTCAGGCATTTCCTCTAACTCATTCTCATTGGAGGTCATTTCTGATGCATATGTATTGTCTTGATTTTTGGTGTTTTTTGTGTTACAATGTATATATTTTTGCATCTTGGATTAATTTAATGCTTGGATTTTCTACTTAGCTGCAGTATTATTAGATGTATCAATCAATCTGATGTTATATATCTTCAGGGTAGGAACTTAAGGTACTAGGTATGGCTGTCAAGACTCTCAGAGTATCTACGAAAGTGACCTTAGGTGTTGGGTTTGCCTGCTATGAGAGTATTTAAGTAGGCTGAGTGGAACAAAATAGAGACAGATTCTAAAATTTAACTAAACAATGTACACTTTCAATGAAAAACAGCACAGAGTATTTATGCAAGATCCTCTAACAAAATCACTGTCCCTTAGGGTGTGTGGTGCCCCACACCCTTAATCCTGTCAATAAGGAGATTAAGATTTCTGGTCTGTTGAGGGTTCCAAATCAGCTTGTGACCAAGTGAGACCCTTCCTGAATGTACAACAGAAGAAATAAGGCCAGTATAAATCAAGAAGCAACAAATAACAAGCCCAAAATATAGCTTATGTAAGAATGGAAAATCCAACCATCCATCAGATTTAACATATAATTTATCCTGATATGGAAGGTGCAATTAGCACTTCCTGTTCAGGTCTATATTCCAGGCTTATTTGGCAGGTACTGACCTGGTGTAATCCCAGTTACCTTTTGGAATGGTTTTGGTCTGTTATCTTGTGCTCCTGCTTGGCTCCCTCTTTGGTGCAGTGTGGGTTCAAGTAGGCTGGCTGGGTCGTTGGATCACTGCTCTGGTCTCTGGTGCTGAGTGCTGTGATCTCCCTTCCCCTGGTCTTTGGTGCTTAATGGCACTTGTTTTGAGACAAGGTCTTGCTATGTAGACCAGGCCATCCTTCAACTTGCAATACTCCTGCTTCTGCCTCCCAAGTTCTGGGGAAGCATGCATTACCATGACTGGCTTTGGAGATTTTTCATTAGCTGGGCATATATGGTATCTAAACATTATTGGTTTATTACAATTTTCAGATAAACAACTAAAGACATTGCTTTGTTTATTTTTGTTTTTGTTTTGAGACAGGACCCCAGATTGGCCTTAAGTTATTGCCCAGAATGGCTTTGAACTCCTGATCTTCCTGCCTCCATCTCTCAAGTGCTGGGATTTCAGTAGTGTGCACCTTGCTTGGCCTCTAGTTAACTTTTTAAGCTTATGCCATATTTTTACTTTATTTTGTGGTTTTGGAGATTGACCCAAGGGCCTCGTGCATGCTAGGCAAGCATTCTACCACTGATCTACATCCCCAGCCCCAGCCCCAGCTGTGCTTTAAATTTAGAAGTTAAGGTTTGGGGAGATGCTCAGTGGTTAAAGGCACTCTCTCTGCAAGGCTGCTGACCTGAGTTCAGTTCCCTAGCACTTGCATGAAGCTGGATGCAAAGTCCCACTCATGTCTGTGATTTCCTCCTGCTTCCCTCCCTACAGATAGGCACCCCCAAACCTGGCATCTCACGTGGGTGCTGGGAATGCTTGCACAGCAGGTGACCTCCCCAGTACTGCTTTCAAAAATATTTTATTTATTTATTTGTTTATTTAACAGAGAAAGAGAGAATGGGCATGCCAGGGCCTCCAGCCACTGCAAATGAACTTCAGACATGTGCGCCCCCTTGTGCATCTGGCTAACGTGGGTCCTGGGGAATTGAACCTGGGTCCTTTGCCTTTGCAGGCAAATGCCTTAACTGCTAAGCCATCGCTCCAGCCCCAATCCTGCTTTTTGTTTCCCTTGGAGATAGGATCTCACTCTGTAACCCATGCTGGCTTTGAAATCGTGGCAATCCTCCTGCTTCAGCCTCCTGAGTACTGGGATTATGTAATATTGTGCCCATTTTGCCCCCTGCCTCTTTTTTAAGGGCCGCCCCGTGTGCCTACAATGAGTGAGTGGCCACTACTGATAGTCTGTCTCACATCAATGAGGGTGAGGGGCAAGGCTCCCCTGGGGATATAGACTTGGCCCTTACTCCTACCAGAGGATGGGGAGGCAGAGGGACTGCTTCTCATTTTCCCTGCGTCGCTCTCTCATGCGTGGAGGAGATGTGCAGGCAACAGAGACTGGGCTTCATGCAGAGAAAAGTGGAGGATGGGCACTACACCAGTGCCATGCCCATGGGGCACAGTGATCATGTTATCTCCTTTCCCCACCAGATAGCCCAGAGACCCTTGGTAAGCGAGTAGCCCTGGGATTTGGGTTCTGCTTGGTCATCTTCATCCTGGCCATCTGGGGGCTGAAACTACTGAAGAGGTGAGCACTTCCCACTGCTCCTCTCCCCTCGCCTCCCTGGGTTGGTCCTCACCTGTCACGTTACCACTGCACATTGCAGCCTCCTGCCTGCAGGATCATGCGTTTGACCCTCACAGAACCTTTGTTGCCTAGATGGAAGAGGACTCAGAGCCAGCAGGGGCTTCAGGAAAATTCCAGTGGTCAGAGCTTCTTTGTGAGGAATAAGAAGGTAGGATGGGAGGATGGTGAAATGCAGAATCGTCATTGGACACAAGTGAAGAACACAGGCAAAAAAGGGTGATGAGCATTCTGGGGTCGGCATGGTGGTGCACATCTGGAATCAAAGCACTCAGGAGGCTGAGGCAGGAGGATCTCAGGTTCAAGAACTGCCTGGGCTGCACTGCAAGATTCTGCTCCCCTTTAAGAACATCCTCTGGGAGTACGTGAGGGCCAGAGGCTGACAGAAGGGAATGGGAGATGGGAGGAGGGTCACAGCTGCAACTTTGCCTTTCCCAGGCCACAAGGACCCCTCTCTCTGAAGGCCCCAACTCCATGGGATGCTACAACCCGGTGATGGATGACAGTGTTAATTATGCGGTCTTGCGCTTTCCGGAGACAGACACACCGAGCAGCAGGTATAGAGGGTACTGGGAAGTTGGCACCTGCAGCCCAGGAGGAATGTGGGAAGAAAAGCTAATGTCCTCACCTGCCCTCTTTGCACCAACCCCCTGCCAGGCCTCACCACATATTATCTCATCCCCACTGTATAACAATATGGGCAACAGGCCCCAGAGCAGGACCTGTATCTTTAATCTAGGACTGTGTGTGTGCACCCAGAGTCAGGCTTTATCACAGGGTAGCATGCCGTGATATGCAGGTACACACATTCACTCATTTGGTATTCATTTTTATTAGCTGTTTATCAGCGGTCTCACTGGGCATGTAAGAGATAGTGAGCTATGTTCCTGTAAGGGGCTGGAGGACTGAGGGAGTCGAGAATTCATGGGAAAAATGTTTCACGTGTAGCCACCCCTCTGTCCTCCCTCAGAGATGCGGGGACCTCAGAAACACAGGAGCCTCTTCCAGTCAGCAACGACGTGGTCACTTATTCAGTGCTGCAGAAGCGTCACATGGTAAGAGGACAAAGAAGCTATGGAAGGCTTAGGGATCTGGGGCCTGGTCTTAATTGGGAGCCCTTTCAGGACAGACTTGGTAAACAACTGTGGCGGGTAAGGCTGGGCATCAGTTGGGACGGTGGCTGTCTGAAGTCCATTTTCTGTTGCTTTAACTGAATACCTGAGATCTGGTTTATAAGGGGAATAGATTTGTTTTGGTTTATGGTCAGTTCTAGAAGTCTAAAGTTAAGGGGCTGTATCTGATGGTTGGGACTCTGCAGACACCTGAGGTGACACAAAGCCAGGGAGAGTGATGGAACTGAAGTTCCTAACAAAGCCACTTCCTTGATAATGTAGTCGCCTCTTAAAGGCCCGTAAGTATCCAGCACGTGAAACTTGGCGGACACATTCATTCCATAGCAGCTGTCAGGCAGAGCTAGGGTTGGAGCCAGGGCAGGAACCTCGGTGTCTGGGGGCTGAGGACAGCTGTTTATGCATGTTCCGGCCCTGACTGAGGTAGAATCTAGGGGTAAGTGAATGGAGGGAGACTGGTCACCATGAAGTCTACTTACCATGATGTGCCTTTCTCAGGGTGACTACGAGAACACGACTGCGGACTGCTCAGAGGATGATGGCATTCATTACTCGGAGTTGGTTCAGTTTGGGTCTGGGGAGCGGCCTCGAGGGAAGGAGGAGGTGGAATATGTGACCCTCAAGCAATGATGTTGGAAGTGGCGGCTGTGGAAGGGGTTGGGGATGAAGGAAGTCCTACAGTGTCTCCATGGCTGCTGTTTAGCTGCTAAGTACAGGGTTGGTCTCTCTCTCTCTGTCTTCCTTACACATACCTACTCAATTCATGTTGGGAACCTTGTGTCTGGCCCTGAGCCAGCCTTCCTTCTCAGCATGGGAACACCAGCCCCATGCTATGCAATGTCTCCAGCTTCCCCAACCCCAGCGTCTGCCATCAGCAAACCTCCTGAGCCTTGCATCAGCTGAATGTGTCCCTGACTGTCACACCCACTTTCTAATCTTATACCCAATTTCTACCCTCTGGGAATATCCTCTGGAAAGGCAGAAATGGGGTGGTAAGAGGCGTGTCCCCAGCTGGCTCCTCCCCTACAAACATGTAAGCCGGGCCTTCCATGGAGATGACACACGATAGTGGCCCCTAGTCTCATCTCCTGGTGCTGAGCAGACCTGCTCATGTGGATAAATGTAATGTACTAAACATGATGCAATAAATATGACACAGATACCAAGTCCCAGAGCAAACCAGCTTGTTCCTGTTGGTGGCTTGAAGAGATCTAGTCGGGACCTGTGAATGGGAGGGGCTTTGTCAGATTTGGGGAGAAGGAAAGTCACTCTGTAATCTCGTGATCCAGTCAGAGCATAGAAGGGTCCTATTGTTTTGTGGTGGTGAACATCACAATTAGGGTCTTAGATGTGAGGGCAATCTGGCTGTGACATCTGTCACCCCATTGATCTCCACAGTTGATTCGGCTGATCCGGCTGGCTAGGCGGGTGTCTCCTTCCTCCCTCACCACTACATGTGCGTCCCTCCCCAAGCTGTGCAGTCCAAGAGGATGACCTTCCCGGAATAGAGGAGGACCAGTCTTTGGTCAAGGAAATGCGAGTAGCTGTGCTCCCCTGCTAAAACCTCCAAACAGGAGGGTCTTGTGCATGCCAAGCAAGTGCTCTACCACTGAGCCATGCCCCCCACCCCTCACTGGTGGATTCTAGAGAGCCAAGTTCCCAGCCCACTTCTTTTTTTATTTTTTACTTTTGGTTTTTCAAGATAGGGTTTCGCTCTAGCCCAGGCTGACCTGAAATTCACTATGTAGTCCCAGGCTGGCCTTGAACTCATGGTGATCCTCCTACCTCGGCCTCCCAAGTTCTGGGATTAAAGGCATGTGCCACCATGCCCAGCTGAGAAAATGATTTCTTTCTTAAATTTATTTTTATTAGATATGGACATACTTAGTATGTAAACAACACATATTGGTACCATTGTTTCCCTCCTCCCTGCCCCTTTTCCGAAGAGGCCCTCCTCACTGGGGATGCAGATCAACCCCATGGGGGTTGTGCGTCATGCATTGTGGGGGCAACAGTCAGTTTTGGGGGAGAAGCAATGCCTCTGGGCATCATGCCCCAACTTGTTGCTCTAATAATCTTTCCACCCCCTCTTCTGCAAAATTCCCTGAGCCATGTTGGGCGCATTTTAAGTCTACTTCAGAGATGGGCTCTTAGGAGCCTCTAGATCTCTGCTTTGGTAGGTGTTGAGTGTCCTCAGTGTCTGTCTCCTTCACCCTGGTGCTGATTATCAGGATCACTGAGAGAGCAGCACTCTTGCTCATTTCCCCAATTCCTCTGTGGTTTCAGCTGGGGCCAGGGTGAAGTGCGCTGGGTCATTTATCTCCTCAGGTCCCGCTCCCATCTGGACCAAGAAGCTGGGTGAGAAAATTCTTTTTTTTTTTTTCTTTTAAAGATTTTTTTTCAAATTTTTATTAACAACTTCCATGATTATAAAAAATATCCCATGGTAATACCCTCCCTCCCCCAAACTTTGCCCTTTGAAACTCCATTCTCCATCATATCCCCTCCCCATCTCAATCAGTCTCTCTTTTATTTTGATGTCATGATCTTTTCCTCCTCTTATGATGGTCTTGTGTAGGTAGTGTCAGGCACTGTGAGGTCATGGCCATTTTGTGTCTGGGGGGAGCACGTGGTAAGTAGTCCTACCCTTCCTTTGGCTCTTACATCCTTTCTGCCACCTCTTCCACAATAGACCTTGAGCCTTAGAATGTGTGATAGAGATATTACAGTACTGAGCACTCTGGTCACTTCTTTCCAGCACCATGATGCCTTCTGAGTCATCCCAAGGTCACTGCCACCTGAAAAGAGAAGATTCTCTACCAAAAGTGAGGGTAGCATTAATATAAGGGTATGAATATTAAGAGAAGTGCTTACTGGACAGTTTGATAAGCATAGTATATACATTTAACCAGACAGCAGCAGACGTTACGCCCCCAGGGCTCATGACTACCCTGTTTTAAGTTTTCAGTATCAGGGATGTATTCCTTCCCATGGAGTGGGCCTCCAGTCCAATAAGAGGGCAGTTGGTTTCCACCATGACGGATATGCCACTATTGCACCCATTGGCTCATTTGGCCTGGCTGGCCAATTATAAGGTTTGCAGTGTCCACTGTTGAGTATCTTCACTGGTGATTTCTCTCTTTCCCATTGAACTGCATGCAGAATGGCTTCTTCCAGCTTTCTGTCAGCTGGTCTACATGGAGGAGGTTATCAGCTCAGTCCTAGCAGGATTTCTCAGTGGCCTTGCAGCCCAAGTATGTGGAGTCTTCAGCAATAGGGTCTTACCATCTATTCCTGGTGGGAAACCAAGGGTCTTGGCAATGGCCTATAATGTTTTGGGGGCATCAGGGACCTCCCTGGCCAACAACTCACTGGAAGGTATCCCGTCCCTGGCACTAAAAATTTTCTAACAACAATCTATGGCTCCTGAGTATTCCATTGTCTAAAAGAGAAAACTATTTCTAAAACACCATATTTTATTCAGATACCACAAAGATGTGGGAAAGGGAAAGGACTGAGGGCTGATGAAGGAAAGGAAGATAATGTGGGGAGATGGGAGATTCACCATGTGGAGCCCAGGAGCCCATGTAGATGAACATGGATCTTAGATTTTTAAAAAATCATGAAAAGGGATTTTAAAAAGTGTGTGCATTTTCAAAAAGATTAAAAGTAAAGACAGTAAAAAAAAAAAAAAAGTGTCACTTCCCACCCTTGTATGGCTCCTGATTGAGAAAGGAAGTCTTACAAGTGCAAAGACTCAAAAGTAATGCCGACACAGCTCCAGAGAGAGCCTTTTTTTTTTTTTTTTTTTTTTTTTTAACTTTTAAAACATTTTGAGACAGCTTATCCTTGAGTTGCCAAGGCTGGACTTGAACTTACTCTGTGGGCTTGGCAGGCCTTGAAATTGTCATTCTCTTGCCTCAGCTTCCCAACTAGCTGGGGCTACAGGCCTGTCCCACCAGGCCCCTCGCTGTGTTGTTGGAAAGCTACATCGGCCCTGCAGCCAGGTACCATGAGTTTGCATCCTGGTTCTTCAGCATTCCCAGGTAAGTGATCTTGGGCAGTTTGTTCCGTCAAGCTTCAGTTTCTGCATCCATGAAGATGCCAGTCTGCCATGTAGATGGCTCAATATAGGAAGTGAAAAAACAAGATAGGAAGTGAGATCTGTCTTATATATGCTGGAGTCACATTAAGAGGCAAGCCTAGGGCTGGACAGATTGCTCAGTGGTTAAGGCGCTTGTCTGCAGAGCCTAATGACCCAAATTTGATTCCCTAGTATTCACATAAAGCCAGATGCCCAAAGTGGCACATGTATCTTGGAGTCGGTCTGAAGTGGTTGGAGGCCCTGGTACACCAAGTTTCTCTGTATCTCTCTCTTTTTTATATAAAAATATATATTATTTATTTATTTGGGAGAGAGAGAGAATGGGAATGTCAGGGCTTCCAGCCACTGCAAACGAATTCCAGATACATGTGCCCCCTTATGCATCTGGCTTACATGGGTCCTGGGGAATCAAATAGGGGTCCTTTGGCTTTGCAGGCAAACGCCTTAACTGCTAAGCCATCTTTCCAGCCCCTCTGTATTTCTTCTATCTCTCTCTACTTACAAACAAATCAATTTATTATTTATTTTTGATTTATTTTATATTTTTACTTATTTATTTCCAAGAAGAGAGAAGAGAGGCCGAGAGAGAGCAAGGGAGGGAGGGAGGGAGGGAAGGAGAGAGAATGGGCACACCATGGCCTCCAGCTGCTGCAAATGAACTCCAGATTCATGAGCTAATTTGTGCATCTGGCTTTATGTGGATTCCAAGGAATCAAACTTGAGTCATTAGGCTTTTCGGGCAAGTGCCTTAACCACTAAGCCATCTCTCCAGCTCAGATTTATTTTTTTTAAAGAGGCAAGCATAGCAGTCAAACCTCTCTAAAAGTTCAACCCCAAATTCCTATCTTTAATTTATATTGTGTGAAATATGAAGAAGAAGAAAGTCAGGTGTGGTAGTGTCCACTGCTATCCCAGCAGCCAGGAGGCTGAGGCAGGAGGACCAGAAGTTCAAGGCCAGTCTGGGCTACATGATGAGAACCAGTCTCAAAAAACAAAAACAAAAACATAAAACAGAGACGAGCCAGGCATGGTGGCGCATGTGCATGCCTTTATTTATTTATTTATTTTTTGTTATTTTTATTTATTTATTTGAGAGTGACAGACAGACAGAGAGCGAAAGAGGCAGATAGAGAGAGGGAGAGAGAATGGGTGCGCCAGGGCCCTCTAGCCACTGCAAACGAACTCCAGACTTGTGCACCCCCTTGTGCATCTGGCTAATGTGGGTCCTGGGGAGTCGAGCCTCGAACCGGGGTCCTTAGGCTTCACAGGCAAGCGCTTAACCGCTAAGCCATCTCTCCAGCCCATGTGCATGCCTTTAATACCAGCACTTGGGAGGCAGAGGTAGGAGGATCACCACTGACACTACATAGTGAATTCCAGGTCAGCCTGGGCCAGAGTGAGACACTACCTTGAAAAACTAAAACAAAACAAAGCCAGAGAAGAAAGAAGGAAGCAGTTGATTCATTACAAAGAGTTGCTTTCAGTAAGGGTCCTCCTCCCAAGCTCTCTCCACCCACAGCTGCGGAGGAACTCCTGGGAAGGCAGCTACCCAGAGAAACATCACAGTTGCCATCCTCATGATTACCCCTGCCCCCCCCCCCGCAGCCAGTCCTTATGCTCACTAATTCAGACATCCCAGCCAGGGGTCCTGGCTCCACCCACTCACCTGCTCAGCCCCAAGAGCAAGAGTATGTGCCTCACTAAGCACTAAGGCGAGGGACGCGCAATCCCTGACATTTAGTAGTATCACCGAGTGCTTCTGTCCTCCCTCCCTTCCTTCCCATCTGTGCTCAGCAGTCACGGAGTCAACCTTGGCTGAGGAGAAGGAGCCGTTCCCTTCCCCACCAGCCTGCTTTGTCCCCAGTTTGATTTCTTGTAAACATCCAGCCCACAGCTCTGGAGAGCAGTGGGACTTTGAATACTGTTGAAATGAAAGAAGGGAAAGCTTGGGGTTTCTACACCCCAAATGAGGTCCAGCACCATCCATCCATCCATCCATCCATCCATCCATTCATTCATGTGGGAAAACATTTACTGTGAATCCATTAATCCACCCAGGAAAGCCAGTTGCTGAGGTACAAAAATGTTAACACAGTGCCAGTCTTGCGGGATCTCAGTCTGTCTAGGATCCCCAAAGGTTTCTGGGCCTTCCTGACTTTTCGGCTTCAGTGCACAAGGGAGCTTCAAGACTGATGAGGTCTGGCTCAGGCTGCCTGACAACCACTGGGTACCTTCCCATCCTGTCCCCAAGCCTAGATGTTGACATAAGGCTACTTCATGACCCATTGGCCACGAGATGTGGATGTCAACAGCATTGCTGAGGCGTGAAGAACAGGTGGCCAGGGAATCCAAAGGCCGGCCCAGGTCTCCAGGACGCAAGCAGCTTTCCTCCCAACATCCTCCCAGGGACCACAGCACCTATGAGGACCATGAGATGAGCCAAGCAGACCTAAATCTTGGCACTCATGACGTGGCGTTGTGGCGATGATATGCAATCAGGGGTACTCTGAATTACCACCATGAGAGATGCACACACAGGGGCTAAGGCCTGGTTCACATGGAGGAATCAATGATGACTGTGGAGGTGGCACGCTGGCCAAGTACCAGAGCTGCCAGATGGATATGTAAAACAAAATGCTGTGTGGCATTGGGGATGGAAACGAGGGTATATGTGTATGGGAAGTAAGTGCTCTACCACTGAGCCACGCCCCCAGCCCCTCACTGTGGATTCTAGACAAGTGCTCTACCACTGAGCCACGCCCCCAGCCCCTCATTGTGGATTCTAGGCAAGGGCTGTACCACTGAGCCACGCCCCCAGCCCCTCACTGTGGACTCTAGACAAGTGCTCTACCACTGAGCCACGCCCTCAGCCCCTCACTGGTGGATTCTAGACAAGTGCTCTACCTCTGAGCCACGCCCCCAGCCCCTCACTGTGGACTCTAGACAAGTGCTCTACCTCTGAGCCACGCTCCCAGCCCCTCACTGTGGATTCTAGACAAGTGCTCTACCTCTGAGCCACGCCCCCAGCCCCTCACTGTGGACTCTAGACAAGTGCTCTACCGCTGAGCCACGTCCCCAGCCCCTCACTGTGGATTCTAGACAAGTGCTCTACCACTGAGCCACGCTCCCAGCCCCTCACTGTGGATTCTAGACAAGTGCTCTACCTCTGAGCCACGCCCCCAGCCCCTCACTGTGGACTCTAGACAAGTGCTCTACCGCTGAGCCACGTCCCCAGCCCCTCACTGTGGATTCTAGACAAGTGCTCTACCGCTGAGCCATGCCCCCAGCCCCTCACTGTGGATTCTAGACAAGTGCTCTACCTCTGAGCCACGCCCCCAGCCCCTCACTGTGGATTCTAGAGAAGTGCTCTACCTCTGAGCCACTCCCCCAGCCCCTCACTGTGGACTCTAGACAAGTGCTCTACCACTGAGCCACGCTCCCAGCCCCTCACTGTGGATTCTAGACAAGTGCTCTGCCTCTGAGCCACACCCCCAGCCCCTCACTGTGGACTCTAGACAAGTGCTCTGCCTCTGAGCCACGGCCCCAGCCCCTCACTGTGGGTTCTAGACAAGTGCTCTACCACTGAGCCACACCCCCAGCCCCTCACTGTGGACTCTAGACAAGTGCTCTACCTCTGAGCCACGCCCCCAGCCCCTCACTGTGGACTCTAGACAAGTGCTCTACCTCTGAGCCACACCCCAGCCCCTCACTGTGGATTCTAGACAAGTGCTCTACCTCTGAGCCACGCCCCCAGCCCCTCACTGTGGATTCTAGACAAGTGCTCTACCTCTGAGCCACGCCCCCAGCCTCTCACTGTGGATTCTAGACAAGTGCTCTACAACTGAGCCACGCCCCCAGCCCCTCACTGTGGATTCTAGACAAGTGCTCTACCTCTGAGCCACACCCCCAGCCCCTCACTGTGGATTCTAGACAAGTGCTCTACCTCTGAGCCACACCCCAGCCCCTCACTGTGGATTATAGACAAGTGCTCTACCTCTGAGCCATGCCCCCAGCCCTTCACTGTGGATTTTAGACAAGTGCTCTACAACTGAGACACGCCCCCAGCCCCTCACTGTGGATTCTAGACAAGTGCTCTACCACTGAGCCACGCCCCCAGCCCCTCATTAGTGGATTCTAGACAAGCTCTACTGCTGAGCTATATCTCTAGTACTTGTTTTAGTTGAGGCGTCTCATTAAGTTTCTCAAGCTAGACTTAAACTTACTCGGTAGCCCAGGTCAGCCTTGAATTTGTGATTATCTTGCTTCAACCTCCAGAATAACTAGGATTATTGGTCTGAACCAGTAGGCCTGGTTTACTCTTTCACTGTCCCATGCAGACACTTTGGGACACTGAAGTTGCTGGAATGCTTTTTGTTATCTAGGAGTGAGTCCATAAAACATGGGGACTGCTCGAGGGTTCCTCCAGCAGTTTGGAAGATTTATTCCCCTGGGCAGGTCTCGCAGTGGGTGGGTGAAGAGGTCACAAAGCTATGCTCTGGCTGCCGCCAGAACCCCCTGCCCCTTCAAGGTCCTGACTGTACACACCTCACCCACCCTAGTCACAGCCCCCATCCCTGCACACGCTCTGGTGCATGCTCACCTCCTGCAGTCCGGCCTGGTCGCCATCAGCTGCTCATCCAGGCAGCTGGTGCCTCAGGCTAATGGCCCTGCCACCCCACCCTTCCTCCCTTCCGGCTCATTGCCCATCCCAGGCATCGTGTGGCAGTCCTTCAAGGGAACTGTTGTACTTCAGAGACACCCCACAGTGGCAAGAGGTGAGTCCCTCTTTCCCTGGCTCCCGTGTTCCCCAGACCCAAGGGTCCCTCTGCCCAGGACACTCCCTGAGGCCTGATAGCACTGACAGACCATGGCTCGTCTTTGGCTCCCTCCCAGCCGCTTTGCCTGCTTCTCTCTGCGTAATGTAGCTCGTAGCCAAACCCTGACTTCTCTTGGCCAGGAGTCCTTTCCAATCCTCCAAGCCTGTGGGTAGGGTGGGTCCCCTGTGGCTGTGGATTGGGGGACAGGAAGTGAGCATGGTGGTCTGAACTCTCTTTGCCCCTCTCTCCTCACAGCCTCGGGCACCAGAGGTGATGCCTCTCAGGAACTGCAAGCCAGCCAGCTTTCTATCTTCTCCTGTTACACTGCATTGCTGTCATCATTGTAAGAGATAGTCCCGGGCTGAGAGCCAGAATTCATTGCTTCTGAGGCAGCTCCGTTACTACCTGGCCACCACCTCCTTCTGTGGGCGTTAGGAACCCCGGTGGTCTCCCCAGCTGCCTTCAGCTCCTCGTGGCAGTGTAGAAGCAAGTGTGGTTTCCAGCAGCTCCTTGCCTGCAGCTGTGGTCTGAGCACAGAAGTGAGGCCAGCCCCCAGCCCCATGGACTTGCCCCCACAGCTCTCCTTTGCCCTCTATGTGGCCGCCTTTGCGCTGGGCTTCCCGCTCAACGTGCTGGCCGTCCGAGGTGCAGTGACCCATGCCCGGCTGCGCCTCACCCCAAGCGTGGTCTACGCTCTCCACCTGGGCTGCTCTGACCTCTTGCTGGCGGTCACTCTGCCCTTGAAGGCTGTGGAGGCCCTGGCCTTGGGGGCCTGGCCGCTGCCACCCGCCTTCTGCCCTTTCTTTGCCTTGGCCCACTTTGCCCCCCTCTATGCAGGGGGTGGGTTCCTGGCTGCTCTCAGTGCTGGCCGCTACCTGGGGGCTGCCTTCCCCTTCGGGTATCAAGCCATCCGGAGGCCATGCTATTCCTGGGGAGTGTGTGTGGCCATATGGGCACTTGTCCTCTGCCACCTGGGGCTGGTCCTCGGATTGGAGGCTCCCGGGGGCTGGCTAGATAACACTACCAGTTCCCTGGGAATCAGCATACCAGTGAATGGCTCCCCAGTGTGCCTGGAGGCCTGGGACCCCACCTCGGCCCGCCCTGCCCGCCTCAGTTTCTCCATTCTGCTCTTCTTTCTACCCTTGGTCATCACAGCCTTCTGCTACGTGGGCTGCCTCCGGGCCCTGGCCCACTCAGGCCTGAGCCACAGGCGGAAGCTCAGGGCGGCGTGGGTGGCAGGTGGGGCTCTCCTCACGTTGCTGCTCTGCTTGGGACCCTACAATGCTTCCAACGTGGCTAGCTTCCTGGACCCAGACCTGGAAGGACCCTGGAGAAAGCTGGGGCTCATCACGGGAGCCTGGAGTGTGGTGCTCAACCCACTGGTAACAGGATACCTAGGAGCAGGTCCTGGCCGGGGGACAGTGTGTGTGGCAAGGACACAAGGGGGAACTACCCAGAAATAGCAGATACTGCTGGAGGCAAGGGACGTGGCACAGGAGAGCTGGGTGTGTCCTCCAGGCCTGTGAAGGAGACTGCCCCACCGGAACCCTGGAGTGGCCTGGCTCATAGCCGTTCCAGAAGCTACTCATGCATGAGAAGGTCTGAACCTGAAGGAGAAGAGGCCAAGTGCTGGGATGCAAGGGAAAGCACGCCAGCCTCACACTTCAGCTGGCCTCCCGCCTCCGCCACCTGCCACAGGTCCTTACCGCCTGCCTACACGTGAGCTGTGGCAGCCTTGTGCTCGTGGGAGCGAGGAAGGAAGCCCGCTTTCTAACGGAGAGGAATGCCATCTGGGCGATATATTCTTGGAATGGTTCTCTGAAGTCATTTCCAAGGAAAGAACATTTGAGTTTCTGAAGCAGAGAGGAGGCAAGATCACGGCCCTGTCATACCACTCTGCCATCACAAGGGGGCAGCATTGAAACTGTGATCCGGAAGGCAGCAGAAAAGACGCTGGTGAGGGTTGCCAGCTGCAGTTGCAAACTAGAGCGTCTCTAGCAGGTGACAGTCACCGTGCGAGTGCTTGGTGATGACAGTTGTCTCATCTCATCCACACACCCTCTAACATTCCCACCTTTTTTTTTTTTCAGTATTGGGAATGAAATCCAGGCAAGACACCCCCTCCCTCTCTCCCTCTCTCCCTCTCTCCCTCTCTCCCTCTCTCCCTCTCTTCCTCCCTCCCTCCCCTCCCTTCCTTCCTTTTGAGAGAGGGTCTCCCTATACTGCCCAGGATGGTCTTAAATATTTTTATTTATCTATTTTCAAGGGCAGCGATGTTCACACCAAGGCTTCTTGCTGCTGCAAGCAAACTCCAGACACACATGCGTCGTTTTTACATGGCTTCTGAGGAATCAAACCTAGGCTTTGCAAGCAAGTGCCAGGCCGCTCTCAAATCGTGGGCTCAAGAGATTCTCCTGTCTGCCAAGTAGCTGAGAGCGCAGGTGCAGGCCACCATGTCCAGCTGATACCTTCGATTCGGCCAAGCGCCTCTGCACAGGCGGTTTGGTTGTACGCTCGTGGGGGCGGGCCGAGGCAGAGGGAGCCCCAGCCGGCGCCGGGTAGAGTCATGCGCTTTGCTTCCCCAGCCACGAAGGGCGTCCCGTTGTGACTTCAACAAAGACAGCGTGTTCCTCCAGCAGAGCTGTGCTCGTGTGGCTCCCGCACAAGAGGTCCTTATCCTGGTTGCCCAGGAGTACTGTACGAGGAAGCTTCAGCAGTGATCTTTATTTTGGGGTGTCGAAGAGCTCTCCCAGGGCTCTACGGCAAGGCTGGACTGGAGTGGGAGGTGGTTGATTCAGGCAGGAGGCACAGGGATAGGGAACTGTGTTTTGTGGTACACTTTATGA
This sequence comes from Dipus sagitta, assembly GCA_036346955.1. NCBI lineage: Eukaryota > Metazoa > Chordata > Mammalia > Rodentia > Dipodidae > Dipus > Dipus sagitta. Next base: position 1,737,786 of record CM070775.1, on the reverse strand, counting down.
AGGAGAAGGGAGAGACCCCAGCCTATGAGAGTGAGGGCAATAAAAAGACTGACAGCTGGGCATCTGCTCCGATGCAGCCAGTTGTGGGAATCACACTTACTTCCCTCGCGACAGGAATGTCTCCACATGGATGCGCCATGCTGGCACGCACAAGCTGGCTCGTCTCTGTCTTGGTTGTGTTCAAGGACAAGGGCTGTTTTGCTCAGTAACGGGTCCCCCAGTGCAGAAGAGAGCCTGTCACAGGGCAGAGCTTAGTAACTGATACTTCGGGTTGCCCTCCAAAGAAAGTTCTGTGGTCATTATTTTGCAAATAGGGAAGGAGAAAGGCCAGAGAGGTGAGGTAACTTCCCATTAAGCCAGAGATCAGCTTGGCTGTGCGCGGTGGTGAGATCAGGGAATTTCCGTTGGTTAGGCAGGCAACACAACCCTCTTCCCCGTAGTGCCTGGAACTCGCTGGGAGCAGGCCCACTGCTTCCCTGTGCCTCCTCCCACTTGCAGGCGAATCCACTTCCTTCCTGGGGCTCCCGAAGCCCTGTGTGATCCACTCCAGCTTCTTCTCTTGCTGGAGCCCCTCACCATCTTCCAGTTCCCCTGGGAGGTGAAGCTTGGCGCTCTGATTCCCAGGCCTTGTGTTTTCTGGGGACCTCTTTAGTATTATTGTCTTTACAATGCTATCTCCACATCACCCCCTTACCCCACTAAATGTAAGCCCAGTGCTACAAGAACTTTTTGTTTCTCTTACTGCTATACTTTTAAACAACTTAATTGAGATATAATTTACATATCAGAAAATTCACTCATGCTAAGTATACAAGGCAATGATTTTTAGTAATTTTTTCCTTTTGAAAAATATTTTATTTATTCATTTGCAAGGAGAGAGAGGGAGAATGAGAATGAATGGGCATGCCAAGGCCTCTAGCCACTGCAAGCTCCAGGTGTATGGGCCACTTTGTGCATCTAGCTTTATGTGGGTACTGGGGAATCAAACCTTGGTTGTTAGGCTTTGCAGGCATATGCCTTAACCACTAAGCAATCTCTCCAACCTGATTTTTAGTAAATTTACCAAGATATATACACCATCGCCACAATCTAATGTTAGAACATTTTTGATATTCCAGTAAGATCCCTCATGTGCATTTTAAAGTTCATCTCTATTTCCTCCCCCTGCTCCCAAGCTACCACAAATCTACTTTGTCTCTAAAAATTTGCCTAGCCTGGACATTTTATGTAAACGAAACTATGTAAGTTACAGTCTGTTATGTCTGGCTTGCCTTACCTAGTGTGTTGTTTTGAGGTTCATCCATGTTGTATATATGTCTAGTTCATTCCTGTTTATAACCATAGAGAACCCCATGGTATGGACACGCCACATGTGCTCATCTACTCACTGGCTCATGGATCATGGGGTGATGTTCCTCCCCTTTGGTGACTGTCACTAATGCTGTCATGTAGGTTTATGAAAGGTATTTTTGTACACACATCTTCATGTCTCTTGAGTAAATATCTCTAGTGGAATCCTTAGGTCTTATTGTAAATTTATTCTTTAAAGAAATTACCAAATTACTTTCTTAAGTGGCTATACCATGGTACTTTCTCACTGGCTGTGAATGAAAGCTCTGGTGTGGCCCGTCTTTACCAACACCTGGTATTACTGTCTGGTGTTTTCTTGGGCTTTTCTAGTGGGTGTGAGATGGTGTCTCACGTGCTCCACGAATATCTGAGCGAACGAATATGCTGTCTCCGAAGATGAACAGAGCTTGCACAGGGACAGGTTTGAACGAATATGCTGTCTCTGAAGATGAACAGAGCTTGCACAGGGACAGGTTTGAACGAATATGCTGTCTCTGAAGATGAACAGAGCTTGCACAGGGACAGGTTTGAACGAATATGCTGTCTCTGAAGATGAACAGAGCTTGCACAGGGACAGGTTTGAACCCTGGTGGCAAAGCCTCTTAGCAAGTCTTAGCACCTGCAGAGTCACTTCCTGTCACAAGGCAAAGGACATCAGGACATAAAACTGTGGTGCCCTACAGAGCAGGGGGCCTAGTATGGATTATGGACCCACGAAAAGGTAACTGCTATGATCATTGCTACCGCCACCTCCTCCTCACCCCTAAGACACACTTGCACCATGATCTTAGGTTTGTTTGTTTGTTTGTTTTTGTCATCAGCATTGTTGTTTGTCTCTTGGAGGGTGTTTGTTTGTTTGTTTGTTTGTTTGTTTGAGGTAGGGTCTTGCTCTAGCCCAGGCTGACCTGGAATTCACAATGTAGTCTCAGCCTTGAACTCACAGTGATCCTCCTACCTCAGCCTCCTGAGTGCTGGGATTAAAGGAAGAGAGAGAGAGAGAGAGAGAGAATGGGTACACCAGGGCCTCCAACCACTGCAAACAAACTCCACTATGTGGGTACTAGGGAATCAAACTCTGGTTATTAGGCTTTATGGGCAAGCACCTTAACTGCTGAGCCAACTCTCCAGCCCCAGGTTTTTTTTAATTAATTTATTTATTTTAGGGTCTCATGTAGGTCAGGGTAACCTCAAACTGGCTATGTGCAATTTTGACCTTGAACTTCTGATCCTCCTGCCTTCATTTCTCAAGAGCTGGGTCACAGGTATATGCCATCATGACTGGACTATGCGGTGCCGGCAATCCGACGCAGGACTTCATGCATGCTGAGCAAGGACTCTTACCAGCTGGGCTACAGCCCCAGCCAACCTGTAAGTTCTAATCTATGAAATTGTATGTCTTATAGATGTGAATGGAGAACAGAGAACTGACGTTGTTTGCCTCAAACTGCAAAGTTAGTGAGTAACAGAGCCAGCTCGGGAGCCCAGCCCTCCGTCAGCGCACTCCTCCCGTACAAAAGGAACTGGACAGGCATTGCTGTGGACAAGCTGACAAAGTCTGGCGTGGGGGTGGGGAGCGAGCTGAGGCTGCACAAGGAGTGAGGCATGTAGTCGTGGAATTTGCTCTCTTTCTTTGCATATGGACATAACCCTGATGGCAGAGCTCAAAGCATCTTTTGTGCCATAATTCCTCAAAGTGACGTCATGGACACTGCCAGGCCTTTATCATTTCTGCTGGGTAACCGGCTCACTGCGCTGGTGCTGGAGGAGCCGGTGAGGTGCCATGTAGCGGAGCGCCTGAGTTCTCCGATAAGCCGGTGAGTAGTGAGTGTGGGGCCGAGGCTGGCACAGAGAAATAGCTTAGTGTTTTCTGCACTGGAAGAGCAACAAGGAAAGAGACCAGAAAGGCAGGCAAGGTGATCCAGCAGGTGAAAGCATGTGGGGACTTCGCGGGGGGGGGGGGCAGCGGTGCCGATGTTCCTGGCTGATGGGGAGATGCTCCTGGTGAGGGAGCAGAAGAACACAGTCCTAGAAAACCACATCCATTGCTCTCTGTCTCAGCAGCGCCCGTGACCATGGGGACAAGCCCAGATGGGACTGTCTTCACCGGCAGTCACTGGCTCTTCTTCTCCGTGTACCTCCTGGTCTTCCTCGTGGGACTCCCGCTCAACGTGATGGCTCTGGTGATCTTCGTGGGCAAGCTGCGACACCACGCGGTGGCCGTGGACGTGCTCTTGCTCAACCTGACCCTCTCCGACCTGCTCCTGCTCCTCTTTCTGCCATTCCGCATGGTGGAGGCGGCCAGTGGCATGCGGTGGCCTCTGCCCTTCATCCTCTGTCCCCTCTCTGGCTTCCTCTTCTTCACCACCATCTATCTCACCTCCCTCTTCTTGGCGGCTGTGAGCATCGAGCGTTTCCTGAGCGTGGCCTACCCGCTGTGGTACAAGACCCGGCCACGGCTGGGCCAGGCTGGTCTGGCCAGTGGCATCTGCTGGCTCCTGGCGTCTGCCAACTGCAGCGTGGTCTATGTCACTGAGTACTGGGGAAACTCCACCTACAGCCAGGGCACCAATGGAACCTGCTACCTGGAATTTCGGGAGGACCAGCTGGCCATCCTCCTGCCTGTGCGGCTGGAGATGGGTGTGGTCCTTTTTGGGGTGCCTCTGCTCATCACCAGTTACTGCTACAGCCGCCTGGTGTGGATCCTCGGCCGGGGAGCCAGCAGGCGCCGGCGCCGGCGGGTGATGGGACTTTTGGCAGCCACACTGATCAACTTTGTCATCTGCTTTGGGCCCTACAACATGTCTCACTTAGTGGGCTACATCCGTGGAGAGAGCCCAACATGGAGGAGCTACGTGCTGCTCCTCAGCACCTTGAACTCGTGTGTCGACCCTCTTGTCTTCTACTTCTCATCGTCTAAGTTCCAAGCGGAGTTTCAGAAGCTGCTGGGGAGGCTGAGTAGGGGCTGCGTGCCCTGGACTCAGGAGGTTAGCTTGGAACTGAAGGTGAGGAACATGGGAGAACAGACCCCAGACTGTCCATCCTAGTTAGCAGAATGGACTCAAGGGGGGTATGGGGCAGGTGGCTCCAGGTCTAGGTGAGGTTGTCTAGAGCAGGAAAGGGTGGCAGGTGTGTGTCCCCAGAGTGATTCCTAGCTCAAGGCAGGCAGGACTACGGCAGTGACAGGCTGTGGCTGAATGTAGCTGGGGAGAGAGCAGCCTCCGGGCCCTCCAGGATGTGCTCACAGACACAACTCTCCGGTCCTCCCACATCCCCTGGACTCTGCTCTGGGATGCGTGAGGAGGGACTGTTCTGGAAGAAACAACCTCCACAGCAGCTCACAGTCCTCACTGATGGGGAGAAAGGAGTTAAGAGCAATGCCTGGGCAGAGGGAGCTGCAGTGCCTGGCAGGGGCGAAGTTTGTAAGCACCCCTCAGAGCTGCTGATCTCTCCTGGAACTTCAGAGATGGGAGAGACAGGACTCCAGGGATGAGGGAGCTACCTGCCATTATGCGTGGCTTTCCGGAAAGTATTTCCTCAGTAGTTTCTGGTCTTCGGGGACTCTTACAAACAATGAAGCAAAAGAAAAATTACCCAAATAAATTCAGTAGCAAAAGAAAATGGTGTGTCCTTATCTCCTTGGTCTTTTGAATGGTGTAGGTGGTGGGAGAAAGCAGAGGTACCGAAACTCTGAAGGAAAAGGGCTAAACAAGATGCCTGGATGCTGACAGAGAATCTAGGAATAACAATAAAAATAATAATTTTGTCTTTTAAAAGAATTTTTATTTAACAGTCGGGCATGTAACCCAGCACTTGGGCGGCAGAGGGAGGGGGTCGGCTGGAGTGGAGGGCTGGCAGCAGACCCAGCTCCTTGTTGCGCCTGCAGCAGCCTGAGGGGCTCTACTCCAGGCGAGCTGCAGTCTTCATGCTGCCACAGAAAATAATTTCAGGGTGAGGGCTGGAGGCATGGCTTAGTGGTTAAGGCATTGTTTGCATGCAAAGCCAAAAGGACCCAGGTTCGATTCCCCAGGACCCATGTTAGCCAGATGCACAAGGGGGGGCATGTGTCTGGAGTTTGTTTGCAGTGGTTGGAGGCTTTGGCATGCCCATTCTCTCACTCTCTTTCTCTGTCGAATAAATAAAAATATTTTTTAAAACAAAGAATTTCAGGGTGAGTTAGTATGAAACGGGTGGAGCTCATGAAGAGGAGGTTTGAACGTAGATTTAAGCATGGGCATTAATAGAGAAGCGCTCAGGGAAAGGCTGGTACATGCCATGTGTAGTGCGGTCTTCTCAAGAGAAGGGTGAGCTTAGGTATGAATATAATTTTGGTAAGTTCTGTAGTTACATCTCAAAGACTTGCTAAGGGGCTGAGAAGGCAGCTCTGTTGGTAGAATGCTTGCCTAGCATTCATGATTCCATCCTCAGCATAAACTGGACATGATAGTACATGCCAGAGGTTGAGGGAGGAGGATTAGGAATTCAAGGCCATCCTGGACTGCATGTGGAGTTCCAGGCTAGCCTGGGTTACATGAGATCCTGTCTTAAAAAATAAAAGCAGGCTATGCTTTCCTGTTGCTGTTTTCCACCTGATGTTGGCCAGGAGGTGATGGCCACCCTGTGCTCATGCCATTGTTTCCTCCTGCCATCATGGAGCTTCCCCTTGAGTCTATAAGCCAAAAGAAACCCTTTTCTCCCACAAGCTGCTCATGGTTGGTGTTTTCTGTCAGCATCGCAAACCTGACTGCAACAGTAAAATAGGTGTCAGAAGTGGAATCATTGTTGCTAGAAACCTGACTATGTGGCCTTTTAGAGCTGATTTTTTTTTTTTTTGAAAGGAATGTGGAAGGATTTGAAACCTTGGTCTAAGAGACACCTTGCAGTGCTGTAAATACAACTTGATGGACTATTCTGATCAGAGTTGAAAGACCTGAATGTAATAAGAACTATGGACTGTGAGCTTTGGCTTATGAGGATGAGAAAGAGCTTTGCCTGGACTGGGCTAGGAGCAGATTGTGTGAGAGGCTTGCTGTTATGCCTCTGTCCTGAGAATTTGTGCCGGGTTGCATTGTATAGAAATGGACTGGTGTGAGCAGAGGGATATGGCACAGAAAAAATGAAATCTTTGGGCTGAAACTTCTGCCTGTACAGTTGCAATTATATGAGAGATTACAATCTTTGAGATTGGTCCAGCTGATCTGCATTGGGGTAACAGGAAGAATGCAGACTCTTTTGAAGGGACCTGAATGCTGAAGGAGTGTCCTGTTCTTCAAAATCTGCTTTATTCCCATCTGGATTAATAAACTGACAGCCCACATGGTATTATAAAGTATGACAAATGCAGGAAAGAGAGGGTCATTGAATTTGCAACACGGTTTTGTATATTGGAAATGGCCATGTGCAATGTGAAGCAGGCATGTAGGATTACCTGCACGGAGACCTGATGGAGCCATGAGGATGAACTGTGGGTGGCAGTAGAGACCCAGTGGAAATGCCAGGACTGTCAGATGGCTGCCAAGGAGAGCTGCCAGCACCAAATGCTCCCCTGGACTGTGAGTAGCCTAGCTGGAGGGGTGGAATTGGAACTCCAGAGACTCGTCACTGCTTAGAATTACTTGGTGATGTCACTGGTTAGAGTTGTTGGACTTGGAGCTACAGAGTTTGATGTTTGCCCTGTTTGTTTTAAATCTTGAATTGGTTGAATGTTTCTTTGCTATGCCCAATGCCATCTTTTTCAGTGTAAATGTTTATCCTGTGCTTTTGTTTTTCTTTTGTATTACAGCTCAATTAAAAGGTCTTAGACTATGGGGATGTTTGGACATCATGTATCAGTTTATGGGACCAGGGGCAAATTATGGTGGTTTGATTCAGGTGCCCATCATAAAGTTCTGTGTCTGGAATGTTAAGTTCTCAGCTGGTGGCAATTGGGAATTGGATCTTCCTAGACATGATGTATTGTTGGGGGTGGGCTTATGGGTGTTATAGCCAGCTTCCGCTTGCCAGTGTTTGGCACACTCTTCTGTTGCTGTTGTCCACCTGATGTTGACCAGGAGGTGATGTCCACCCTCTGCTCATGCCATCGTTTCCCCTACTGTCATGTAGCTTCCCCTCTAGTTTGTAAGCCAAAATAAAGCCTTTTCTCCCACAAGAAAGAAAAGAAATAAAAATAAAATCAATTAATTGCTCAGTAATTTAAGTGAGACTATAGGGTAGTTCCTAAAGTACATTGGATGGGATTATAGCCACAGGATTTCACAGGTAGTTAAGATGTACTTCCTGTAAACAAATATTTATGGTCTTGTTTGTGAGATTCCCAGAAAATTTCAGATTTACATCTGGGGAAAGAGTAAGACCATATATGCTTAGGCCTTAAGCATGGTTCATTGCTATTTTAACATTCCTATTTGAAACATCACTATATAAATAGAATATTGACTCTATGTCAGCAATATTCACAGCAAGTGTTATTAACAGTGCTGGAATTCTTGCCTCTCAGCTGTCTAGAGACTTCAACCAGACTCTGGGGTGAGGGGCTCCTTTCCTTTTACACACACACACACACACACACACACACACACACACACATGAGAGAGAGAGAGAGAGAGAGAGAGAGAGAGAGAGAGAGTCTCCTATGTAGTCCAGGCTAATCCTGGAACTCACTACATATAGCTCTGGCTGGCCTCCAGCCCATGATCCTCCTGCCTCCACCTCTCCAGTACTGGGATTACAGCTGTGCCCCTCTGTGCTCAGCACGAATCTGAGCATTATCTTCTGTCCTCCCGATATGAGTCTGGTATGGACTGTTGTTATAACATTTACAGATGGGGGATGACCCCAAAGAAGTGATATATTTTCACTGGTGTCACATGAGTTTTCCTGGATCCATGTAAAGCCACCCCAGGCAGGGCACTGACAGACCAAAGACATGACTCTAGGCAAATCCAGCATGGCGAGCCAACACGCTTATTGGGGCTGCTCATAAGAACACAGGTGATTAGAAAACAATTGCATCATGCGAAAAGTACCACCCAGCGTATGTGACAGCTCCCAAAAGCTGCATCATCAGAGTGCCACCCTCAGTCAACCTGCCACTTCCTGTACACCCTAGCATCTTCCAAGACCCTGTGAGGTTGTTGGAGAAGGGCAGGAAAGAGTGGTGGTGGGGGGGGCTCTCAGGCCAGGCTCTGCTGACCTTTCTCTCTTGCTCCTAGGACAAGACGCGGTCAGTCTCTGACCGTCACACAGAACAGCCGCTGCAGCACTGTTATGCTTATTTTGTGCCATGCCTGTGGGCCAAGGACAGCACAGTGACCTCTGCTCTGCGATGGCAATGGTCGTGCCATGCCACAACTCTCGGGGACTGAGGTGGTGAACCACAACACCTGAGGCCAGGGCCCTAGACCTAGTCTGAGCTTGATGGAGGACTGGAAACCATCTCCACAAAAAGCAAGCCCCCGACCCACTCTGCTGTCCTTGCGTTGTCTGCAGCGACCAGGCCCCATCTTCTGAAGGCAGGGAACAAGGTGTGCCCAGAGCAGATATAAACAGGCCATGAAAGGTTCTATAACGAGAGAATAGTTGGGTTACTACATTCTCCTGCCAGGACAGGAAGTCTCTTGCAAAAAATAAACTAAGGCCATTAGCACAGTTGACCAGGTGACCCCACCCCAAAGACAGATGGATATACTTAGAAGCTGTTTTCACTCCAATGTGATCACCAGGGACATTTTCATTTTCCACCAAGGGGGAGAAAACAACTGGCCAGGACGTCCGAGCCCTGCTAGGCAACCAGAGAAATGCTGACATCTGCGCACACCAGGCAGCATTGTGGCAAAATCATTTGTTGATTTATTTTGTTTTCTTTGAGATAGGGTCTCGTGTACCTCAGGCTGACCTCAAATTTGTCATGTATCCAGAGAGGACCTTAAATTCCTGATCCTCCTGCTCCTACCTCCCTGGTGCTGCAGTCACAGATGTGTGCTACCACATCTGGTTTAGACAGCTGCAGGGCTAGGAGTCAGGGCACCGTGCATGGAAGAGAAGTACTGTACACACTGAGCTTACATTCCCAGCCCCAAAGAATTCATTGATTACCTACTACGTGCAAGTGGCTAGATTTGGAACTTCAATTCCAATATGAAATGCTTGCTTTCCTCCTGGGAGACTGAGGATGGGCTATGGGTAGAGAGCTTGGGTTTGGGTGGAAGGAGAGAGAGATTGTCTGTGGAGATGAAGACATGAGCTGCCTTCAGCTGTCCCATGACCTACCTCATTCCTCCACAGTGGCTGCTAGGTAAATGAAAACGTGGGTCTACACAGTTCTAAAAGGAAAGATGTTCCACGGAATTTGTCACTCCAAAGTTGGTCACAAAGCTATAGCACAAAACCAAGGACGGGAGTGGAAGACTCCACACGCTAGAGGAATTCATGAAGAATGAGGATGTGGTTCTGCCCCAGGGGTTAACGGGCTCTGCTGCCCTACACATCCCCCAGCGTCACTCTACCGCAGTCTACCCAAGCTATAGACTAAGGGGGTAGGGAGGAGAGGAGTCATCAGAGTGGTGTGGTCAAGTGGACAGCATTCTCCACGACCTTCTACACGCCAGAGGGTAGGGGCCCTGTGATGCTTCATTGTCATTGTCAACCTGACTGAATGCTAAGCCCCTAGGAGATTGTTTTGTCACATCTCTGGTTGAGTCTGTGAGGGGATTTCCAGAGATGATTGGTTGAGATCGGGAAGACCCACCCAGAATGTGGGTGACACCATCCTATGGGTTAGAAGCCCCAACAGAATGAGAGAAGGAGCCAGAGAAAGCCAGCTGAGCACTCGTCCCCTTCTCTCTGCTTCCTTTCCACCAAGAGGTGAAGAACAGCCCCACCATACCATGACATTCTGCCCAAGGGTTTGGGGCCTAGAACTGAAAGCATGAACCAAAATCAATGTTTCTGCAGGTCTGTTGTCATAGCGATATAAAGCTACTACGTGCAGGCTCTCGGGAATGGAGGCTGGATTCTAGGGCTGCTTTTCTGTGGCAGGTGGGCAGGGAAGCGAGAATAGCAGAGAGGTGGTGAGGACAGTACACTTGTGGGTAATGGAATGTTGGGTGTTTAATATTTGCAGGGCAAGAAATGCTGAGTCTGCTGTGGGTGCGGGAGTAGAAGGGTGGAAATTCTGGGGATACTGGAAGGGATCAAACCAGATTGACACCCCCAAAGACCAAAAGGCCTACACTCTGGCTACAACAGACTAGACATCTGACTCACTGTGGACACAAAAGCTAAGACTGTCTCCAATTTCTGCCATCATTGTCCCCTTAAGGAGCCATTCTGGATATATATATATATATATATATATATATATATATATATATATTTTTTTTTTTTTCCTACTTGAAACCCTTTCTTCCCTGATCATGTAATTTTTTGTTTTGTTTTCTTTTGTTTTTGAGGTAGAGTTTCACTCTAGCCTAGGCTGACTTGGAATTCACTATATAGTCTCAGGGTGGCCTTGAACTCATAGCGATCTTCCTACTTCTGCCTCCTGAGTGCTGGGGTAGGATCTGATCATGAAATGTTAATGTAACAAATGTACTGTGTACCTATTGATGTGTCATGGCCCTTTATTTTGTCTGTGTCTTCATGGGAAAGAGTCTCCCTCTGTAGCCCAGGCTGGCCTCATTCTCACGGCCCTCCTGCCTCACCCTCTGAGTGTGGGAATTTCAGGCATCTGTCACCACATCCAACTTGTTGTGGCCTTTTGAAAGGACATGCGTCATTGTCAGGTGAGTTCATTTCACTTCTTTTCTTTTTTTAATTTCATTTCTTAGGAACTAATTTTCACTAATATTTCTCCTGCCGAGGAGGAAGCACACATTAGAGAGCAGGGCTCATCCAGTATGGTGATAAATGCTTCTTGACCAACTGGAGCCCAACAAAGCCAGGTTGTTATTTTTAAAGCACTTGTTTATTTATTTATTTTAATGTGTGTATGCATATGGAGCCAGAGGAACTTCTCAGGTGGTATCCTCAGGTATCATCCACCTCCTTTGAGACAGGCTCTCCCATCGGCCTGGAGCTCATCAGTTCAGGTAGACTGGCTGGCCAGTGAACCCCGAGATCCTCCTGTCTCCACCTCCCCTGCACTAGGGTGACAGGCGCATGCCACCATGCCTGGCATTTCACATGGATACAAGAGATTAAACTCACCTTCTTATCTTACAAGGCAATCACTTTATCAACTGGGCTGTTTCCTCAGCCCTCTTTCTTAATTAAAAAAGATTATTTCAGTTAATTAGTTAGTTTGTTTGGAGAGATAGAGTGCCATGAAGCCCGTGCTGGCCTGGGACTCACTCTGATTTTCCATCCTCTGCCTCCCAAGTGCTGGGGTTGTAGTCATGTACTCCCATGCCTGGCCAGATTTGTTCTCTTGCTGCAATAAGGGAGACCACGCTCCAGGGAAGGGAGGGGCCCCTCACAAAAGGAGAGCCTGTCGCTGGCAAACCAGCGGCCAGGGCAGCATGCGGCGGCATGAAGCAGTGGTTGCTTAAAGTCGAGCAAGGGTCTGAGCAAAGAGCTCAACGCCTGTCCACCCAAGAAGCCAGCTGCGGCCTATTGGTTTGAAAAACGCAAAACAAGAATGAAGACAGAGCGGTGTGTGTGAAAAGTCCCTACCTCAAGTTCTGGGGGTTGACCTCACACTATTTCCTGTGTCCAAGGCTGGGATTTCCAGAAGGCAAGGAGAGGGCCATGAGGCAAACCGCCACTTGGTTGACTGCCTGTGACTTGAGAGAACAAGGTTTCTGGACAGTAACTTTGTTATTCAACCAAACACACTTAGTTAATTAATTTATCTATTTGCAAGAGAGAGAAATAGAAGACAGAGAGAGAATGAGCACCCTAGGGCCTCTAGCCACTGCAGATGCATGTGCCACTTTGTGCATCTGGCTTTAGGTGGGTATTGGGCAATTGAACCTGGGTCATTAGGCTCTGAAGGCAACAGCCTTAAACACTGAGCAATCTCTCCAGCCCCCAAACATACTTTAAAAAATATTTTTAGTTACCTATTTATTTGAGAGGGAGAAAGGCAAATAGGGAGAACAGACATGCCAGGGCCTCTAGCCACTGCAAATGAACTCCAGACACATGTGCCACTTTGTGCAACTGGCTTTATGTGGGTACTGGGGACTTAAACCTGGGTCCTTAAGCTTTGTAGGCAAGTACCTTAACCACTGAACCATCTCTTCAGTCCCCAAACGTATTTTTTAAATTTTATTTTTATTTATTTATTAGAGACAGAGAGAGGGGGAGAGAGAGAAAGAGACAATGGCATGTCAGGGCCTCTACCCACTATAAATGAACTCCAGACACATGTACCACCTTGTGCACCTGGCTTATGTGGGACTTGGAGAATTGAACCTGGGTCCTTAAGCTTCACAGGCAAGTGCCTTACCCACTAAGCCAGCTCTTCAGTTCCCTCCCCCCAAAACATTTTGAATGGCTTTAAAATTGGGTCTTTCCTCCTTTGCCAATCCCTAGGCAGTATAATTTAGAAAGACAGGAGGAAGGAGAGACGTGACCAATCTTTGTCTCTGGTTATAGCGGGATGAGGAGATGTCTGTCACCAAGTGTGACCAGAAACCCAAGCTGGCTATGCAAGAGGTCACTGAGATACTAGAAAGACGGCTCAATAGAAGAAAGTGGGTGGAGAGAAGCCAAAGATGTGTGCCCAGCAAACTCTGAGTGTTCAATTCACCTGCCTCAGAGGGGAGCAGAGGTGGGTTGTGGGAAGGGGAGCGGGGTAGGACCGCCTGTGGAGAGGACAAGTGGATGCCTTTGCCTGTTGGGCTGTGTCACTGGCTGACGAGCTCCAGCCTTTGGAGAGCTGGTCAAACAGCCTCCCAGGCTGTGCATACGCCTGGTGGGGCCAGGACAGCTGTGACACAGAACAGGAGTTTAGTCCTGTTCGGTCCTCATTGTCAACTTGACTGAGTTTGAAATCACCTAGGAGACACATGTCTCTGAGCATGACAGTGAGGTGTTTCCAGCAAGCTTTAACTGAGGAGGGAAGATCCGCCCTGAATGCAGGCAGCACCATCTCCTGGGCTGGGCCCAACATTCATCTCTCTCTGCTTCCTGACTTTGCACAGCAGGTGACCAGCTTCTTACAGTCCTACTGCCTTAACTCCCCACCATGGTGGGCTGTATCCTTAAAATGGTGAGGCAAAATAAACTCTTCCTTCATCTTTTTGAAAACTTTTTTCTTTTTTTTTTAAGGCAGAGTCTCACTCTAGCCCAGGCCACCCTTGAACTCACTCTGTAGCCCAGGTTGGCCTCACAGTGATGCTCTTACCTCAACCTCCCAAGTGCTAGGACTAAAGGCATGTGCCACCACGTCTGGCTAAACCCTTTCTTCTTTAAGTTGCTTTTGTCAGGCACTTTGTCACAGCAACAAAAACAAGTAGCTCATTCAAGGTGAGTCCCTTCTAAGTGGATGGCGGGAAGGTGGCAAGGACAGGCAAAGTCTCGGCCAGAGGACGTGGAAGAGAGGCGAAGAATGGATGGGGGAGGTAGGGAAGTAAAGAAGACCAGGAGTCTATAAGATTGCTTGTAAAAATCATCCAGCAGAGAAACCAGCTGGGCATGGTGGCACTGTAATTGCAGCTCTTAAGAGGCTGAGGCAAGAGAGCTCAAGTTCAAGGCCAGTCTGGGCTTTGTTGTGAAACCTTGTCTCAAACTTAACAGAGAAGGCAGAGTAACAATGAAAGTAGAAATGGCAGGGCGTGGTGGCGCACACCTTTAATCCTAGTACTTGGGAGGCACAGGTAGGAGAATTGCTGTGAGTTCTAGGCCAGCCTGAGACCACAGAGTGAGTTCCAGGTCAGCCTGGACTAGAGCAAGAAACTTCTTAGAAGACAGGTCAGGCCACAGATTCTGAGAAAAAACAAAGGAGAAAAATAAGTGGAAAGTAAGAGTCCTGGGATTGGGGAACAAAGAGAAGGAAATAGTGAGAGATGCTCAACGTCTGACTTTTTCTTCCCACAACGCAGCTCCTCTGGTTTTTAAAAACAGTGTAAAGCACTGAGGAGATGTAGGTAATTGTGGTCTCTTCAGAGGCTTGTGAAAACCCTGCAGGCTTCCCTTTGAGGCTGGTTCTGCAAATCCTCCCCAGGAGGCAGAGCTCTGCATTACCACGGAGTATGGGTTCTGGGAGATGGAGGCTGGGGCTACCCTCTACAGGCAGAATGGAGGCCAGCGATGTCTGCAGAGTCTGCACCATGGAAGTATGAAGCCAGGGAGAGAAGACACTGTGAGAGGAAATAGGCTACTGCAATATTTTGGGAAGTGACTGATTTTTGCTGCCTTTAAGGAAGTTGTGTTAATTACTTCTGTATCGCTGTGCCCCAAACACCTGACAGAAACAGGTTAAAGGAGGAAAAGTTCATGTTGGTGCATGGATTCAGAGATTTCTGACCATCATGGTGGGGTGGGCATGGTGCAGCTGCGGTTTGTGGCGGGAGAAGAGTGAGGCAGACTGTTGACACATGGACACTAGGAAGCAGAGAGCAGCTATGAACCGGAGCCAGGTATAACCTTCACAGGCCGGCTCTTAGAGACTTGCCTTCTCCAGGCAGACCTCTCCTCTCCAAGGCTCCACAGGATATCATCAGCCATCAGGGAACAGACGCTCAGAGAACAATCCTGCTTAAGCTTGAAATGATTTTAAAAAAGTGTGTGGTTGTGACAAACAAATCAAACATTCCTTCTTGCAGATTCTGAAGCCCCAGGGGGTCAAGTGATGATGGACACTGACTATGACAGTCTTAAGGGTATTGGTGACTGGCCTCGGGAAAGGCACATGACCCAACTCTAACAAGTGGTGAAAAATTCTGTGCATGGCTGGTCTTTGAGAAAGATTTCCTTTCATCTTATAAAAGAGAGAGATCTTTGAAGGCTATTCCCTGCCTTTCCAGCTCAGAAGCTTCTATATAAGAATGTGATGCTTGAAGCTGAAGTAGAAAACTGGGGCCATGAGGTACCCAAGGGAGGTTGGTGCCAGGACCCTCCTTGTTTTGTTATGTCTCAGTGTTGAGACAAAGCCTCACTAGGTAGCCTAGGCTGGCCTCGAAGCTCTGATCTTTCTGGTAGCATGCCTGGCTACCAAGACTCCATGGATACCAGATCCTCAGATATTCCATCCCTCATGTGAAATGGCGCCATGTTTGCAATAGAATCTAGGTCACTTACAGGACTGAATATAATGCAGTTGCTGTGTAAATAATTGTTCTAGTGTATTGCTGTAATAACAAGAGAAGTGTCTGCACATGTTCAGTACTGATAGACTTCTCTTTTCAAATGTTTGTGAACTGTAGCTGGTGGAGCTCATGGACGTGGTGCAGAGACTGCCTCTGTGAGTTGAGAATGAGTCCCGAGAAGTGGTGTTTGATGATTGGATTAAGAAAAACTCTCTCTGATTTTTCCATGATTCTAAGTAATGCTGTGAGGAACTTCCCTTGACAGTCATGTGTACACTTCTGCATCGCCCAAAAGTGGTGCTGCAGAGCCCAGCGCTGTCCACCCACACATACCTGACATTTGATGTGCCCTGGTCTTCTGTGGCTGAATCAGCCCCACCCCCAACCGCATACAGAAAGTCCTCTAACCCTGCCATCCAGAGAAAATGTTGTATGCTAAGTATTCTCTTAAAAAATTGATATTGAAGATTTAGTTACTTGGTCAGTGCTCGACACTGAATCGGGAGTCTATGTGGGTGTACGTTTGCAGTTAGAGTCTAAAGACGAGTCTGCAAGCAAATAAGGCCCAGCCAGGGCTGTGGAGCTTGAACGTGCTCGGCTGGGGGTGGGGGATGGTCCGCCCTTTTTAAAAAAATACTTTTATTTATTTAGTTGAGAAAGACAGAGAGAGATAGAAAGAGAGAGAGAGAGAGAGATAGGCAGGTACATATATAGAGAAAATGGGCGTGCCAGGGTCTCCAGCTATTGCAAACAAACTCCAGACACATGCCTTGTACATCTGGCTTATGTGGGCTCTGGGGAATAGAACTTGGATCCTTAGGCTTTGAAGGCAAGTGCTTAACCACTAAGCCACCTCTCTAGCTCCCCCTTTTAAGTTCAGGTCTTCAACTGTTTGGATGTGGCCTCCCTTCACTGTGCAGAGCACCCTTTTCACTCTGAGTCTACATGCTGAAATGTCAGCCTCATCCTAAAGCACCTTTCCAGAAACATCCAGAATGTTTGACCAAATTGTGGCCAAGCCAAGCTGGCACATAAAATCACACAGATTATTTTAATTATAATCTCCCTCATGAAAGGTGAAGTAGGGACATTGTGGCACACACCTTTATTCCCAGCACTTGAAGGCTGAGTTAGAAGGATCACCATGAGTTTGAGGCCAGCCTGGGCTACAAAGTGAGCTCCAGGTAAGCCTAGGCTAGAGTGAGATTCTGTCTCAAAAGAAAAAAAATTAGGGGCAAGCTGGGCATGGTGGTCCATGCTTTTAATTCCAGCACTCAGGAGACAGAGGTAGGAGGATCACTTGAGTTCAAGACCAGCCTGAGACTACATAGGGAATTCCAGGTCAGCCTAGGCTAGAGTGAGGCCCTGTCTTGTAAAAGAGAGAGAGAGGGAGAGAGAGAGTGAGAGAGAGAGAGAGAGAAATAAAAAAAATTAGGGGCTGGAGAGATGGCATAGTAGTTAAGGTGCTTGCCTGTAAAGCCTAAATACCCAGGTTTGATTTCCCAGTACTCATGTAAGCCAGATGCGCAAGGTGGCACATGCATCTGGAGTTGATTTGCAGTGGCTAGAGGCCCTGGCATGCTCATTCTCTCCATCTCAAATAAATAATTAAATAATTTTTTAAAAGAAATAAAAAATTAGTTGAGCCAGGCAGGGTAGCCTACACCTTTAATTCTGCACTTGGGAGAAGGGGTCTGAGATAGGAGGATCACTCTGAGTTTAAGGACCGCTTGAGCTACAGCTAGGTTAGCCTGGGCTAGAGTGAGAACCTGCTTCAAAAAACAAGGAGAGAGGCTGCACAGATGGCTTAGCAGTTAAGGCACTTGCCTGTGAAGCCTAAAGACCCATATTTGATTCCCCAGATCCCACATAAACCAGATGCACAAAATGATGCACATATCTGGGGTTTGACTGCAGTGGCTGGAGGCCATGGTGTGCCAATTCTCTCTCTCTCGCTCTCACTCTTGCTCTCACTCTCTCCTTTCTCTCATAAAAAAAGCCAGTCTGTTCTATTTGCCTTTAAAAACAAGGACAGTTTAAGCTGGGCATGGTGGAGCATGCCTTTAATCCCAGCACTTGGGAGGCTGAGGTAGGGGGATTGCTATGGGTTTATTTCAAGCCACCCTGAGACTACACAGTGAATTCCAGGTTAGCCTCCAGAGAAACCCTACCTTGAAAAACAACAACAACAACAAAACAAAACAAAAAAGGTGAGGTTTAGGTGCAGGGCTTTAGTTTAATGGTAAAATTCTTGCCTTGCATGCACAAGGCCTGGATTTGATCTACAGCACCAAAAATAATAAGTTAAGGCAGAAACTATTTGCATAATGTATGTCAGTCATTTGTATTTCTTCCTATCATTGCCTCTTTCTTATTTGACTTGCAAGAGGTTGTTGAAACATTATGTGTGCGGAAAGATAGAGGCCTTTCTGCTTTGTTCAAGAGCTTTCTTGGCAGAGAGGCAGATTGTTCTCCTAACGTGTTTATAGCCCTCTGTTCAATGCTTGTCACCACAGAGACCAGGCATGGTGGTTCACTCCAGTAATCCTACCTCCTGAGGTGGAGGCATGAGGATCGGGACTTCACTACATAGTCAGTGGTGATCTTGGAATACATGAAACCCTGTTTCCAAACTAATAATAAATAAAAAATAATAAATCATTTTTGGTAGCTTATATTTTGTTAGGTAGAGATAGAAATGGGCCACACCCCCGGCCCCTCACTGGTGGATTCAAGGAAGGGCTCTACCTCTGAGCCACACCCCCAGCCTCTCACTGTGGATTCTAGGCAAGTGTTCTACTGCTGAGCCACACCCAGAGCCCCTCACTGGTGGATTCTAGACAAGTGCTCTACCTCTGAGCTACAAGGCTGAGCACTGAGTGGCCTGAGTATATTCAAAAATGTACCCCTGGCCAGGCGTGGTGGAGCACGCCTTTAATCCCAGCACTCTGGAGGCAGAGGTAGGAGGATTGCCATGAGTTCGAGGCCACCCTAAGACTACAGAGTGATTTTCAGGTCAGCCTGAGCTAGAGTGAGACCCTACCTCAGAAAAGAAAAAAAAAAGTACCCCTGTGTCTCAGAAACCTGTGATTCTTCAGGCAACTTGAATCTCTTTACACTGTTATCTATTCTAGCTTGGTCAGAATCAGGATCATGAATGCTGCTGTTTTCATTATCATGCCTTTAATTGTTTAATTACATAATAAGGATGTAGCTGAACAGCAGAGGGCTTGCTTACTTGCATGCACAAGGCTCTAGACTGGAGGCCCAGCAACACACCACACAAAACAAGCAAAAACAAAGTTGCCTCTTTCCGACTCCGGTCGTGTGAACTGTTCCAGTTTCCTGATCAAGAGGAACAAGCAGACGGACAGCTCTGAGCCCAATAATCTGCGGGCCCGCAGCTTCTTCCACTACATCGGGCTGATTCAGGGCAAGACCGTGGAAGCAAAGCCTGCCGCTGACAGCAAAGGGGTCGTCATGGCCATGAAGCGGAGATCCTGTAGCAGGAGCCAGCCACCTCCTATGTGTGGACCACCATTAACAAGAACGCCAGGGCCACCCTTAGCAGCATCAGACACGTGATCCGCAAGAACCAGGACGCCCTGCCGTGCGCACGGCAGCCATCCGCAGACCAGTGCCATCCTGCCCAGCCAGAAGCCTGCGGTGGCAAGAGGAAGTGACCGGTCCCTCTAAGAGCTCCTGAGCTCCATGCCCCTAGAAGCAATAGAGTCCACTGACTTTCTCAACCAAAAAAATAAAAATAAAGTTGCATAATAATGCATGGATTATATCATTACAAAAGTATCCAACAATACAGCAGGAAGATCTGAACGCCATCTCACTTCTCCATGTCATTTTGTTTCTGTACATACAACTAGGTGGTATGAAATGCATAAATGAAATCATACTGGCAAAAAAAAACTCCAAAATTAGCCAGGCGTGATGGTGCACGCCTTTAATCCCAGCACTCGGGAGGCAGAGGTAGGAGGATTGCCATGAGTTTGAGGCCACCCTGAGACTACATAGCGAATTCCAGGTCAGCCTGGGCTAGAGTGAGACCCTACATAAAAAAAAAAAAAAAAAAAAAAAAAAACTCCATGACGTACAAAATACTATTTGCTGGGAAGAACGGAGGTGGTTAACCCGCTCCCAAACCTCTAGCATGGAAAGCAAGAGTGTTTGCTCTAAAAGAAGTGAGGTTCCCACAGTAATTTGCCTCCTGGGCATTCAGCATCTCTCAGTATCTAGTGTAGCTCTTGGCACTGGGGCACCTGCCGATGCCAGGCCATCACAGCAGCCTGCGGGCATCTGGCCCAGGTCTTAATAGTCACTTCTCTGGAGTGATCAATCACCCAATGAACTGAACATGATCACAGACAGAACACAGCTTGAAGCCTATGGCCCATTTCCAACTCTATGCTGTCAAAAAACAAAGCAAGCAAAATTCTAAAACTACATTAGAAGCAATGCAATGCCTCTCTTGCTCATGCTGAGGATGTCAGCCACTTCATGACATAAACATGTCAGTGATTGTGTGGTTCTGATAATATCATTTTGCCATTTCATTATCTTCTCATAGACTGAGAACTGAAAAAGTGTAAGTGGTCTGTACTGTCCTAACCTCTAGGGGACCCTGTTAGGGACAGTGGTCATTTCTCTATTGCCTAGTATCGTCAAGCTTAAAAATGGTATATCTATACAACTCTTTAAAAAATATCTTTTATTTATTGCTGAGACAGCAGGAAAGAGGATTAGTATGGGCATGCCAGGAGACCTCCAGAACTCCAAAAGCATGCACCACTTTGAGCATCTGGCTTCATGCGGGAGCTGGGGGGTCAAACCCAGGTCATCAGGCTTTGCAAGCTAGTGCCTTAAGCCACTGCAGCCCTCTCAGTTTTGTTTTTGTGAGACAGTGTTTCAAGTAGCCAAAGCTCGCCTTGAATTCACTACGTAGCATAGGATAACCATGAACTTCTGATCTTCGTGGCTCCGCCTCTTAATTCCTGGGATTACAAGTGTGCCCCACAATATCCAATTTCTGCCGTCTTGGAAGTTGAACCCAGGGCCTTATGCATGCTAGGCAAACACTTTACCAGCTGAGCTACATCCAAAGCCCACAACTCTATGTTGTTCTTGATTTTTTTGAGACAGGATCTCATGCAGCTGAAGCTGACCTTGAACTCACTGTATGTCTGAGAATGACCTTGAATTCCTGGTCCCCCTGACTCTACTTTCCGAGTGCTAGGATTACAGGGATGTGACACAACTTTTATAGTTTCCTTTATTGTGTGTGTGTGATGAGTTATGTGTGACATATGCATGTGCATGTGTGCAGATGTGCACATGTGTGTGGAGGCCACAGGAGAACTTTGGGGGTCCTTCTCTATTGCTCATCTGAGTAGGTCCTTGACACAGACAGAGTGTCTCCCTAAATGTGGAGCTGATGTCTTTCTGTCAATGAGCCCCAGTAATTCTCAGATCTCCATCTCTCATGGCCTGGGATTACATTCTTTCATGGCCATGCCAAGTTTGTTCCCTTGGGTACTGGAGAATCAAACTCAGGCAGTCTCAGGCCTACATGTTTAAGTGGCAAGTGTTTTAACTGTTGAGCCCAAAACCTTTATAGTTCCTAAAACTCTAAGATGTTTATAGCTTTTAAAACTATAAACCTTGGGCTGGAGAGATGGCATAGTGGTTAAGGTGCTTGCTTGTAAAGCCAATGGACTCAGGTTTGATTCCCCAGGATCCATGTAAGCCAGATGCTTAAGGTGGCACATGCGTCTGGAGTGCATTTCTGGAGACCCTGGCACACCCATTCTCTCTGTCTCTGTCTCAATCTCTCTCCCCCCCTAAATGCATCTTTTTCACACACACACTCTCTCTCAAGTAAATGGATACAATATTTTTTAAAACTATAAAACTTATAGTTTTCAATACACCTGGCTTTTTACCTTCATCATTTAGGTGTAACACTTCTGAATGGGTACTCCATTATGCCAGCATTTCTCCTACCTAGCATCTGAGTTTTGTGCTTAGAGAATTGTCCAGGTGTGCATCCAGGTGGGGGCAGAGCCCACCTCCTACTGGAGAAGCCCATGATGCTGGGACCTGGTTTTCACACATTCCACGCACCTTCACTAGCCAGTCAGGCACCCAAACTCTGAATTTGAGGCTCAAGGTACCAAGAAGGAAGAGGGGAAACTTGCTTCTGGTGGTGAACACAGTGTGGTCCTGGGGCTTCCTGTTCAGTGCAGAAGTGTGAGGAAGTTCTCACTGACTGGATTCATGGTGCAGCCTTTAGCCTGACCTTGGCTGCACAGCTGTTCTGTTCTCAAAA
Organism: Dipus sagitta; assembly: GCA_036346955.1. NCBI lineage: Eukaryota > Metazoa > Chordata > Mammalia > Rodentia > Dipodidae > Dipus > Dipus sagitta. Next base: position 1,715,847 of record CM070775.1, on the reverse strand, counting down.
CCTGGTTCTCCCATCTTCCTGGAAAATCTCCAGCAGCCTAATTTTATCATTAAGTCCCTAAATAAGCTGGAGTTGGCCTTGGTTGCTGCAATTAAAAGCTTGCACACAGATATGAGACTAGCATCACTGTGATGGGCTAAGAAAGCCTGCAATTGAGGGGTGCACACCCTATAACAATAAAAAACCAAGATAAAAATAAAACAGCATAGAGACATCCATGTGGCAAGCGTGTGTGGGGTGCAGCTGTGGAGGGCTGGAGGCTGCACTCCAGTGTCCCAGTGCACCTCCATGGGCTTCATTCATCCAACAGCGTGACAAGAAAAGGCCAAGGCTGGACAGTGTTCTGCATGCTGCCCACTATCTTTTTTAAAAAAATTTTATAATTAACAACTTCCATGATTGTAAACAATATCCCATGGTAATGCCCTCCCTCCCCCAAACTTTCCCCTTTGAACCTCCAGTCTCCATCATATCCCCTCCCCCTCTCAATCAGCATCTCTTTTATTTTGATGTCATGATCTTTTCCTCCTCTCATGATGGTCTTGTGTAGGTAGTGTCAGGCACTGTGAGGTCATGGATATCCAGGCCATTTTGTGTCTGGAGGAGCACGTTGTAAGGAGTCCTACCCTTCCTTTGGTTCTTACATTCTTTCTGCCACCTCTTCTGCAATGGACCCTGAGTTTTGGAAGGTGTGATAGAGATATTTCAGTGCTGAGCACTCCTGTCACTTCTTCTCAGCACCATGATGCCTTCTGAGTCATCCCAAGGTCACTGCCATCTGAAAAGAGAAAGTTCTCTAAAGAAAAAGTGAGAGTAACTTTAATATATGGGTATGAACATTAAGAGAAGTGCTTACAGGGCAGTTTGATGAGCATAGTATATACATTTAGCCAGACAACAGCAGATGTTACACTCCTAGAACTCATGACTACCCCTGTTGTAGGTTTTCAGTATCAGGGATGTATTCCCTCCCATGGAGCAGGCCTCTAGTCCAATTAGAGGGCAGTTGGTTTCTACCATGACAGATGTGCCATTATTGCACCCATTGGCTCATTTGGCCTGGATGACCAAATTTAAGGCTTGGAGTGTCCACAGTTGAGTGTCTTCACTGATGATTTTTCTCTCTCTCCCATTGAACTGCATGCTGCATGGCCTTTTCCAGTTTTCTGTCAGCTGGTCTACATGGAGGAGGTTATCAGCTCAGTTCCAGCAGGATTTCTCAGTGACCTTGCAGCCCAGGTATATGGAGTCTCCAGTAATAGGGTCTTACCATCTATTCCTGGTGGGAAACTGAGGGCCTTGGCAATGGCCTGTAATGTTTTGGGGGTATCAGGGACCTCCCTGGCCAGCAACTCACTGGAAGGTATCCCATCCCTGGCACTGAAAATTTTCTAGTAACAATCTATGGCTCCTGAGTGTTCCATTGTCCAGTAGGTTTCCATGTGATTTATTTATATCCTCTTAGATTTTGATTAGCCCTCCCTCCATCTTTCCTTTACTCAATCTCTTTCTCTAAGCTCACTTGGGCCTTTTCACCCCATTAATCTGTTCTTCTACCTACATATATACAATACCATCTTCTTAAGCCCCCCCCCTTCCTTTCTATTCCCTTTATATCTCCTTTCTAGCTTACTGGCCTCTGCTACTGAGTTTTCTTCCTATTCACACAGAAGTCCAGTCATTTGCTGCTAGGATCCACATATGAGAGAGAACATGGGGCGTTTGGCTTTTTGCTACCCACCATCTTGTCTGTCTATAACTTAACTGTAGTTCATGCACTGAGCAACATAGCATTGATGGAACACAGAACATGTTAGCTATGGCTATTTTTGTTTGCTTTTAACTTCTGTGGGGGGAAAGATTATATACACACACACGTGTGTCCTCAGAATTTTATCTTCAAGTATTTTTATTTATTTATTTGCAAGCAGATATATAGAAGAGAGACAGACAGGGAGAATGAGCACACCAGGGCACCAGCCAATGAACTTCAGATACATGCACCAGTTTGTGCATCTGGCCTTACATGGGTAATGAGGAGTCAATCCTGGGTCATTAGGCTTTGCAGGAAAATGCCTTAATCACTGAGCCATCTCTCCATCCCCTCTGTTTTTTTGGGGGGGTCTTTTTTTTGAGGTAGGGTCTCACTCTATCTCAGGCTGACCTGGAATTCACTGTGTAGTCTCAGGGTGGCCTCGAACTCATGGAGATCCTCCTATCTCTGCCTCCCGAGTGCTGGGATTAAAGGCGTGCGCCACCACACCCAGCTCCCTGTTTTTATCATACTGTTTTTGCCATACTAGGGATTGAAATCAGGGCCTCTTGCATTCTAGGCAAGCACGTACCATTTAGCTATAGCTCCAGCCCAGAACTTTTTTCACAGCAGCAAAGGATATGCAAGGAAAGGTGAGCTTCCCCACTTCCCTCACACCATGGCCCTTCCTACACACAGCCCCTTAGAGCAGTTTTACTGGCATTCTTCCCACAATTCTCTTCCACTCAACAGATCATATCAAACTCCTGTCCTCTAGGGGCTTCCTGTCATACCCCGGATGTCATTCTGCATCCTGACCACAGACAACCACAGGGCCTTACATGATCTGGGTCCTTCCAACTGCCCTGACCTCATTCCTGTAACCCAGCTCTTATTAAGTCCCCCCAAAGCAGCTCTGGCCTCTTTGAGCACCCTGTGGTTCACTCAAGACTTGTCCTGACTGGGGTGTCTCCACCTTATACCTTCTGTGACAGTTTGGTTATGAAACATATCCCACAGGCTTCTGTGTCTGAACACTCGGTCCCTAGCAGATGGCACTGTTGTAGAAAGTTGTGGAACCTTGGGATGGGTGGCACAGCTGGCAAATGTGGGTCACTTGGGGTGGGACTTTGAAAGTTATCACCTGGCTTTGCTTCCTGTCCTATCTCTGCTTCTTGGTGGGTCACGATGTCACCAAGTCACAAATCCTGCTATCACCCATAAACTGCTCCTGTCAGCCTGCCTTCACCTCCAGGATGGACTATGCCCTGAGGGGCTGGGGGCATGGCTCAGTGGTAGAGCACTTGTCTAGAATCCACAGTGAGGGGCTGGGGGCATGGCTCAGTGGTAGAGCACTTGTCTAGAATCCACAGTGGGGGCTGGGGCGTGGCTCAGTGGTAGAGCACTTGTCTAGAATCCACAGTGGGGGCTGGGGGCGTGGCTCAGTGGTAGAGCACTTGTGTAGAATCCACAGTGAGGGGCTGGGGTTGTGCCTCAGTAGTAGAGCACTTGTCTAGAATCCACAGTGAGGGGCTGGGGGCGTGGCTCAGAGGTAGAGCACTTGTCTAGAATCCACAGTGAGGGGCTGGGGGCGTGGCTCAGTGGTAGAGCACTTGTCTAGAATCCACAGTGAGGGGCTGGGAGCATGGCTCAGAGGTAGAGCACTTGTCTAGAATCCACAGTGAGGGGCTGGGGGCGTGGCTCAGAGGTAGAGCACTTGTCTAGAATCCACAGTGAGGGGCTGGGGGCGTGGCTCAGAGGTAGAGCACTTGTCTAGAATCCACAGTGAGGGGCTGGGGGCGTGGCTCAGAGGTAGAGCGCTTGTCTAGAATCCACAGTGAGGGGCTGGGGGCGTGGCTCAGAGGTAGAGCACTTGTCTAGAATCCACAGTGAGGGGCTGGGAGCATGGCTCAGAGGTAGAGCACTTGTCTAGAATCCACAGTGAGGGGCTGGGAGCATGGCTCAGAGGTAGAGCACTTGTCTAGAATCCACAGTGAGGGGCTGGGGAGTGGCTCAGAGGTAGAGCACTTGTCTAGAATCCACAGTGAGGGGCTGGGGGCGTGGCTCAGAGGTAAAGTACTGTACAACTGCACTTTGATGAGAGGGACAGGGGACTATTGTAGAACTTTGACCAGAAGGGCATGATGGACTTATGTTTTTAAAGTATTGTTCTGTTTGGGGAAGAAGGGACTGAACAGGAAAGCCATGAAGCAAGGGACCTGACAGGAAATCCCTACAGACACAAGTGAAAGGTGCTGACACAACCTTTACCTTGGATGTGGACAGAAGTGGCTAGATGTGGGGTATGTTTTAAAGATCTAGCAGAGAGAATCTGCTGTTGCAATGAATGACAGAAAGAGAAGAGTGAACAGAGACTTTGGGATTTGTGCCTGAGAAACTGGAAGGACGGGTCATTCATGCCTGTGTCATCTGGAGCCGCACCCCAAAGTGTTGGACGTGTCAGGCAGCAGCCTGGAAATCTCGGTGTCTCAGTAGATGGCATTTCCAAATACTAGACTGTGGTGTTCATGGGGGCAGCAGTGAGCTGAAGAGGGCTCAGCTGTACAGAAGCCCAGCTTCAAGGCCACGGGGAGCAGTTAGGACACTTCCCCGGCTGGGTCTCAGATCTCTCCTTGCTTTTCCTGTTGGAGCATGTGGCTTTATGTCTATCCAGCAACGTCTGTGTTCTCTCCCTCCCTTCCTCCTTCCATTCCTTCCTGTCTTTCTTCCCTCCAGAGCTCACAACCCTCTGCCTCAACCTCTGAGTGCTGGGATGACAGCCTGTGTCACCACACCCAGCTTCAGTCATCTTACACTGTTCCCATTGCTGTCTCGGTGCCCTGCCTCTGACCTTTGCCCCACCTGTAACTGCTGGGTGCTGCAGCGGAAGGACAATGCGGCTTTCTGTTATCAGGACATCAGGAAGGGACAGAACCGAAAAGGCTGTAGATTCTGATTGGTTGCTGCAGCTTATCAAGACCAAGAGGGGAAGATGAGGTGGAAGGATGTTGATAAAATCAACCTTCATCAAAGGACTGGAAGCTCCCAGATGGAGTCAGCACTTTCGAGCTCACTTAGTTGCACTCTCTTTCCAGCGGTGAGGTTGAGCCTCTGACGATACCTCTTAAGCTTAGCCCCACTGCCTCCTTCCTGCTCCTCAGCACAGGGAGTCCATCTCACTTGTAGGACTTTGCATCTTGCTGGTCTCATGCCTGACCCTGCTCTTCCATTCAGATCTCCCTCTGCAGCCCTGCCCTTTCTGACAGCCTGAGAGCTCCCACTCTCCTCCCCATTCGGCCACCTCGTCCCTTGCTTATGGCCCGTCTTGCTTACATGCACCCCACCACCCAGAACAGCACCTGCACAGAAGGGCCAAGTGCATCCTGTGAGTGGGAACAGGTTGACATGATGGTGTGACACTGTACAGAGTTGTTTCCCATGACAGTGTGGTGTCACCGGGGCTGTCACTGAGTGGATGGGGTGTGTGATGCTGCACTCCCATGATGTCTAAGAAATAACCCTGTGATTCTGCCAAATACCTCAGCTGGAATTTCCCCTTCTACCTTGGAGACTCCATTAGTGACTTTCCTCATCACTGTAACCAAATAACTGACAGAAACAGCTTAAGGGAGGAGGTTTATTTTGGCTCACAGTTGCAGGGATTTCAGTCTGACAAGGAAGATAGGATAATTAATCATGATTGTCAACATGATTGGATCTAAAGTCATCTAGAGAACACAAATCTCTGGGCTTGTCTGTGAGGAAGTTTCTAGATTACTAACTGAGGTGGGAGGACCCACCCTAACTGTGGCTGGCACCATTCCCCAGGCTGAGGCCTCAGACTGAATACGAAGGAGAGAGCAAGCTCAGCAGCAGCCTCCACTGCCCCCGGCTCCCTGCCTGAGGACTGAACGTGTCCAGCTTCATCCTCCTATCACCAGGCCTCCCAGGCCGTGGTGGGCTGAACCTCCTTGAACTGTGAGCTGAAATGAGCCCTCCCTCCTTTAAGTCACTTGTCAGCTATTTGTTCACAGCAACAATAAAAGTAGCTGACACAGTGGAGCAGCTCCATGAGAGAGCCCAGAAAGGACCAGAGGCAGGTATCAACTTCAAGACCCATCTTCACTGACCCATTTCTGCTGACTAGGTGACATTCCTCAAAGGTGCCACCACCTCCCCAAACAGTACCACCAGCTGGGAACAAAGTGTGCAAACACATGAGCCTGTGGGGACATTCCACGTGCACACAAAACAGTCACCCAGGGCCTACACACCAAGGCTCACAACTGGGATAGGGAAATATAAACAAAGGCAACAAGGACAGGTTCTGATATGCTGTTTGCTTACCTCCATGGACAAGCACTATGGGCACACTAGCATTCTCCCCATGCTCCGTGGGTACTGGGTGTCCCATAGAGGTGAAGCATAGTGAGAGGTTCTCTCCTCGCCCCTTGGAACACTTCAAAGAAGCCAGAAGAGCTTACTTAGCCTGGCCTCCACCCTGTCCCGAGTCCCTGAGCAGCGCCTCAGGCACACAGCCCTGCCAAGAGACTCCCCGAGTGTGGAAATGGCCCAGCGTCCTGAACCCGGACACAAGAGAGGATTCTGCATCTTTCTTCCTGCCTTGGGGGGTCACCTTTGCATGCCTAGGGACAGTGGGGAGGGGGGTGTGTGGAGAGCAGCAGTATCCAGGTGTCTTCACTTTGCCAGTAAGTTCCTGTTGCCAAATCAAATGGCACAAATTAACTTGGCAGAGATCAGAAGGTGATTGTGTTGCTTTCTTCTGATGTGTGACTACTTTTCAAAGACTTTATCCCTTTCTCCTTCCTTCCTTTCTTCTTTCCCTCCTGTTTCTTCTTCTTTCTTCTTCCTTCTCCTCCTTCTTTCTTCCTCCTCCTCCTTCTTCTTCTCCTTCTTTTTTGTTAGAGACAGGATTCCTGTGTAGCCTAAGCTAGCCTCAAACTCCTAATTCTCTTGCCTCAGCCTCCCAAGTGCTGGGGTTACAGGCATGTGCCACCATGTCCAGCCAAAACTACATTCTGAATTTCAGGGAGGCACTATATGAACTAGGGAGAGTCAGCCATCAGGAATGTGGAGACACTACTGGGGTACCATGATGGAAAGCAGGCGTGACTCCCCGGAAGGGAAGAAGAAATTCTAGAGACACTGAGTCTCCTCCCTTTGGCTGTCAGATGATATTGAAACAATAGACCCCAGTGGACCCCAGGAATCCCATGCTGGAGAAAAGAAAAGGCTGAAGCCTGATGCCAACAAGAGAAGGATGTTGTCTCCCAGGAAGAGATTTCACACAGTGCTGTCTAGTAGTACCAGCTTACAGGAGAGACTGCAATGGAGCCAATGATAGGTCCATGATGGGAGGTGATTAGGACTGCTTAATTATACACACAGCTTGCCCTCTGTTTAAGTCTCAAGCTCCTGCCCAGTATGCCACAGATGGGGGTGTGGCTCAGTGGTAGAGCACTTGTCTAGAATCCACAGTGAGGGGCTGGGGGCATGGCTCAGTGGTAGAGCACTTGTCTAGAATCCACAGTGAGGGCTGGGGGCATGGCTCAGAGGTAGAGCACTTGTCTAGAATCCACAGTGAGGGGCTGGGGGCATGGCTCAGTGGTAGAGCACTTGTCTAGAATCCACAGTGAGGGGCTGGGTGTGGCTCAGAGGTAGAGCACTTGTCTAGAATCCACAGTGAGGGGCTGGGGGCGTGGCTCGGTGGTAGAGCACTTGTCTAGAATCCACAGTGAGGGCTGGGGGTGTGGCTCAGAGGTAGAGCACTTGTCTAGAATCCACAGTGAGGGGCTGGGTGTGGCTCAGAGGTAGAGCACTTGTCTAGAATCCACAGTGAGGGGCTGGGGGCGTGGCTCAGTGGTAGAGCACTTGTCTAGAATCCACAGTGAGGGGCTAGGGTGTGGCTCAGTGGTAGAGCACTTGTCTAGAATCCACAGTGAGGGGCTGGGGGCATGGCTCAGTGGTAGAGCACTTGTCTAGAATCCACAGTGAGGGCTGGGGGCATAGCTCAGAGGTAGAGCACTTGTCTAGAATCCACAGTGAGGGGCTGGGGGCATGGCTCAGTGGTAGAGCACTTGTCTAGAATCCACAGTGAGGGGCTGGGTGTGGCTCAGAGGTAGAGCACTTGTCTAGAATCCACAGTGAGGGGCTGGGGGCGTGGCTCGGTGGTAGAGCACTTGTCTAGAATCCACAGTGAGGGCTGGGGGTGTGGCTCAGAGGTAGAGCACTTGTCTAGAATCCACAGTGAGGGGCTGGGGGCGTGGCTCGGTGGTAGAGCACTTGTCTAGAATCCACAGTGAGGGGCTGGGTGTGGCTCAGAGGTAGAGCACTTGTCTAGAATACACAGTGAGGGGCTGGGGGCGTGGCTCGGTGGTAGAGCACTTGTCTAGAATCCACAGTGAGGTGCTGGGGGCGTGGCTCAGTGGTAGAGCACTTGTCTAGAATCCACAGTGAGGGGCTGGGGGCGTGGCTCAGTGGTAGAGCACTTGTCTAGAATCCACAGTGAGGGGCTGGGGGCATGGCTCAGTGGTAGAGCACTTGTCTAGAATCCACAGTGAGGGGCTGGGGGCATGGCTCAGTGGTAGAGCACTTGTCTAGAATCCACAGTGAGGGGCTGAACCACACCCTAAGCCCATTCTTATATTTTAGATATGTCATTTTTAGGTGATATGGTTGGATTTTTTTTTCAATCCAGTATGATAGCTTGGCAATGTTTGTCTTTTAAAATATAATTTTGTTCATTTACATTCATGTAATAATTCCAAATATATTTAGATACATTACTATCATCTCATTTCAAAGACTTTCATTGATGTATTCACACATACTGAAATATACATGCACACTACTCATAGCCAAATATTGTGTACAAGTGAACACACCCATTTAAGAAAGAAGAAAAGGAAAACATATATAATTCTGTACTCCTTATATTTCTTGTCTTGTCTTGTTCGTTTGTTTGTTTGTTTTCGAGGTAGGGTCTCATTCTAGCCCAGGCTGACCTGAAACTTAGTTTGTAATCTCAGGCTGGCCTGGAACTCATAGCTATCTTCCAACCTCTATCTCCCGAATGCTGGGATTAAAGGTGTGCGCTATGACACCTAACTTCCTGGGTTTTTTTTTTTTTTTTTTTTTTTGGTTTTGGTTTTTCGAGGTACGGTCTCACTCTAGCACAAATTGACCTGGAATTCACTATATTCACTATGTAGTCTCAGGGTGGTCTAGAACTCATGGCAATCCTCCTACCTCTGCCTCCCAAGTGCTGGGAATAAAGGTGTGCACCACCACACCCAGCTCTTCCTTGTCTTTTAATACTATCTTCTTCTTTCCATTTGCCTTATTTTTGGGATTACATTTTTGTTTTGTAATAAATTTCAGGCAGGGTGCTAAGATGCATGCCTGTAATCTCAGTACTTGGGAGGTGAAGGAATGAGGATGGTGAGTTCCTTGACCAAGAGTTCCTTGGCTGTGAGTTCGGTGCCAGCCTGAGACTACAGAGTAATTTCCAGGTCAGTCTGGGCTACAGTGAGACCCTACCTCAACAACAACAAAGAAGGAAACAAATTCTTTCTCTGGCAATACAGGGGTCTGTTGGATGTGCTGAGAAGCTGACATACATGAGCAAGAGAAGATGGATGTCCTGGCTCAGAGGGAGAAAATGTATCCTTCCTACAGCCTTTTATTCAATTTGGGGCCTCCATGGATTATGGTGTCTACTCACTCTGGTGAAGGTGGTCTTCATGCAGTCTTGTGGTGGTTTGAATGCGTAGCCCCATAGACTCAGGTTTTATTTAACACTGAGCTGGCAACTTGAGTGTGCAGTGGGCGGAGCCCTGCTGGGGAAGAGGGTACGTCACTGGGGCAGGTCTTGTAGTCCAGCCCTGCTAGGTGTGTCCAGGGCAGTTTGAGCTCTGGCAGTTGCATAGTGCTGGTTGTTGGTGTCTCTCTGCTTGGATGGATGGAAGTGAGCCAGCTTCTTGTTCCACTGATGGTGTTTCCCCTGGAATTTGTAATCCTGAAATAAATAAACCCTTTCCTCCCATAAGCTGTTTCTGGTTGGGTGTTTGTCCAGCAATGTGAAGGGAACTACAACAAGTCTCCACATTCACATGCTAGTGTCCTCTGGACAGATCCTCACAGGCACAGCCAGGAACCATCTCTTGGCCCACTCAGGTTGACACGTGAAGTGACCCATCACAGACACCTGACCACGCTTCCTCCATGACAATGCTTGTGCCCAGCCCCCCTCAGGCTCTGTCTCCAGCCTCTCCTATAACAGGTTGAGACCAGGGGCAAAACCTTTTTTTTCTTTTTATTTTGATAACTTCCATGATTATAAACAATATCCCATGGTAATTCCTTCCCTCCCCACCCTACTTTCCCCTTTGAAACTCCAGTCTCCATCATATCCCCTTCCCCTCTCAGTCAGTCTCTCTTTTATTTTGATGTCATGATCTTTTCCTCCTATTAGGATGGTCTTGTGTAGGTAGTGTCAGGCACTGTGAGGTCATGGATATCCAGGCCATTTCAGGGGGAGCACATGGTAAGGAGTCCTACCCTTCCTTTGGCTCTTACATTCTTTCTGCCACCTCTTTCGCAATGGGCCCTGAGCCTTGGAAGTTGTGATAGAGATATTTCAGTGCTAAGCACTCCTCTGTCACTTCTCAGCACCATGGTGCCTTCTGAGTCATCCCAAGGTCACTGTCATCTGAAAAAAGAAGCTTCTCTAACCAAAAGTGAGAGTAGCATTAGCATATGGGTATGAACATTAAGAGAAGTGATTACTGGATAGTGTGGTGAGCATAGTATATACATTTAGCCAGACAGCAGCAGATGTTACACCCGTAGGCTCATGACTACCCCTATTGTAGGTTTTCAGTATCAAGGATGTTCTCCCTCCCATGGAGTGAGCCTCCAGTCAAATTAGAGGGTGGTGGGTTTCTCCCATAACAGATGTGCCACTATTGCACCCATTGGATCATTTGGCCTGGCTGGCCAAGTATAAGGCTTGCAGTATCCACTGTTGAGTATCTTCACTGGTGATTTCTCTCTCTCTCTCCCATTGAACTACATACAGTTGTGGCTTTTTCCAGCTTTCTGTCAGCTGCTCTACATGGAGGAGGTTTTCAGCTCAGCTCCAGCAGGATTTCTTAGTGATCTTGCAGCCCAAGTATGTGGAGTCTTCAGCAATAGGGTCTTACCATCTATTCCTGGTGGGAAACCAAGGGCCTTGTCAATGGCCTGTAATGTTTTGGAGGCATCAGGGACCTCCCTGGCCAACAACTCACTGGAAGGTATCCCATCCCTGGCACTGAAAATTTTCTAGTAACAATCTATGGCTCCTGAGTGTTCCATTGTCCAAAAAAGTAGGTTTCCATATGATTTATTTATATCCTCTTAGATTTTGATTAGCCCTCCCTCCACCTTTCTTTTACTCAATCTCTTCCCCTGACATCACTTAGGCCTTTTTACCCCCATTAATCTGTTCTTCTACCTACATATATACAATACCATCCTATTAAGTCTGTGTGAGTAGGAAGAAAACTCAGTAGCAGAGGCCAGTAAGCTGAAACTTTCATTTGAAGCAAGTTCCCAGACAATGCTGATGAATCAAGAGTGATGGGTTCCTGCACCTTGCGCAGGGGAGAAGGGCTGTGGGCTGTGGGACCCTCCGCAGAGAGATTGAGTAAAGGAAAGGTGGAGGGAGGGCTAACCATCCACCTCTTTTTGAGACAAGGTCTCTCATTGGCCTGGAGCTCACTAATTAGCCCAGGTGGCAGAGAGCCCGGGGGCTCCTCCTTTCTCTGTCACCCCAGAGCTGGGATTTCAGGTGTGCACTACTATGCCTGGCATTTTTATGTGGGGACCAGGGATGTGAACCCAGGTGCTCATATCTGTGAAGCAAGCATTTTACCTACTACCATCTCCCCAGGCCCTCCTCCCCTTCTGAGACAGGGACATGTTAAGTTGCCCAGCCTGCCTCAGCTTTCAATCCTCCTGCCTCAGCATTGTTACAGATAGCATTACACACGTGGAGGCAATAGACCTGGCCTCTGCTCTTACGGAGAGTGAGTCAGCCAGGGCTGGAGCAAAGGTTGGCCTGTATAAACGTTCCCTAATTGTCTTCAGGCTGAGGGCATTGCTCAGAGGCTGGGGGCTTTCACAGCATGCAGGAGGCCCTGGGTTTGAGCCCCAGAAAAAAACAAGAGTCTCAGACCAGTGTGGAACCTGTCTTCTGAACGGTGCCTCGGGAGCTGTGGGGAGGAGATTTGCGCTGGACAGGGGTAGGGTCTTGTCCTGCAAGCGTGATGTTCCTGTCTTTCCGGACAGGAGCCATGTAAAAGGGGGAAAGGGGGGAAGTCTCGGCTGGCAAGCGGGAAGAGCGCTGTCTCGGTTCCTCTTCCACCCGCAGCCCCTCCCCACCGGCTTCCTGCTTCCCATGCTTACCACCTGCACCGGGGCACACGAGGCGCGGCAAACTCGCCGGCCAGAGCGGTGGCCAGGGTGGAAAGAGGGGACCGCAGGGGTGTAAAGGTCATGGGAACCGCTGTGGCCTGACCTCTGTTCCAGAATGGAGACTCTTAGCCCAGCGTGGTAGCGCACGCCTTTAATCCCAGCACTCAGGAGGCAGAGGTAGGAGGATTGCCATGAGTTCGAGGCCACCCTGAGACTTCCTAGTGAATTCCAGGTCAACCTGGGCTAGAGCAAGACCCTACCTCGAAAAACCAACCAACCAAACAAACAAACAGAACGGAGGCTCGTCAGTAATATGCATGGGCCATGACACCTTCTGTGAAGACAACAGTGGGAAACTGGATGAAGGGGAGCTCAGGTAATGAATGAAGCATTTCTGGCCCAGATAATTTCTTGACAGGAATTCCGTGGTAGACACTCAAATCCAGAAAGCCATGAACAGCTACAGAGATAATAAAAATTAAATAGAAACAGAATGCAAGTGTTATCAGTAAGAGACATAAGGAACCCATACATGAGTCTGGTGTGTGGCACCCCAGGGAAGCGTGGACAGAGAGTGAGAGTAGGAGCACGCACGACTAGACGTGGCTCTCAGAGTCTTCCCGAAGGGAGCACTAGGCCCTCCCTGAAGAAGGGAGCTCAGACTGCGAGACTGAGGAAACAGAAACAGAAATGCTCCAGGCAGGCTGCAACTCGCCGTCTCAGAACCTTGTATGGTTTCTTCTCATCCAGGAAGGGGGAAGGGAAAGGCCGAGGCATTGTGGAAGCAGGAAGAGGCAGCAGGGAGCAGGGAGGCCGGAAGGGGAAGCGGACACGTGGACGCGTGGCACGAACATTCCTGAAGCACAGGTGTGATGGCCGTAGCTCCAGCTTCCGTTCTGGACTCACCGTGAACACAAAGGCCGCCCTGGGATTTGTTGAGTAACTTCAGGGATGATCCAATCCAAGAGGCAGCCTCTTGTATAACTTGGGCTGGTCTCAAACTCTGGGTCCTCCTCTCCTCGTCTCATCTCGTGGCATTTCTTCTTCTCCAGCAGCATCTTGGCTGCCCTGGCACGGAGGAACCCAGATGTCCACACCCACCCACTGCCTGCTATGTGGCGTGCTGCTTCTCTGGCCACCGAGCTCCTGGCTGCTACCCCCACTGCTGGGGTGGACCTGCATCCCATCCTGTAAAATAAATCACACCTGTGTCTCAGTTTTGCCCAATTACAGTGGCCAGGGTGCCACTTAACAGAACATTCTTGTCTTATTTTGTGTCCCCCATCTCAAGGCTGATGCTGTTTCTGGATCTCACCTTGAATTCATGGAGTGCCAAGAGGAACTGGGTATGCGGCTGGCTGTGCTCCAGATGCCCAGGCTTAACCATCTACTGACGGTTTCCCAGAGGCATCCACACTGGTGTGTATGGGGAAGATGCACACTTCCTTGGGTGTGCAGACCCTCACAGATGCAAAGTAAAGGCTGCAGAGTAGGTATGGGGGAGGCTATCTGCTAAAGTTGCAGAAGTACAATTTGGAAGTGGCTACCAGTTTCTTCACTTTTTAATATTCTTTTTATCAGACAGAGAGAGAGCAAGAGAGAGAAGATAATTGGCCCTCCAGGGCCTCCAGCCACTGTAATTGAACTCTAGACGCATGTGCCATCTTGTGCACATGTGTGACCTTGTGTCGCATTGTGCATCTGGCTTATGTGGGACCTGGAGAGTCAAATATGAGTACTTGAGCTTCACAGTCAAGTGCCTTCACAGCTAAGCTGTCTCCCCAGCCCGCTTCACTTGGTTTCTAACAGCGCGTTGTACCCAGCTTTCTTTGCAGCAATGTGTAACCATTCAACTAAGCTCTTGCCAGTGAGCTGTGAGCAGAAGTAGAACTTCTGAGAAATCACTTGAGTTGAAAAGTGTTAAGTGTGATTCTTCCCTTCCCATTCTGCTTCCAAGAACACAGGTGTGATGGCTGGAACCCCAGCTTCCATTTTGGACTGGCTGGAGGACAAAGACCATCCTAGGAGTTGTGGAGAGTCAGTCTGTGACCTCTTCCTGGGGCTGCCCAAGACAATCCTGGGCGGCCCTGCTCTGCCTGCCAGACTGCTGCTGGGTGACAAGCACGGATTCCGTCTCGTTCACAACACCAGGACCCCAGGGTATTCTAATGCAGACAGCAGGACCCAGGCCTCACTGAGTAGAGATTTCAGTATGTGACAGCCTTAGTTTCTGCCTTCCATTTTGGATGACATTTTAGTTTTTTGTTGTTGTTGTTGTTGTTTTTTCAAGGTAGGGTCTCACTGTAGCCCAATCTGCCCTGGAATTCACTATATAATCTCAGGCTGTCCTTGAACTCATGGCAATCCTCCTACCTCTGCCTCCTGAGTGCTGGGATTAAAGGTGTGTACCACCATGCCCAAGGTCTCAGGGCTCTGGCCTGCCTCTCCCTGTGTCAGTGAGGATGACAGTGAACTCCTAATCCCCTTGTCTTTCCCTTCCAATTGCTGGGATACACATGTGAGTCACCATCCCTGGCTGTGGGAGGCATTTCAGAAGACAGGTTCTCCAAGGGAACTAAAAGCACAAGGGGCAAAGAGCAGTAAGGCAAACAGTAAGGCCAACAGTCTTCTTCTTCCCCTTCGTCACCTTCCACCTGTAACCTTCAGGAAGGTTCATATTCATGCTGTACCAGAGGTCAAAATACAAGTTGTCTTGGTTTGCTGGCAATGGGAGCATAGAGGATCCTGAGTATGACTTACGTCTGTCACACCACTGCACTGTGTCCACGTGTGTCTGGAAAATGACTTACGTCTGTCACACCACTGCACTGTGTCCACGTGTGTCTGGAAAATGACTTACGTCTCTCACACCACTGCACTGTGTCCACGTGTGTCTGGAAAATGACTTACGTCTCGTCACACCACTGCACTGTGTCCATGTGTGTCTGGAAAATGACTTACGTCTCTCACACCATTGCACTGTGTCCACGTGTGTCTGGAAAATGATTTACGTCTGTCACACCACTGCACTGTGTCCACGTGTGTCTGGAAAATGACTTATGTCTTGTCACACCACTGCACTGTGTGCACGTGTGTCTGGAAAATGACTTATGTCTTGTCACACCACTGCACTGTGTCCACGTGTGTCTGGAAAATGACTTACGTCTCGTCACACCACTGCACTGTGTCCACGTGTGTCTGGAAAATGATTTACGTCTCGTCACACCACTGCACTGTGTCCACGTGTGTCTGGAAAATGACTTACGTCTCGTCACACCACTGCACTGTGTCCACGTGTGTCTGGAAAATGACTTACGTCTCGTCACACCACTGCCCTATGTCCACGTGTGTCTGCAAAATGACTTACGTCTGTCACACCACTGCACTGTGTCCACGTGTGTCTGGAAAATGATTTACGTCTGTCACACCACTGCACTGTGTCCACGTGTGTCTGGAAAATGATTTACGTCTGTCACACCACTGCACTGTGTCCACGTGTGTCTGGAAAATGATTTACATCTGTCACACCACTGCACTGTGTCCACGTGTGTCTGGAAAATGACTTACGTCTCGTCACACGACTGCACTGTGTTCACGTGTGTCTGGAAAATGACTTATGTCTTGTCACACCACTGCACTGTGTCCACGTGTGTCTGGAAAATGATTTACGTCTGTCACACCACTGCACTGTGTCCACGTGTGTCTGGAAAATGAGTTACGTCTGTCACACCACTGCACTGTGTCACGTGTGTCTGGAAAATGATTTACGTCTGTCACACCACTGCACTGTGTGCACGTGTGTCTGGAAAATGATTTACGTCTCGTCACACCACTGCACTGTGTCCACGTGTGTCTGGAAAATGACTTACGTCTTGTCACACCACTGCACTGTGTCCACGTGTGTCTGGAAAATGACTTATGTCTTGTCACACCACTGCACTGTGTCCACGTGTGTCTGGAAAATGACTTACGTCTCGTCACACCACTGCACTGTGTCCACGTGTGTCTGGAAAATGACTTACGTCTCGTCACACCACTGCACTGTGTCCACGTGTGTCTGGAAAATGACTTACGTCTGTCACACCACTGCACTGTGTCCACGTGTGTCTGGAAAATGACTTACGTCTCGTCACACCACTGCACTGTGTCCACGTGTGTCTGGAAAATGACTTACGTCTCGTCACACCACTGCACTGTGTTCACGTGTGTCTGGAAAATGACTTATGTCTTGTCACACCACTGCACTGTGTCCACGTGTGTCTGGAAAATGATTTACGTCTGTCACACCACTGCACTGTGTCCACGTGTGTCTGGAAAATGACTTATGTCTTGTCACACCACTGCACTGTGTCCACGTGTGTCTGGAAAATGATTTACGTCTCTCACACCACTGCACTGTGTCCACGTGTGTCTGGAAAATGACTTACGTCTCGTCACACCACTGCACTGTGTCCACGTGTGTCTGGAAAATGACTTACGTCTCGTCACACCACTGCACTATGTCCACGTGTATCTGGAAAATGACTTACGTCTCGTCACACCACTGCACTGTGTCCACGTGTGTCTGGAAAATGACTTACGTCTCGTCACACCACTGCACTGTGTCCACGTGTGTCTGGAAAATGATTTACGTCTCTCACACGACTGCACTGTGTCCACGTGTGTCTGGAAAATGACTTATGTCTTGTCACACCACTGCACTGTGTGCACGTGTGTCTGGAAAATGACTTACGTCTCTCACACGACTGCACTGTGTCCACGTGTGTCTGGAAAATGACTTACGTCTCTCACACCACTGCACTGTGTCCACGTGTGTCTGGAAAATGACTTACGTCTCTCACACCACTGCACTGTGTCCACGTGTGTCTGGAAAATGACTTACGTCTTGTCACACCACTGCACTGTGTCCACGTGTGTCTGGAAAATGATTTACGTCTGTCACACCACTGCACTGTGTCCACGTGTGTCTGGAAAATGATTTACGTCTTCTCACACCACTGCACTATGTCCACGTGTGTCTGGAAAATGACTTACGTCTGTCACACCACTGCACTGTGTCCACGTGTGTCTGGAAAATGACTTACGTCTCTCACACTACTGCACTGTGTTCACGTGTGTCTGGAAAATGATTTACGTCTTGTCACACCACTGCACTGTGTCCACGTGTGTCTGGAAAATGACTTACGTCTCTCACACCACTGCACTGTGTCCACGTGTGTCTGGAAAATGACTTACGTCTCTCACACTACTGCACTGTGTCCACGTGTGTCTGGAAAATGACTTATGTCTCTCACACTACTGCACTGTGTCCACGTGTGTCTGGAAAATGATTTACGTCTTGTCACACCACTGCACTGTGTCCACGTGTGTCTGGAAAATGACTTATGTCTTGTCACACCACTGCACTGTGTCCACGTGTGTCTCGAAAATGATTTACGTCTCTCACGCCACTGCACTGTGTCCACGTGTGTCTGGAAAGTGACTTACGTCTCGTCACACCACTGCACTGTGTCCACGTGTGTCTGGAAAATGACTTACGTCTCGTCACACCACTGCACTATGTCCACGTGTGTCTGGAAAATGACTTACGTCTCGTCACACCACTGCACTGTGTCCACGTGTGTCTGGAAAATGACTTATGTCTTGTCACACCACTGCACTGTGTCCACGTGTGTCTGGAAAATGACTTACGTCTCTCACACCACTGCACTGTGTCCACGTGTGTCTGGAAAATGACTTTCGTCTCGTCACACCACTGCACTGTGTCCATGTGTGTCTGGAAAATGACTTACGTCTCTCACACCACTGCACTGTGTCCATGTGTGTCTGGAAAATGACTTACGTCTGTCACACCACTGCACTGTGTCCACGTGTGTCTGGAAAATGATTTACGTCTGTCACACCACTGCACTATGTCCACGTGTGTCTGGAAAATGACCTACGTCTCGTCACACCACTGCACTGTGTCCATGTGTGTCTGGAAAATGACTTACGTCTCTCACACTACTGCACTGTGTCCACGTGTGTCTGGAAAATGATTTACGTCTTGTCACACCACTGCACTGTGTCCACGTGTGTCTGGAAAATGACTTATGTCTTGTCACACCACTGCACTGTGTCCACGTGTGTCTGGAAAATGATTTACGTCTCTCACACCACTGCACTGTGTCCACGTGTGTCTGGAAAATGACTTACGTCTCGTCACACCACTGCACTGTGTCCACGTGTGTCTGGAAAATGATTTACGTCTTGTCACACCACTGCAGTGTATCCCTGTGTGTCTGGAAAATGACTTACGTCTCTCACACCACTGCACTGTGTCCATGTGTGTCTGGAAAATGACTTACGTCTGTCACACCACTGCACTGTGTCCACGTGTGTCTGGAAAATGATTTACGTCTGTCACACCACTGCACTATGTCCACGTGTGTCTGGAAAATGACCTACGTCTCGTCACACCACTGCACTGTGTCCATGTGTGTCTGGAAAATGACTTACGTCTCTCACACTACTGCACTGTGTCCACGTGTGTCTGGAAAATGATTTACGTCTTGTCACACCACTGCACTGTGTCCACGTGTGTCTGGAAAATGACTTATGTCTTGTCACACCACTGCACTGTGTCCACGTGTGTCTGGAAAATGATTTACGTCTCTCACACCACTGCACTGTGTCCACGTGTGTCTGGAAAATGACTTACGTCTCGTCACACCACTGCACTGTGTCCACGTGTGTCTGGAAAATGATTTACGTCTTGTCACACCACTGCAGTGTATCCCTGTGTGTCTGGCTTTCTCCAGAGGTTAGTGATTGAGCTTTCTTATTGTGTGTTATATACATCAGTAATGATTTATAATATCAGAACTCTACACCTTGCTGTGACCAATGTGGCTATTTTAATCTCGAAAATCTACTTTCTTCCCATATTTGCTAATAAATATTTGAGAGCCAGGCATGGTGGTCCATGCCTACAACCTATAACCTAGGAGGTAGCGGCAGGATTGTGGAGTTTGAGGCCAATCTAGGTTATATAGCAAGACCCTGTCTCAAAAAAAAAAAAAAAATGATAGTGAGAGAGAGGGATTGGGATTGATTTGAGACAGGGTTCCATGTATCCTACCCTGGCATCAAACTTACTATGTAGCCAAGGATGACCTTGAGCTTTTGATCTTCCTGACTCCACTCTCCAAGCAGTACTATTACAGGTATGCTCTAACAGGCATAGTGAGAGACAGCTTGTATGACTGTATAGTTCTTCTTTTTCCTTACTAATCAAACCTTAATTTTGTCTGCTTGGGAATGTGCCCAGTGAACACTTTCCAGATTCTCCTACAGCTGACAGTTGTCATGACAAACATGGCCATCCAGTCAGAAGCGAGTCTGTGTCTGCTGTGCGGGGCTTTCAAAGAGCCATGGATTTTAGAGTGAAAGGAGGACAGAGCCAGGTGAGGTGGTGATCTCATGTCATCCAGCACTTCAGAGGTGCAGGCAGGTGGATCAGGAGTTCAAGGTCATCCTCAGTTACATGGTGAGCTCAAGGCTGAGCTGGGCTGCAGGAGGCCTCTTCAGTAGGGTCTCCCTCCTCTTCCCTCCTCACAGCCCTCTTCTCCCACAGGGTTTCATTTTTCCAGGCTAGAGCAGGGGGATCAAGAGTTCAAGGCCTTAGCAGATAACATCAATAGTGAGAGAGCCATAGAGCTCCTCCCAGGTCCCTAGAGTCTCTTGGAGAGCCACAATTGGCCTGCAAAAGTACATACTTGATTTAATTTTGGCTGCCTGCTTGGTCTTAAACATTCAAAAAGAAAACTATAACCAAAAAATATAGATGCTTCTTTTTTTTTATCCTCCCATTATATCATCACAGTCAGTTCCTGTTTACATTTGAGGACGTCACTTAAAGGTTAGGACAGATCACCTGGATTGATCTCCCATGAGGGTTCCAAGATAGGCCCCATTTGTTTGCCTAGCTCTTTCTCAAAAAGCTAATGAGCTCTTTCATCCAAGAGGCACAATCCCTCTGGACCTTATTAGATCCTGAGACAGCTAGACTTGTGTCTCATGTCACGCAACTGACAAAATTCCAACAAATGTTGCCAAAGATAAAAATTGGGCTTTCACAAGAAGAACAAAGCCCCCCCTCATCTTTTCCCTGGGAGACTTAGTTCTAGTTAAAACCCCAGATCCAAGCAAGGGTACCCTGTTATTTGATCCAGTTCTACTCGTCTAAAACCACGGACTACTTCAGACCCTCCTGGAATCTCCGTTGACCCTCAAGACCAAGGACACGAAAGCCCGACTGTGCCCATGAACCTCTAGAGAACCTTAAGCTGTTCTTCAGAAGCCAACCAGTTCAACCCTAACCTAAGTTTCTACCCCTGATACATGGTAAGTGTTTACCTCTGGCACTCAAGGTGCTTAAAAATGAGGCACCCTAGGCTGGAGAGATGGCTTAACAGTTAAGGTGCTTGCCTGCAAAGCCTAAGAACCCATGTTTGACTCTGCAGGTCCCACAAAGATGATGCAAGCACACAAGGTCACATGTGTGCACAAGGTGGTGCACATGTCTGGAGTTTGAGCAAAATGGCTAGAGGCCCTGGTCTGCCAATCGCCCCCCCCCTTGCATTAAAAAAAGGGGGCCAGTCTGTTGGGGTTGTCAAAACAAAGTTTAAAAAAATGTCTAGTCCCAGCTCAGTGTCACCACACCTTGACATAATGCCTTTCCAATTTTCTGTCTCACTAAGCTGGTTCCTTGCCACTTCCATCTCAATCTTTTATGTTACTAACACTCCATTGTGTGTTTCAGATACAATTCCAAATGCCAAAATTGTAATAGACACACAGGACACAGACCATCTGTCCATTTGGCCAAAAAATTTACATGGGCACCTAAATTGCTCTCCCTCCAGGAAACCCTAAGTGCTGTGGCTTCACATATCCCCCTATCGGCATGAAGCAGCTCCCATGTTCGTCACCCCTTTTTTCCTACCAGCAGTTAGAGTGGCTTATGAGGGGGACTGAAACACTACAGGAAATAGCTTTCTGGGTAGGCAGACTAGGTAGGGAAGAGCCCTCACTAAATTAAGATGGTAGGCAATTGCTTCTCCTCCTTCCTGGCCTGGAAGAAGTTACACTGCCTTGTTGGGTGGGCCTGACAGCTTCCTGACGTGTGCACTGTACTGGACGCACATAAACCAATCAGCGCCTCTCACCTTCACTCAAGCCCACCAACCACACAAGCTGAAGGGGCGGATTTTCCCATTCATTAAAAGTTCAGTTCTGGGCTAGAGAGATGACTTAGCAATTAAGGCGCTTGCCTGTGAAGCCTAAGGACCCAGGTATAACTCCCCAGAATACACTTAATCAGATGCACGAGGTGGTGCATGCGTGTGGAATTCAATTGCAATGGTTAGAGGTGCTGGCGTGCCAATTCTCTCTCCCGTAAAATTTTTAAAAGTTCAGTTCCCACAGAAACCAAGGGTTTTTCAGAGCTCTTGGAGCCCACTCTTCTCTAAGGAATCTGTGCTCTTTCCTTTCTTTCCCTCTTACTCAAAAATAAACTTTATTCTTTTAAAAGTAAAAAAAAAAAAAAAAAAAAAGTTCAAGGCCATCCTGTTTCAAAGTAAAAAGAAGGCTGGCAGGGATTGGCTCAGAGACAGAGTGCTTGTTTAGAATCCCCCAATGAGGGGCTGGGGATGTGGCTCAGTGGTAGAGCACTTGTCTAGAACCCACAGTGAGGGGCTGGGGGCATGGCTCAGTGGTAGAGCTCTTGACTATAATCCACAGTGAGGGGTTGGGGATGTGGCTCAGTGGTAGAGCTCTTGTCTAGAATCCACAGTGAGGGGCTGGGGGCGTGGCTCAGTGGTAGAGCTCTTGTCTATAATCCACAGTGAGGGGCTGGGGACATGGCTCAGTGGTAGAGCACTTGTCTAGAATCCACAGTGAGGGGCTGGGGGCGTGGCTCAGTGGTAGAGCACTTGTCTAGAATCCACAGTGAGGGGCTGGGGGCGTGGCTCAGTGGTAGAGCACTTGTCTAGAATCCACAGTGAGGGCTGGGGTGTGGCTCAGTGGTAGAGCCCTTGTCTAGAATCCACAGTGAGGGGCTGGGGGTGTGGCTCAGTGGTAGAGCCCTTGTCTAGAATCAACAGTGAGGGGCTGGGGGCATGGCTCAGAGGTAGAGCACTTGTCTAGAATCCACAGTGAGGGGCTGGGGATGTGGCTCAGTGGTAGAGCACTTGTCTAGAATCCACAGTGAGGGGCTGGGGATGTGGCTCAGTGGTAGACCACTTGTCTAGAATCAACAGTGAGGGGCTGGGGGCATGGCTCAGAGGTAGAGCACTTGTCTAGAATCCACAGTGAGGGGCTGGGGGTGTGGCTCAGTGGTAGAGCCCTTGTCTAGAATCAACAGTGAGGGGCTGGGGGAGTGGCTCAGAGGTAGAGCACTTGTCTAGAATCCACAGTGAGGGGCTGGGGATGTGGCTCAGTGGTAGGGCACTTGTCTAGAATCCACAGTGAGGGTCTGGGGATGTGGCTCAGTGGTAGATCTCTTGTCTAGAACCCACAGTGAGGGGCTGGGGATGTGGCTCAGTGGTAGAGCCCTTGTCTAGAATCCACAGTGAGGGGCGGGGACGTGCCTTAGCGTTAGAGTGGTTGCCTAACATACATAGGCAATGCCTTAGGTTCAAACCTCATCCCTGAAAATAGAAATCCTCCAAACCTCCCAAACTGCAGGATTTCCTCGTGCCTTCTGACAGTAGTCTTACTGCTTTCTATGGAGTGTGAAGCCCGCAGTGGGTAAGAGTTAGGGCTCTCAGCAGAGTAGCTGACATGCAGTGCCAAGTTTAAATCTGCAGTCCCCCCATGAGTTCATGCTTCAACCATGCAGTCCCCAGCTTGTGGCCCTATTTGAAGGTTGTGGAGCCTTCAGGAGGTGGGGCCTGTATTGCAGAACTAGTTCACCAGGGTGGGCCTTTGAAGGATATTGCCCAGCTCTGGTTCCTGATCTTTGCTCCCTGGACTGCACCAGGTACACAGCTGCTGTGAGTGGCCTCCGCCGCCCTGACAGCCCCCAGCATGCCTTCCGTGCCAAGACGCAGCGCTGCTGTGACTGGCCTCCGCCGCCCTGACAGCCCCCAGCATGCCTTCCGTGCCAAGACGCAGTGCGGTCCCTCTGTCACCATGAGACCACGTAATCTTTCCTCCCGTAAATTGTGACATAGAATGAGCAACAAGTGTTTGCCTATATCTTGGTTTCCCGTGTCTACAGTGATAAATTGCCCCACATGTGGTGGCCTTAACAATGAGTTTATTAGTCACAGCTCTGAGGACAGAAATCCACAGGCAGTGTCACCCCACCGCTGTGGAGGTGATGGTCTCCCCACCTGCACTTGCCTCTGCTCTCACAGCAAAACACAGAACAGCCTTGACAGCTCCTGAGCACTCCAGGGAACAGACAGAAGGGTTTAGGTTGTGGTCCAAAGCCTGAAAGATACTGGCTTCATCCCTAAGCCAAACAACTCTTAAATTTTTTTAAAAATACTTTTAATTTATTTTTATTTTATTTGCAAACAGAAAGAGACAGAGAAAGAGAATGGGCATGCTAGGGTCTTTAGCCACTGCAAATGAACTCCAAACACATGTGCCACTTTGTGTGTCTGGCTTTATGTGAGTACTGGGGAATTGAACCCAGGTCATTAGGCTTTGCAGGCAAGCACCTTAACTGCTGAGCTATCTTTCCAGCCCCCTATTTTTCTTGAGACAGGGTCTCACTATGTAGCCCAGGCCAGCTTCAAATGCTCCATCTTCTTGTCTCAGCCTCCTAAGTTCTGGGGTGACACCATACCTGGCTTATCACCTTTTGAAGACATTTGATATTTCCTTGAGAGTCAGTTTAGAGAATCCAGGATGATCTCAAATAAAGATTTTGTCATTGTTACAAGCATAGGAGGGCATAAACTGTCACCTCCACGGGTGAGTGGGTTACCCTTATAAGGCCACTGTAGGGGCTCATAAAGGATATACAATCAGAAATACGGGACCTGTGCTGACATAGGAGAGTAATGAAATTTCTAAGTGTATTTGAATGTAGGGTTCTGGATTCATTTAACCCTTCTTCTCAGAACAGATCCCATTCCTTCCAGCATCCTACAGCTCTCCATAAATTGTTTATTAAAAGTTAGGCAGGACTGCCAGGCATGGTGGCACATGCCTTTAATCCTAGCACTTGGAAGGCAGAGGTAAGAGGATCATTGTGAGTTCAAGTGAATTCCAGGTCAGCCTGAACTAGAAAATGAAAAAAAAAAAAAAAAAGTTAGGCAGGACTGGACATGTAGCTCGGTTGGTAGAGTGCTTCCTTAGCATGTATGAAGCCCTAGGCTAGATCCCCAGCACAGCATAAACCAGTCATGGTGGTGCACACCTGTAATCTCAGTCCTTGGAAGGTAGAAGCAGGAGGTTCAGAAGTTCAAAGTCATCCTCGGCTACACAGTAAACTTAAGGCCAACCTGGGCTACATGAGACACCATCATAAAATAAATCCTTTTATTTATTTGCAAGGAGAGAGAAAGAGAAAGAAAGTTGGGCACACCAGGGCCTCTTGACACTGCAAACAAAGTTCAGAATTGAACATGGGCTGGCAGGCACACAAATACCTTTAAACCACTGAGCCATCTCTTCAGCCTGCATCTTCTAAAACCTTAAACACATGATGTCACTCTCTTCCTTGGGCCCCAAGTGATTCCCTTCTGCTTAAGAATGGAACCCAGGGCTGGAGAGATGGCTTAGCAGTTAAGGTGCTTGCCTGAGAAGCCTAAGGATCCATGTTCTAATCTCCAGGTCCCACACAAGCCAGATGCACAAAGTGATGCAAGTGGGCAAGGTGGTACATGCACACGAGGTGGTGCGTGTGTCTGGAGTTCACTTGCAGTGGCTGGAGGCCCTCTCTCTCTCTCTCTCTCTCTCTCTCTCTCTCTTTCTCTGTGTCTCTCATAAAAAAAAAAAAAAAAAAAAAAAAAAGGCCAGTCTGCCTGGTGTGGTAGCGCACGCCTTTAATCCCAGCACTCAGGAGGCAGAGGTAGGAGGATCGCCATGAGTTTGAGGCCACCCTGAGAACACAGAGTGAATTCCAGGTCAGCCTGGACTAGAGTGAGACCCTACCTTGAAAAACAAACAAACAAAAAAAAAAAAAAAAAAAAAAAAAAAAAGGCCAGTCTGTTTGGCTTGTCTCAAAAAATTAAAAAGAAAAAAAAAAAAAAGATCAGAACCCAGGGCCTTACACAAGCTAGGCAAGTGCCCTACCACTGCATTACTTCCCAGTCCAAGAAATCCCAACTCTTCCTTGGACATTCATTTCTGTAATTAGTACATATTGACTGTACAGAAGAGTGGGCTTCACTGTGAGATTTTCATACATGTAGATCATGTACTTGGGTCACACTTATCTCCCATTTACCTCTGCTGCCCTCCTTCCCTCCCCCCACTGGTCCTCTTCCTATTCTGTAGTGTTCGTCCCTTCTGCAATCATGCTTTACACATAACTAAATCTAGGCTCTGCATATGAGAGAAAGCATGTGATGTCTGTCTGTCTGAGTCTGGCTAATTTTGTTTAACTTGATGATCTCCTGATCTACCCAATTTCCTGCAAAAACATAATTTCCTTCTCTAGGGTTAAACAGTACTCCTTGTATAAGTGCACACCATATTTCCTTCATGCCATCCATCCACTGGCAAGTCCTGAGCTGATTCCATGACTTGGCTACTGTGAATAGTGAGATAGTAGATATGAATGTACAAGTGTCTCGGTGGCGTGATGACTTAGAACCCTTTGGGCATATTCCCAGGACTTGTGTAGCTGGACCATATGGTGGTTCTGCTTTTATTTTTAATTTGGAGTAGCTGGGATTATAGCTCCATGCCACCAGGCCTGGCTAGGAAAATAATTTTTTCTCTTTGGTTTTTCAAGGTAAGGTCTCATTCTAGCCCAGCCTGACCTGGAATTCAGAATGTAGTCTCACAGTAGCCTCAAACTCACAGCAATCCTCCCACCTCTGCCTCCTGAGTGCCATGATTAAAGGCATGTGCCACCATGCCCAGCTGAAAATAAATGTAAAGAGAAATTAATTTCACAATAGCTTCCAAAATTACTTCAGTATCAACCTAAGAAAGACATGCAAAGTGAAGATTTAAGGGGCTCAATTTCTTTCGTTTATTTTGAGGTAGGGTCTCACTCTAGTCCAGGCTGCCCTGAAACTCACAGCGATCCTCCTACCTCTGCCTCCTTCCTACTCTGCCTCCTTCCTACCTCTGCCTCCTTCCTACCTCTGCCTCCTTCCTACCTCTGCCTCCTTCCTACCTCTGCCTCCTTCCTACCTCTGCCTCCTTCCTACCTCTGCCTCCTTCCTACCTCTGCCTCCTTCCTACCTCTGCCTCCTTCCTACCTCTGCCTCCTTCCTACCTCTGCCTCCTGAGTGCTGGGATTAAAGGTGTGCACCACCACTCCTGGCAGGGATTCCAGTTTTTAAGATCTGAGTGAGGTGAGGTAAGCTAGAAAAAAGAATTAAGAAGCAAGCTTAGAGAAGCTTCTCTTTATAGATAGTGGTGACCTTAGGATGACTCAGAAGGCACCATGGTGCTGAGAAGAGACAGAGGAGTGCTCAGCACTGAAATATATCTATCACACCTTCCAAGGCTCAGGGTCCATTGCAGAAGAGGTGGCAGAAAGAATGTAAGAGCCAAAGGAAGGATAGGACTCCTTACAATGTGCTCCCCCCAGACACAAAATGGCCTGGATACCCATGACCTCACAGTGCCTGACACTACCTACACTGCGTCACTTCCCAGTCCCAGAAATCCCAACTGTTCCTCAGACATTTATTTTTGAATGGCCCTGAAAGATATCATGAAAGCTTTGACTTTGTGAAAGCTCCCTCCCCTGGATTTGGTCAGAGAACTTGCATTTCCTTTCCCTGTGACATAAGCATTATGAGTCATGAGTTCCAAAGTTTCCTTAATTGTGTTACTTGTGTAAATACCGTGAACACGAGGAGGGCCATCTTCCAGGTAGGCGACACTTCTGTGACAGGAAGGCGTGCAGGGGACAGGCAGGAAAGAAGGCAAAGGCCTGCTCCTCAAGGCTTGCTTTCCAGGAAGCTGCTGCTTTGCAGTCAAACCCAGATCCTCATGAATATTTATAGGAAATCATAAAAGCAAAATGGCACAAATAAAACCAGTAGCAACAGAGACGGCGTCTTTCTTGGTTCCCTGTGCTCTGGTTTGAATGTGAAATGCCCCCCACAGACTCATGTTTTGAACTCTCAGTCCCCAGCTTGTGGTGCTGTTTTGAAGGTTGTGGACTCCCAGATGTGTCAGGCATGGCTGTCAGAAGTAGATCACTAGGGGTGGACCCGAAGGTTATACCCACCCTTGGTTCCAGCAGCATTCTCTGCTTCCCAATCTGAGCCATGGATGGAGATGCTCCACTGTGCTCCCTTCCACGATGGACTGAAATCTCTCTGAAACCATGAGCTAAATAAACCTTTCCTCTCTAAAACTGTTCCTGTCAGGTGTTGTGTCATAGCCATGTAGCTGTTTATCTGGAAAATGCCTGTATGCTGAGGAAAGGAACCAAATGAAGACAGAGAATATCTTTAATTCTACCTGTGGACAGGGGCCGAGCTAGAGAAGTAAAAGCTAAATACCAAGGAAACCCGGGGAGGGGAAGGAGGGACCGATGGCTCAGTCAGTAATGTGCTTGCCATGCAAGTAAGAGAACCTGAGATCAGCTCTCTAGAGCCCACATAAAAGCTGGGCACAGTGGCAGCTCACATCTGTAATCACAGGACCGGGGAGGTAGAGACAGAAGGATTACTGGGGCTGGCCGGCAGCTAATCTAGTGCAATGGGTGAGTTCCAGATTCAGCAAGAAACCCTGTCTCAAAACAACAAGGTGGAGAGCAACTGAGGAAGACACCTGCTGTCCACCTCCAGTCTGCACACACATGTGCATCCACACACACCTGCACACAAACACATACACATGCAAAACGAGAAATTTGGCCCTGGGGTCCTAGGCTGTTAAAGAATGGGTAATCAGTGGAGAATAAATGTTCCCAGGGGAAAGACTGAAGGTTCTGTGAGCAGTGACTGTACCCTACTGGCCAGGCAGAGACCCCTTCCCTCAATTAAGAGGAAATCATGGGCACTGGAGGTGTGGTTTAGAGATCTAACAGTGAGGGGCTAGGGTGTGTCTCAATGGTACAGCACTTGTCTAGCATGCCCTGGGGTCCGGTCCACAGCACTGGGAAACAATAACAAGAAGAAGAAGGAGGAGGAGGAGGAGGAAGAGGAGGAGATGGGGAGGGGAAAGGAAGAGGGGAGAGGTAGAGGAAGCAGGAGAGGAAGAGGAGATGGAGAAGATCACACAGCTCTCCTTGTTTCCTCAGATGTGTACTTCCATTTCTGAAGGACTTCTGACACCTTCTAACCTGGAGCAAAGCAGGTCAGATGGGGGGAGAAGAGGAAAGGGAGAGACTGAGAGCGAAGGGGGTGGGAGGAAGGGAGGGAGAGAAGCTGGGGAGAGAGGGAGGGAGACAGGAAGAGCCCATGGGGGAGCGATGTTGCTGAGTGCTGCTCCCCAGAAGGGACTCACAGGGACACCTGACCTGTATTCTCCTGGATTCCTGACACTTTCCCAAGTAAAATAGCATGCTCGTGCTCCGAGCCTCCACGTATTTTACTAAGCAGCCCACTATCTGTACCACTTAGCCCAGGCTGCCCTTAAACTTTCAATCTCCTGCCTCAGTCTCAGGAGTAGGTGGGAAGACAGCGGCACCACCACAGCCCAGCTGTCAGTCTGGAAGATGCCTGACAGGGTTGAGAGAAGGAATTACAAACACCTCCTCAGTGCCCTCACCCATGTGCTTCACAGCATCTGTCTCACGAAATCCTCCCCAAAGTCCTGCCATTGAGTACTCCCAGTCACCCTTGCGAGAGGAAACCAAAGTTCAGGAAATTGACCTGCCCCAAAGGCAAGGACTGGACTGCAGCCACAGCTGCACTTGGAATCCCACGCTCTTTTCACCATTCCAAGACACAGCTAAGAAGAGCCCATCTGCTTCGACCAAGAAGTCAAAGGAAATTTGCCGGGGTAGAGGGTGGGAGACCATACAGAAGGTAGAAAACTGGAGAAGAAAATATAGAAAGCCACTTGACTTCTTTTCTGAGAATGAAGTTAACATTCTAGGCAATGCCAGAAGAAATAGCCTAGAAAAGAGAGTATGATTTGGGAAGTGGGGGAAAAAGTCTAGGGTTAAAAAAACAAAACAAAAAGTAGGGACAAATTTTTCTGTATTTGGAAGTCAGAGGTCTCTGGGGACAGCCCAAAGCCTTACAGGCCCTTTGCTTGGGGTTTGAGAGGAAATGGTACTTAGTTACTGACCTTCCTCTCTCTGGCCATGTGACCCAGACCGGTATAAAAGCCTTCCACCAACAGGTCCCTTGTGATATTTTTTCTGTGTGTGAAATTCACAGCAGTGATTGCTAAAGCTCTGTTTCCCTGGTTCCTCTGAGCAAGGGTTCCTTCCTTTGGAACTAACTCCAAGAAGCCATCTATCAGGACAAAGACAAGGCAAGCCGGCTAGCTTAGCATCTGTGCTCTGAGCCAAGATGCGGGGACTTGACTTTGAGAAGCAGGTGTTGGGGGGTCTGGAAGAAATCTTCCAGAAACAAAAGTATAAGAATCAGACCCAGAAGTGGGAGCTAGTGTGTAGGGCAATGAATCATGGACCGGGGAATCAAGAAGGAACGGAGGGCAAGACTGTATGGGCAGCAAAGGTTACCAACCCAGTGGAAACTGAGTCGTCCCACGAAGACAACTTCTGATAGTCAAAACCTCAGGCTCAGGGGCCACCTATGCTGTTGACTTTTGTGAATATGTGTCTAAAAGTTTTGGGAGACAGGCCCAAGTGGCTGGCCCTTCCTCCTCGGCTGCTCCAGCTTCTCCTTTTCAGTAGGGTCCCAGAGCCACGGAACATAGGGGAACAAGACTGAGGGAGAATCGCCGTGTGCAAGAGAAGGTAGGGAGCTGCGCTGGGAGGTGGGGGAGGACGTGGGAGTTGGGCACCAGGAATCTGGGAGAGCCAGTAGTAGGTCCTGGAAGCCTCTTTTCCTGAAGTACACCTCCTTTCTCTCCCAGCTGCTATGCATGTCTTCCTTTCCCACGGGGCTCTCCCTGCGCAAGAGGTTTGTGTCAGACTGGAAACTGATAACAGCCACTTCCTATTATCTGTAAAGTGAATAGGAAAAAAGATCTGGGAAAACAGGGAGAATTCCCTTGGGAAGCCCAGGGTGGCCTCCCCCAGCGACACAGGATGGCAAATGTAATAACTGTGGCTTAATATCCCGCCCAAGGTAAAGTCAATAATTGCTCTGGGCAGTTCTGGCAGGTGGTTTGAGCAAGCACACAGCCTGTGGCCGGGGCAGGAGAGCACTGGTGGACGTGAGCATGCTGAGCCAGAGGAAGGAGGGTCTGCGGGCGGCAAGCGGGGCCTGCTGACTGTGCCCTTTTCCATCCCCCTCCAGCATGGCACTGGACTGGCACAGCTCCCTGATCCTCGCCGCCTACATCCTCATCTTTCTCACGGGACTTCCTGCCAACCTGCTGGCCCTGAGGGCCTTCGTGGGGCGGGTCCGCCAGCCCCAGCCCGCCCCAGTGCACATCCTCCTGTTGAGCCTGACGCTGGCCGACCTCCTCCTGCTGCTGCTGCTGCCCTTCAAGATCGTGGAGGCCGCGTCCAACTTCCGCTGGCACCTGCCGCAGGTCGTGTGCGCGCTCACCGGCTTCGGCTTCTACAGCAGCATCTACTGCAGCACGTGGCTGCTGGCGGGCATCAGCGTGGAGCGCTACCTGGGGGTGGCCTTCCCGGTGCAGTACAAGCTCTCCCGCAGGCCTCTCTATGGTGTCATCGCCGCCCTGGTGGCCTGGATCATGTCCTTTGGCCACTGCACCATCGTCATCATCGTCCAGTACTTGAACTCAACCCAGCAGGTGGAAACCCAGAATGAGCTCACCTGCTATGAGAACTTCACCCAAGAGCAGCTGGCCGTGGTGCTGCCCGTGCGCCTGGAGCTCTGCCTGGTCCTCTTCTTCATTCCCATGGTGGTCACGGTCTTCTGCTACTGGCGCTTCGTGTGGATCATGCTCACGCAGCCCCACGTGGGCGCGCAGCGGCGGCGCAGGGCCGTGGGGCTGGCTGTCGTGACGCTCCTCAATTTCCTCGTGTGCTTCGGGCCCTACAACGTGTCCCACCTGGTGGGCTTCTACTTGCAACAGAGCCCCCCGTGGCGCGTGGAGGCCGTGGTGTTCAGCTCGCTCAACGCCACTCTGGACCCGCTCTTGTTCTACTTCTCCTCCTCCGTGGTGCGCAGAGCTTTCGGGAGAGGCTTGCTGCTGCTGCGTCACCAGGGCATCGCCATGCTCGGGCGCAGAGCCAAAGGGACCGCAGAGGGGACCAGCGTGGACAAGGGTGCCAGCCAAGCAGAGGGAGTGCCCAGTTCGGACTTCAACACAGACTAGGCATGTCGCTGGACTTTCCAGGGGCTCTGGGCCCACCTGGATGTTGGACGGCTCAAAAGGGGAGATTTCAGATGTACAAATCTTCAAACCCTACCCACAGCTGGGACTTGGTAACAACCAAACCAAACAGTCCTCTCTCCTAGGATGGCATCCCTGCCACACTGAGTTTTCCTCCCCCGAAGAGGATAGCTCAAGGACACAACCCTAGAAGTGTTGGGAAACCACGGTGTCGGGAGCCAAGTAGCTAATGTGAATTCAGTCTTGGAAGCGCAGAGCTGTACAGTGATTTTGCTACAAACTTAGAAGCAACATGTAGACAGTGGTCAGCCTGGCCATGCTGGAAAGACAGCAATGGAAAGAGATGGGATAGAGATGCTAAATGAGACAGAAGAAATCTCAAAACAGTTCTGAACCAAGGGACTAGAAGGGAGGGCAGGGGGCTTGGATCTCTCCTTACCTGGGCTCCACTGTATTGCTGTTGCTTTGTGTTCTCACGTTGTCTCCCTGGCTAAACTGGGGTCTAGGTGGCGCGTTCACCCTCCGAGACCCCCACACAAGCCAGGATGTGGCTTGTCAGCCATCAGTCTGACATTGACACTGACCTGCGTGGAAAAACCAATCTGGCCTGACAGATTGAAAATAAAGATTATGAAATGCAGGAGAGTTCAGTTTTTGTCACCCATCTGCATGCACTGGGGAGGCACATGCAGGATAGAGGAGCAGAGTATAAGCAGGAGTGGGGGAAACCTGGAGACCCCAAAACATATCATCAGACAAAGATGTCATGGGAATTGGGGAGTTGGCGGGGCTACTTTAGAGGGATCACTGGGGAGGATGGACTTAGAGAATGTGGATGAATCCCAATTCTGAGCCATCAGTCAATCCAGGGGCTTTAAAAAG
Source organism: Dipus sagitta (assembly GCA_036346955.1). Lineage (NCBI taxonomy): Eukaryota > Metazoa > Chordata > Mammalia > Rodentia > Dipodidae > Dipus > Dipus sagitta. The sequence continues at coordinate 1,683,149 of CM070775.1, read as the reverse complement.
AGCCCTCCTCAGAACTCTACATTCCTCTCCTTAAAATGTTTTCTCCTGGATCTCAGATCCTGTGGGGCCTTGGCCTGCTCTCTGCCTTCTCCCCTCCCTATTCCACTACATAGTACTGGGTAGATGGGGTAGTCAGCCTGTAATGCCAGAGCTCAGAGAGGTGGAGACAGGGCATCCCCCAAGCATGCTGGCTAGCTGGACTAGCTGAATCCGGAGCTCTGGGTTCAAGTGAAAAACCCTACCTCAGCAAGTGAGGCAGAGAGACTCTGAGGAGACACTGGGTGTCAACTTCTGGTCTCTACACACAGCCACACATGTTCTTTCTCTTGCATTCAAATAAATAAAAACTATTTTAAATAATAGTAATAGCACATTAAATGTCAGGCAGTGAGATAGAAAAGGAACTAGAAAAGGTAAGGATAACTTTTCAAGATCAATAAATAGGAGTTTGACTCCTAGGGCTTGCTGCAGAATGCCTGTTTTGGGCATTGACAGGAGCAGGAAGTAGAGTAGGCAGGCTCTGCGCTACGTGGCTGGGGCACGATAAGCTCGGTTTTATGGAAGAAGCAGCGTTCTCTGCGGCCTCACAGGAAACAGCAAAGATCGTGACAAGCAGACACACTGCTGACAGCTGGGCTGCTTGAGCACATTGCCCCAGCAAGGCAGGCACTCCCTGAGTTCCATGAATATTCATGGTGAAGAGAGGAAACACACCCGTCTTAGGACATTAACGAAGCACACTTGTGATAAGCCCTGAGCCTATAAACCGCCTGGCCCCTTCCAACTCTACCACTCTCAGGGTCTTCAGCAACACCTGCTGATCTTGCTTTTATTTTTCTTGTTGCTGTGACAAAGTGCCTGACAAAAGCAGGGGTTTGTCTTAGCTCATGGCTTGAGGGGACATAGTCCTTCACGGCAGAAAAGGCGTGAGGGCTGCTCGTACTGTGGTCATGTGCTGTGTCTGGTCACTTTGCACCCACAGTCAGGAAGCAGACAGAGATGATGCTCTTTTGTTTTCAGGCCTCTTTCTTCCTTATAAAATATTTTTAATATTTTATTTTTATTTATTTATTTGAGAGAGAGAAAGAGGCAGAGAGAGAGAGAGAGAGAGAGAGAGAGAATGGGCGCCCCAGGGCCTCCAGCCACTGTAAACGAACTCCAGATGCATGTGCCCCCTTGTGTATCTGGCTTACGTGGGTCTTTTGTGCTAATGCAAGTGTCCTTGAGTCACCCATGCTCCTGTAAGTAACCCCTCACCTGGACTCTGCAAGTGACCCCAATAAACTCATTAGTTCACCAAAATTGGATTTTGGTGAAATTATTACTTTGGTCTATTATTGGTACCCTATATGGGATAAACAGATATGTGTTTGTGTACCCAACTCCGAGAAAAAAAAATTTATACAACAAGGAGGTCTGTGTAGAAAACTGTGCCCCCCCCCCCACCGCCCGCCACAAGTCAATGGCATTCAACTGAGTTCTGGTGAGAAAAAGGAGTTCCCATACAAAGGCTCATAAGAAGAGTATTCTGTAAACCAAAACTGCTAATGCAAAGACCCTAAAGGGAGAAAAATTTAGCATCTCAAGCCCAGAGAAAAGTAGGGGGGCTACAATGGTGACTTTGAACTTCAGTGGGGTCACCTGAAAAGTTGATGAGCTGAGTGAGAGACACTCTGCCCCTGCACCCCAGTGTGATGGTTAATTTTCTTTGTCAACTTGACTGGATTGAGAGATGCAGAGAGGAAAGCAGGTCTTCAGGGTTCTAGCTTCATCCATGGATTAATCTCTGGATGGCTTCACAATAGGGTTCTTGATGGGCCCATGATAGAATGGCATTATTGGGATGTGGTGAATAGTAGGGTGCTTCTAGTTATAGAAAGTAGGTCACTGAAGGAGGTGTTGGGACTTCATCTTGCTCTGGCCCCTTCCTGTAGTCCTTATCTTCTGCTTCCCAGCCTCCAAGAATGGAGCTGCTCTGCTCTTCCCCATCCTCGCACCATGATGGAGTGACACCTATGAAAACATGAGCCAAAATAAACCCTTCCTCACTAGAGTTGTTTTTGTCAGGTACTCAGTCATGGCAGTGATAAAAATCACACACCCAAGGTTTCAGAATCAGTAGCTAGGGGAGTAAGGGATCTAAATAGAACTAATAGGATACCTAGATGTCATATGTGTATAGATAGATAGACACAGATGTATATAGATACATATTAGATAGATATGTTTATATATGTGTGTATAGATACATAGACATAGATAACTATATCTGCATAGATATATATAGCTAGATAGATATGAATATATAGATATATTAGTATAGATACGTATAGATAAATATATATGCATATGTGTATGGATACATTTACATGTATAGATACTGTTGTGTGAACTTTCAGGGCAACAACAACAGACCAAAGAAATTATTCCACTCAGGTCTAGTTTAGCAAATCAGTGAGTGTAATTAGGGTTACTCAGGAGTGTGGGTGGGGGCGGCTTATAAGCTTATCAATTATGAGCACCTACACAACTGAAGAAAATGCTTCTCTCTCCCCAGCCACTGTTGACCACTTACATATCCTGAGGAAGGGCCAGAGCCTCATGAACAACGGCCCCCCACAATTATTAGTTCCCTAAAGATCCTTGGAGAGCGGTGGAATATTAATAGGCCCAGTCCTGTGCATGTAGGCTATCATAGCACTGAGAGTTCCAGAAGGCACTGGCTACATCACACTTGGAGTAAAGCATCCATGTTGCACAAGCATGTGTCTGTGTGGTGTGTGTGTGTAATTTATGAGGAATTGGCTCACACACTTGTAGGGGCTAAAAACCTGCCTTCTACATGCTGGAGACCTGGGAAAGCTAGTGGTGTCATTCAAATCCAAGTCCAAATGCCTGAGAACCAGGTGACCTGGAAGACCAGACCAGAGAAGACAGGCACCTCAGCCCCCATCCTCCCTTCCTCGACTTTTCTCCCTCTTTCCAAGCCCTCAACAGACTGGCTGATGTCCACCCACACTGGCAAGGTCTGTTACTTCACTAGTCTAACTCAAATGCTAAACGCCCTCAGAGATGCACCTCGCAGTGATGTGTAACCAGCTACCTGGGCACTTCATGGTCCAGTCGAGCAGACACATGAACCTCCTCATCGTGACAGGCTGGCTCAGGGCCACGCTGAGACCCACTGGCCTGCAATGCTGGGAACTTGGGAGAGAGTGACAGAAGATGAGGTCAAGGAAGACAACAGGGGCCAGGCCCACGGAAAGTTTTTAGCCTATCTTTAAAATGTGCTTGCACTTCTAAGGGCTTCTGGAAGCCATTTAAATGTTTGAAGCAAGGGAGTAAAATGATCTGGCTGTCTTTTTTCTCTTTCTTTTCTTTTCGTGAAGCTGGAGACTGAAGCCAGGACCTCATGCTTGCCCTGATGTCCATTTGAAAAAAGACCCTCTGGTTGTGGTGCCTCCTGCTGAGCAAAGATGGCGACAATCAGAGATAAAGCACATGACAGTTAAGAAGTCATAGTTGACTATATAAACAAACAAGGGCTCATCACACTAGTAGTCCCCTGAGAGGGATGTCTCCTCTGCCAGTAGAATAAGCTGTTCAAAGGCTAGAGATGCAGCTCAGCAGTAGAGCACTTGTCTAGAGTCCACAGTGAGGGGCTGGGGGTGTGGCTCAGTGGTAGACCACTTGTCTAGAGTCCACAGTGAGGGGCTGGGGGCGTGGCTCAGAGGTAGAGCACTTGTCTAGAATCCACAGTGAGGGGTTGGAGGCGTGGCTCAGAGGTAGAGCACTTGTCTAGAATCCACAGTGAGGGGTTGGAGGCGTGGCTCAGAGGTAGAGCACTTGTCTAGAATCCACAGTGAGGGGTTGGAGGCGTGGCTCAGAGGTAGAGCACTTGTCTAGAATCCACAGTGAGGGGCTGGGGGCGTGGCTCAGAGGTAGAGCACTTATCTAGAATCTACAGTGAGGGGTTGGAGGCATGGCTCAGCAGTAGAGCACTTGTCTAGAATCCACAGTGAGGGGCTGGGGGCGTGGCTCAGAGGTAGAGCACTTGTCTAGAATCCACAGTGAGGGGCTGGGGGCGTGGCTCAGAGGTAGAGCACTTGTCTAGAATCCACAGTGAGGGGCTGGGGGCGTGGCTCAGAGGTAAAGCACTTGTCTAGAATCCACAGTGAGGGGCTGGGGGCGTGGCTCAGAGGTAAGCACTTGTCTAGAATCCACAGTGAGGGGCTGGGGGCGTGGCTCAGAGGTAGAGCACTTGTCTAGAATCCACAGTGAGGGGCTGGGGGCGTGGCTCAGAGGTAGAGCACTTGTCTAGAATACACCAGTGAGGGGCTGGGGGTGTGGCTTAGCGGTAGAGTGCTTGCATAAAATGCCCAGTACCCCCAGTTTAATCTCCAGAACCTCAAAAAAATCATCTATGGCTGGAGAAATTGGTCAGCAGTTGAGGTGTTTGCCTGTAATGTCTAACAACCCAGGCTCGATTCCCCAGGACCCATGTAAAGCCAGATGCACAAGGTGGCGCATGCTTCTGGAGCTTATTTGCAGTGGCTAGAGGTCCTAGTGTACCCATTCTTTCTCTCTCTCTCTCTCTCTCTCTCTCTCTCTCTCTGCAAATAAATAAATAAATAAATAACTTTAAGTCATCTATTCAAGGACCCAGGAGACAAGGGAAATGTTTAACAACTAGCTTTTTATAGTGAGGAAGGGGAAGAAAGAAGGAAGGGAGGCCCTGATATCTAACCCTTGTCTATTTCTGTGGCATAACCTTTTACCCATATTTCCACCAGCTCAAGGATACTGAACATGGTTTTGTCTGGAGATGTTTATAATCAATTCATATGCATAAATGGCCGGTGCCTGATCCCTTCTCAGGAAAGCTTTTATCATTCACTGACTGTAAGGTCTGGCACAGGGCTTCGGACACAATAAACATTAGCTAAATGGGGCTTCCTGGGCCTGATTCAAGAGCATCCGGGTGGCTGTAGGATTCTGGGGCTCAGTTTGTATTCCCTGCCCTGAATAAGGAAGACAGATGGGTAAACAGAAATATTAGCACCCAGTTAATGAATAACACAGACAGCAGCCTAGAGCTGCTACCAGGAAACAGGTGGAGGGAGCTGGCTTGGCCTGAGCTGGGGCCAGGCCATCAGGAAAAGGGGAAGCCACTTTTGAGCATGTCACTTCCCCTTTCTGCAAAGACACTAGTGCATCCCTGCCTGAAAAGCTGTCATGTGACCACAGGCAGCGCTCACAAGCAGTGTGGGTTTCCTGTCGATTGCTGTGGTTGGAGAAGGTGGGGTAGGTGAGAGTGGGTGAAGGTAGAGAATGACTGGAAGAAAATGCACCCCAAGATTCTATCTCCACTTGCTTCTACCCCCTGCCTCTCAGCTCAAGGCCTCTGATAGTTTTTCTTTTTGCCTCGTTTTACCTCATGTGGTCAAAGACTTTTGCCCCATTTTTCCCTTTTCATTATTTTCCTCTAGTTGCAGGAAGTTAGGACATTTCTCATCTACACATTACACATCCAATCAGGAAATTGGGCCAAAGATTACCAAGCCCTCAGAAGCAGTCGTCCAGTTACCCACTTGGCAACATTTGGAATGCCTGCTGAGAAAGATGTGAGGTTCAGAGATGGGGGCGGGAAGTCAATTCTGGCCACCGCCAGCTGTGTGCCTGTAGCTGACCCAAGGAGGGGCTGTCCATAGCTCTTGGGTCTCAGGCCTCCCTCTCCCCATGATCTGCCATCCCCTGCCATCTGTCACCCAAGCTGTGACCAGCCTCAAGGAAACAGTTAGAAAAGTAAACATCTAGGTCACAGACATAGCTGTGTTCAGTGAAAAGTCACTTGTGTGTACAGCAGTCTGAGGTCTCTAAAGAGCCACAGGAAACGCGATATCATCTGAGCATTCACTGATGAGCCTAGTGTGTGTCAGGTCCTGTCCTCAGTATTAGACACACAGCCAAAAATAAGGTCAAGATCCCTGCTCACACACCAGTGGGAGAGGCAGCAGCCTGACCAGTAAAGAAGTTACCAGGGCAGGGCACGGTATCCCACGCCTGTCATCGAAGCATTTGGGAGGCAAAGGCAGAGGCAGGAGGATTGCCTGCAGTATGCAGTAAGATTCTGTCCAAAAAACAAAAGGAGGGGCTGGAGAGATGGCTCAGAGGTTAAGGTATATGCTTTCAAAGACTAAGAACCAGGGTTTGATTCCCCAGTACCCATATAAAGCCGGAAGTACAAGGTGGCACAGGTTTCCAGAGTTCATTTGCAATGGCTAGAGGCCCTAGCATGCCTATTCTCTCCCCCTTCTCTCTCTGCTACTTCTTCTCTTTCTCTTGACTAAATAAATAAAATGTTAAAAAAATTCTTCAAAACACCAAAAAAAAAAAAAAAAAAAAAAAAGCTGGGCGTGGTGGTACACGCCTTTAATCCCAGCACTTGGGAGGCAGAGGTAGGAGGATAGCTTTGGGTTCGAGACCACCCTGAGACTACATAGTGAATTCCAGGTTAGACTGAGTCAGAGTGAGACCTTACCTCAAAAAACCAAAAAAAAAAAAAAAAATTCTTTCTCCTCTAAAACAAAAAAGGAGAAGGAGAAGGAGAATGAGGAGGGAGAGATAAGAAGAGAAAGAGAGGGAGAGAGAAAAGGGAAGGAGGAGAAAGAAGAGATGAGAAGAAGGAATAAGAGAAGATAGAAAAAAGAAATGAAAAAAAAAACTTGGAAACATGGGCTACATGAGAAGCTTGAGGCCAGCCTAGGCTACATTGTGAGAACCTATGTACATGCGCACACACACACACACACATCTTGTTCTTATTCTTTATTTCAAGGCAATGTCACCAAATTGTCCAAGCTGGCCTCGAACTTGCAACCCTTTTGCTTTAGCTGGGAGGTCAGACCTGGACCACCATAACCACTCCTATATCTAATCTTAACTGGGAAGCCAGAGAAGTCTCTAGGAGGTGACGGGCATAAGTTAGAACTCTGGCTTTGCAACTCTAGGCTTCAGTTTTCACACTGAGAACAATGATGCCAACAGCTCTTTGCCAGCCATGTCCTCTCCTCTCCAGGCATTCAGATGTGTCATCAGGATGCAGATTTCATCCTCTTCAGAACTACCACTGCCCCTGACCACCCGCCCAGAGCTTCCTGACCTGCTCCAGTCTGGACTGCCGGCAACTGCTCAGACTGGAGCACAGCAACAGCCGTGAGTAGGTGTATGGGTCCACTGTGGGGGGAGGGTATGCACACAGGGGCATGGGGGAGGTAGTTAGAAGTTGAGTGTCTTCCTCAGTCACACTTCACCTTTTCTGCAAGACAGATCTCTTCACTGGACTCGAAGCTCACCAGTGTGGTGAGACTAGCTAGTCAGAAAGCCAGACAGGGATCCTCCTGTCTCTGCCTCTCAGCACGGGGGCCACAGGGGTGTGCCTCCCAGCCCACCTTCTGCGTGGGTGCTGAGGATCCCAACTCAGGTCCTCTTGCTTCCACAGCAAGCACTCCACTCCCTGAGCCACCTCCCCAGGCTTGAGAGCCTTCGTGCTCCTCCGCCCTGTCTTTGTCTCCCCTGGAGCACACCCTCCTGCACACTTCACTAGAAAATGACTGCTTTAGGGCTGGAGAGATGGCTTAGCAATTAAGGTGCTTCCCTGCAAAGCCTAAGGACCCATGTTCAACTCTCCAGATCCCACGTAAGCCAGATGCAAAAAGGTGAGGCAAGTGCAAGGTCACACATGCCCACTAGGTGGTGCAAGCATCTGGAGTTCAATTGCAGTGAGTGGCTGAGGCCCTGGTGCACAAATTCTCTATCTCGCCTCTCTGTGTGTGTCTCTCACTCTCTCTAAAATAAAACAAACAAAAAAAGAAATACAAAGAAAAAAGAAAATAACTGCTTTAGAGTTCCACACGTTAGAAAATGCTCTTACCACACTGTGATGGTCAGTCTTCATCATCAGCTTCACTGGACTTGGAATCACATAGGAGATGCACCTTGAGCATGTCTGTGAGGGCTTCCAGGGAGGTTTACTGAGGAAGGGAGGCTCATCCCGAGTGGGGCAATGCCCTTCCATGGGCTGGGATCACGGGCTGAATAAAAAGCAGAAAATGAGCTAAGCTTCCACCGTCATTGCTCTGCCTCCCGGCAGCAGCCGTGATGTAACCAGCCTTCCCCACCATGAGGTACTGTGACCCCAAACCATGAGCCAAAATAAACCCACATCCCAAAGATGATTTAGTCGAGTATTTTGTCACAGAAACAGGCAAGGTAGCTGATTCACCAACCCTCATGTATTTTATTGATATTGGACTGATGGTGAAGTCTGGGTTGGCCACAAGTTTCCTTGAAGAGGGAAAGGCACTGCCATACAGCCTTTCAGCCAGCTCCCAGTTTTCTGGAAAATTCTCAAGACATTCTGGTTTCTGTTCTTTGAATTTTGCCTAATCTTCCTCTCTGGAAGCCTGAGGTTCCTTTCCTTCCTCAGAAGAATACTAAAATTCCACCTGCTGTGCTAGAACAGTCTTGGTCTACAACGTGATATCATCTGGTTTGGAGAAATTCTCTTGAAATACTACTTGATAATGCCCTTGACTTCTTTTTTGCTCTTCTTTTTTCTGGAACTCCAAATATTTGAGGAATAATTCTCCCTTGCTTCTGATTTTTCCATTACAATTGCTTACTTTCTGTGAGATCTCTACCTCTTCTATTTATTTTTTCACTTTTTTTTTTTTTTTTTTTTTACCATTTTTAATGGCCAAGTACTTTTGATTCCTTTCACAGCATCTTGATCTGGTCTTATGGTTAGAATATTCACTCCGCTGTCATTGAGCAGCCATTCTCCCCTTTCCCTCTCCCTGTTGATGGCCTCTGCCCTTTATGTTATGAACTGACATCAGACATCAGTCATCAGTCTTCGGTTATATGCTCATACTGAAGATAAGGAAAGGGGCGATTTTAATGTCCCCCAAAAGTACATGACGGTTGGTTAGTTGGGCATGGTGGCACATCCATGCAACTCCAGCACCCAGGAGGCTGTGGTAAGAGGAATGTGACTTTGAGGCCAGCTCTTTCCAGTCAGGGCTGCAAACCTCATGAAGATAAAAAGGCAAAAGGCTATATGAAGTTAATGGGACATATATAGAATTTGCTTTAAAAAATCAAAAAGAAAAAAATTGAGAAGGAATGGATGAAGCAAATATGACCAAAAAAAGTCTTGATAAGTGTTGGTTCTGGGTGATTGATAGATCAGGATCTGTTGGACCATTCCCTCTACTTGTATCTGTTTGGTATGTGCGGGAGGGGGGACATACACATGTTGTGTGTGCAGATGTGTCCACCTAGTGCACATGTGTGCATGGGCCAGAGTAGAATGCTCGATGACGTCCCCTCTCTCTCTTCTACGTTATTTCCTTGAGACAGAGTCCCTGCCGGAACCTGGAGCTGCTGTTTTTAGTTACACTGGCTTGACCGGTGAGCCCCAGCGATTTTCCTGTCTCTGTTGCTCCCCGCTTCCTCACCACATAACTAGAGTTACAGATGTGTGTGACCATCCTGTTGCAGCTCTCTGGAAAGATCACTCCAATGCCAGCATGAGTGAAAGTAGGGGAGTTTATTTACCCGGGGGTCAAAGAGCTTGAGGGAGCCCTCCAAAGAAGCTCTGGCCCTGAGCTGAGATTTATTTTCATTTTATAGCTTTCATAGCCAAGGGGAGAGGATAAATGAACAAACAAGACAACTTGCATATCAATCATTTCTGTTGTCAGGCCACCCTAACAAGGAACTCCATTTTACTTTGTCTTAGCCTAAACTGCCTATCCTTCTTATCGTCCCTCTGGGCCCTTTCTGGACAGTTTGCTCATTGGGATTTTTTCCATCTGCTAACAAAGATAAGTTTAGCTCCTCAACAATTAACTCTTACAATAACTCAGTGAATCAGTTTAACTTTTAGCTTCTTTTCTACCACAATATGTAGCTTTTTACATGGGTGCTGGGGATCAGACTCGATGACTCAGGCCCTGTAGCAGACAGCTTCAGGTTCGCTGAGATAAACTTCCAGACCAAGCACAGTTATGGAGGAAGGGAGATTTATTGAAGCTTACAGATCCAGGGGAAGTTCCATAATGGCAGAAGAAGCTGGCCTACCTTCACAGGACCAAGCAGAGAGAGAAGTACAAGCCTAAAGGTCAAAAGCCACAGCACACTTCAGGAACTCCAGCCAGGCACACTTTGCATATCTTAGATTGAAATCTGAAACCCACCACCACACCTTAAGGTCCACACAATGGCACTGACTGACTCCAGCCAGGTGGCTGCAGATGCAAACTACAAACAAACAACTGAATATATTGGGGGCCATCTATTCTATTCAAACCACCACATTCCACCCTGGCCCCCAATAGATTTATAACCATCACACATTGTAAATTGTACTCAGTTCAATTTCAAAGGCCACCACAGTCTTGACCAATTTAAGATATGAAGACCTGTAAAATCAAACAAGTTAAACATTTCTAACATATAAAGGCACAGAGTAAACATTTTCAACTGGTATAATGCATAGCAAGGAGAGACTAAAACAATGCAAACTCAACCACCATCAAACAAACATCAAACTTCTGCAGTTCAAGTTCAATATATCCAGAGACTGACAGTCTCCAGACTTTCCAATTCCGCCCCTCCAGCTGGGCAGAGTAGCTGGGGAACACTTCCATCCCAGGCCAACAATGCGCTCTATGGTAGCCCTTGCACAGTCCTGGTATATAGAAAACATCTTCAGGTCTTCATGCAAACCACAGTCCATCTTCCAAAGGCTCTTTCAGCCTATCAGGGCATCATGCCCTGCCTCATGCCGCATCTCAGCAGCAGCTCCTGGAACCGTGTGCAATTCATGACCACTCCTCATATTTTCCAAAGGCTCTTTCAGCCTATCAGGGCATCAGGCCCTACCTCATGCTGCATCTCAGCAGCAGCTCCTGGAAGCATGTGCAATTCACGGCCACTCCTTGCATTTTTCATGCTTCTGAAACCAATACCAGGTATGCAGGACACAGCCATATTCTTAATTCACTGACAAAATAAATCATAACCTTGAAAAGCAGGTTCCTTCTCCAGTCAACTCTTTCCAAAAGTGTTTGCATTTCTATGATACTCTTTCCTCAGGCATCCTTTCCATAGTAAAGCAATTGGACCATCTTCCTTTAAGATTGCTAATGTGTTTGACAATAGCAGATTCAGTAACCTAAAACCAGTTTCAGTGCCTGTAATTTTAACCTGCTTGAGGTTTTCCAGCTTAAAATCTTAAATCTATCAGTCCAATATCTTTAGCCAAGCACATCAGCCCATTACAAATTTAACCTTGATCCAACTCTCTGGGCCTGGGCAGCAGGACACAGCCAGCCCTTATGCCAATAGCCCAGTTCCAACAAAGTCCTCTGCAGTCTTTCCTTCCCCTTAGAAAGCTCATAAGCCAAGCCTCAAAGTTCAATATTGTCTCCACTTAGCATTCTCAGACTCTCATCAGAATAGTCCATAAAACTTGGCTTACCACTCCAGAAGACATCTTCAGTTGCAAGCACCATGTCCATGCCTATTCCTCCAAAACAAAGGTTCCACAATATCAACATCCACATGGTCAGGTTCATCTCAGTCCACTCCTTGGTACCAAATTCTGTAGCAGACAGCTTCAGGTTCACTGAGATGAACTTCCAGACCAAGCACAGTTATGGAGGAAGGGAGATTTATTGAAGCTTACAGATCCAGGCGAAGTTCCATAATAGCAGAAGAAGCTGGCCTACCTTCACAGGACCAAGCAGAGAGAGAGAAGTACAAGCCTAAAGGTCAAAAGCCACAGCACACTTCAGGAACTCCTGCTAGGCACACTTTGCATATCTTTAGATTGAAATCTGAAACACACCACCACACTTTAAGATCCGCACAATGGCACTGACTCCAGCCAGGTGGCTGCAGATGCAAACTACAAACAAACAACTGAATATATTGGGGGCCATCTATTCTATTCAAACCACCACAGGGCCCCCAGGCCTTTATGCTTGTGAGGCAAATACTCTAACCACTGAGCCAGTTCCCTGGCCCACCCTCTACTTTTTTTTTTGGGGGGGGGGTTGGAGGTAGGGTCTCACTCTAGCCCAGGCTGACCTGGAATTCACTATGTAGTCTCAGGGTGGCCTCAAACACACAGTGATTTTCCTACCTCTGCCTCCCAAGTGCTGGGATTTAAGGCGTGCACCACCATACCTGGCCCTCTCTCTACTTTTGATCCTATTTAGAAATAGTCATGCCGGGCGTGGGTGGTGCAACCCTACCTCGAAAAAAAAAATAGTCACAACAAAGCCGGGTGTGGTGGTGCACGCCTTTAATCCCAGCACTGGGGATGCAGAGGTAGGAGGATTGCCATGAGTTCGAGACCACCCTGAGAATACAGAGTGAATCCCAGGTAAGCCTGGACCAGAGTGAGACCCTACCTCAAAAAAACAAAATAAAAAACAAACAGAAAAACCAGAAATGGTCACAACATGGGCTGCAGAAGCCTGCGGGTCTGAAAGAAACAGTCACAATAGAAATGTGTTTGTGGGCAGGATCTAGTTTCCAGAGGGCTGTTGCACTGAGAGTGTGTTTGTTTCTTTTGCATGGCTGTGAGCAAATACCTGAAGGAAATGACTTAAGGGAGGAAGGATTTATTTGGGCTCATAGTTTGGGGGTGGGTCAGTCCATGGTGGAGCAGTGGGCCTGCCTATGGCAGTAGGAGCCTGAGGTAGAGCTGGGCGTTGCTGTGGAGTGGCATCTAAAGAGTAGGGCCAGCGCCAGGCTCTAGCCTTCAGAGGACCGCCTGGTGACCTACTTCTGGGAGCCAGGCCCCTCCTAAGGGCACCACAGCCTCCAAAGCAGCACCACCTGCTAGGAAATGAGTGCTCGGTCCATGAGCCCATAGGGGCATTTCAAACCAAAGCCGAAGCCCCAGTGCCCATCAGCTGTGGGCTGGAGACCTCCCGCAGTTCCCTGCCATGACAGTTCACCGCCTTGTAGCTGACGCCCATCAGAGCAAGAAAGCAAGCTAGAAGTGAAGGACAGAAGGCTCAGTCTTTCCATTAACCCATTCTTCAAGGTGACTTGTTATCATTTTTGCTCAGCATATTCCCAAAGGGAGAGTGGATTATAACAGAGTGTAAATAGCAGAAGTGGGGCTCTGGGGCATCTGAGAGGCTGCCTTCCATGACATGACGGGGTACGTGGAGGCTGTGAGCGCGGAAATTAGGCTTCGTTGTAGCCTGATTCAACTGGGTTGTTGAGTTAGGGGAGTTCAGATGTACTTGAAATTTTTCTGCTTGGGCTGATGAGATTTTTCTAGAAAATAGTCTTGGAGTCAGTCCACTGAAGAGGGAGAGGTCGGACTGCCAATAGTTCAGGAGCCAAATGAAGAGAGCCAGGTGTCTTGTAGCCAGCATTCTGTGGTTCTCCTACTCATGTGATGTTGGCTCCTCTTCCAGCTGTGCCCGGGGCCCCACGTTCCAAACCTGCTATGCTGCCCTCTCCAGAAAATGAAGCTCGGGTCTGCTTCTGGGGGCGTGGGGGTTATCCCAGCACCAGAAGGCTGGGGAAGAGGTTGGAAATTTGTCTAAGTTACTTTTCCTGTCACTGTGACCAAACATCTGACAGAAGTAACCTGAGGGAGGATTTATTCTGACTCATGGTTCAAGGGATAGCATTGGTTGTGGTAGGGAAGGCAAAGTGGCTAGGGATCTGTCCTCAACCTAGTGACAGGAGCTGGTCACGTGACGTGCTCCAGCTCAGCAGGCCAGAAGGCAGAGACAGCTCCAGCTGGAAGCAAGGCCAGGTTATTATCCTTAAAGCCCACACCCTAGTGACCCACTTCCTCCAGCTAGGGCACACCTCCTAAAGGTTCCATGACCTCCTGGGCAGTGCCACCAGCCGGGGACCAAGTGAGGACGTTTCACATCCAAACCATAACACAATTCTTTTAAATAAACTTCAACTAATGTTCCCTTTGTTACCTTACCCTTTGCCCCATTTCCAGCGCACCTGTCACCACCAGCCTGTGGTTCCGGTGGGTTCCACAGTAGAATCTTGGTCGCTGCCTGGCTTCACCCCCACCCACTGCTGGCTTACGGTTCAAGTTCAGGTCTGCTGTCAGTTATCTGTCACTCACTCATCGGCTTTCCGGCTGCCAAGATTTTGGTGACATTGATTGCATTGTCTCAAAGTACCCTGAATTTATGGGTGCTCATTTCTGGACAATTTTCTCACTGTTTTTGTGGTGTGATTTTAGGAGGCAGCAGCAGGACAGTTATATATTCAGTCCCCTCTTAATGGCTTCAAGCACTTCTTTGCTGGTTAGAGCTCATAGGGAGCATGTCCCCGCTGGCTCATGTGTGTGAGCATCTGGCCCCTGGCTGCTCTTTTGGGAGATTGTGGAACCTTTAGGAGGTGGGGCCTTGCTGGAGGAAGGGGGTCACTGGGCGGAGGGGCTGCCTCGAGGCTTACAGTCTGACCGCACTTCCTGTCCTCTGCAATATGGGTAAGTCACTGCTGCCCGCTCCTGCTGCCGCCCGCCCTCCCACCACGCTGGACTGCACCCCTCGAGCTGGGAGCCGAAAGGAGTCTCCCTCTGAAGTTGCTTCTTCATTTTTACTTATTTATTTATTTGACAGAGGGAGAGAGAGATGGGGGGAAGGAGAATGGGCATGCCAGGGCTTCCTGCCACTGCAAATGAACTCCAGACGCATGAGCCACCTTGTGCATCTGGCTAATGTGTGTACTAGGGAATAGAATCTGGGTCCTTTGGCTTTGCAGGCAAGCTCCTTAACCACTAAGCCATCCCTCCAGCCCTGAAGTTGCTTCATGACAGGCATTAGGTCATGGCCATGAGGAACGTCACTAATACACACTGGGTTTTGTTGTCATGTACTGTTTTTTTTAACGTTTTTTTAAAAAATTATTTGAGAGAGACGAAGAGGCAGAGAGAGGGGGGAGGGGAAAGAGAGAGAGAATGGACACACCAGGGCATCCAGCCACTGCAAAGGAACTCCAGATGCATGTGCCCCCTTGTGCATCTGACTTACATGGGTCCTGGGGAATTGAACCTGGATCCTTTGGCTTTTCAGGCAAGTGCCTTAACCACTAAGACATTTCTCCAGCCTGTCATTTACTGGTTTTTGTCCATCTTCTCTTGAGCATCAGTTTCTAAACCATTTGGTCTGTTTTTTCACTAATGCATCTCCAGAGCCCAGAGACATACTTGACAGAGAATAGGAGTTAAGCAGATGAACGCATCAGTTTGTTGGAGAAGGAAACCTATTTCTCACTGTACATAGGCTGGTGGCAGACTCATGTCTCCTGACTTGCCATATAGTGTATGAGGTGTGGGTGACTCCCCTAGTGACTCCTAGTAGGTTAAAAGTGCTTTACCAAGGCCAGGAGTGCTGGTGTATGCCCTTAATCACAGCACTTGGGAGGCAGAGGTAGGAGGATCACTGTGAGTTCAAGACCAACCTGGGCTACAGAGTGAATTCCAGATCAGCTAAGACTGGAATGAGACCCTACTTCAAAAAGAAAGAAGAAAAGAAAAATGCTTTGCATGTTACAAAGTAGTTTCAGAAGTCTTATCTCATTGTATCCTGACAATAGCCCGTGGGTCAAGGTAGGAAAACTGCTACTGGTGGCCCTAATATGGTGACTATCTTGAATCAAAAGAACTGAGCTGGAGAGATAGCTTAGTGGTTAAAAGCACTTGCTTGTAAAGCCTTCTGGCCCAGGTTCAATTCCCCAGTACCCATGTAAAACCAGACACACAACATAATATATACACTGGAGTCTGTTGGCAGTGGCAGGAGGCCCTGGTGTCGTGCCACATTTGCTCTCTCTTTCACACACTCTCCCCACCCTCTCTCACCTACACACATAAATAAATAAAATGGTTTTATTTTTAAATCACCATACCAAGCTGGAGAGATGGCTTAGCAATTAAGGTGCTTGCCTGAGAAGCCTAAGGACCCGGGTTGGAGTCCCTAGGACCCACATAAGCCAGATGCACAATGTGGTACATGCATGTGGAGTGTGCTTGCAATGGCAGGAGGCCCTGATGTACCCATACACACATCCTCTCTCTCGCTCGCTCAAATAAAATACTAATAATTTAAAATAACAGATCTCAGGCTGGAAAGGTAGCTTAGTGGTTAAGGCACTTGTGCAAAGCCTAAGAACACATGTTCAAATCTCAAGATCCTATGTAAGCAAGATGCACAGTGATGCAAGTGTGCAATGCCACACATGAGCACAAGGGGCCACATGCACCTGGTGTTTGCCTGCAGTGGCTGAAGGCCCCGATGTGCCCATTCTCTCTCTCTCTCTCTTGAAAAAAAAAAAAAAAAAAAGGCCAGCCAGACATGGTGATACACACCTTTAATTCTAGTATTTGGGAAGCAGAGGCAGGAGAATTGTGAGTTTGAGGCCAGCCTAGGCCTAACCCTACCTCAAAAGAGGCCACCCTGAGACTGCATAGGGAATTCCAAAACAAAAAGAAAGAATAGATCTCAACTAGCTTGCTTAGAGTCTAGGACAGCCTGGTCCTTGGGCATGCTACTAAGGTGAGAGGAACAAGCTGTGACCTCAGAAGTCACCCCTGAGGACAGAGGACACTTTCTTTATACTGCTTGCTGTCCTCTGTGGATTCTGCCTGCCACCTCCTGGGCAGAGAGGCTATTACCTGCCCCATAGCCTGGAGGCCCAGGTGCCACTCAGGCTGGGCTCTGTTGTTCATATCTAGGCAAGGAATAGCTCTGAAGCAGAGACTAAGAGAAGCAGGGTTAGCAAAAGGTCCCCCTCCTTAACCCTGCATCAGATCATGAGGAGTTATGGAAAAAGGTTCAAGTGAGGGACCCCCAAAGACCCATGTACTAAAAGCTTGGTCATCAGCCTGTGGTGCTGTTGGAGGTGGTAGAACCTTTATGACGTGGGGCCGTATGCTATATACCCCTGTTATGACATGGACTGAAATATCCAAACCTGTAAGCCAAAGTGAACCTTGTCTCTTTAAGGTTATTACAATCAAAGAAAGCTGACTGACACATTTAGTGTGGAAAGAGGCTCAAGACACTATGGTGTGAAAGCAGTTACAGACAGCATAAAGAAAGTTCTGTCTGGGATGCTGAAAGCCTGCTTGATAACAGCAGCTGAGGGTTCAGTAGGGCTTGTTAAGTGTAAGCCCAGAGCTAATCCCGCTGCTTGTACTATCCACTGCCTCCTTACCAAAGGAGTGGCTGTGACTTTTCACAGCATCAGGAAGACTTAAAATGATTATTAAATAACTTTACAACTATCTCACAGCAGATAAGTGGCAGGGGTGAGATCCAAACTTGGATCTTTATGGCTCTGGAGTCCAAGTTCTGCACTGTTTAGGTTTTTTTCCAGTGAGCACATATTCTTTCCTTTTGGAATGTACTAATGGTCACAAGAATGTTGGGTCAGATACCAGAGGTAGACTCCTCAAGAAGCCTTCTTAGTTTTACTTTTTAAAATTAAAAATTAGGGCTGGAGAGATGGCTTAGCGGTTAAGGCACTCGCCTGCAAAGCCTAAGGACCCAGGTTCAATTCTCCAGGTCCCACGTAAGCCAGATGCACATGGTGGCACATGCATCTGGAGTTTGTTTGCAGTGGCTAGAGGCCCTGGCATGCCCATTCTCACTCTCTCTCTCTCCCTCTCTCTGTCTCTAATAAATAAATAAAAATAAAATATTTTTTTAAAAATTAAAAATTATTCTTAACATAACTGCTTGCTGTTGTACATGGTGTGCTCTGGCATATACAGCTTTTTTGTTTTGTTTTGTTTTTGAGGTAGAGTCTCATTCTAGCCCAGGCTGACCCAGAATTCACTATGTAGTCTCAGGCTAGCCTCCAACCTACCTCTGCCTCCCGAGTGCTAGGATTAAAGGCGTGCACCACCAAGCCCAGCCCTATACACAGCATTATGCCAGAAAATTCCAGTCCTGGGAAGAAACCATGCTGACAATCAACTAGCTCTGTTGTGGCAGGATTCCATCTTTCTTTCTTTTCTTCTTTTTCTTTTCTTTATTTATTTTTTGAGGTAGGGTCTCGCTCTAGCCCAGGCTGACCTAGAATTCACTCTGTATCTCAGGGTGGCCTCAAACTCCTGGAGATCCTCCTACCTCTGCCTCCCAAGTGCTGGGAGTAAAGGTGTGCGCCACCATACCCAGCTAGGATTCCATCTTTCATGTGATACAGGTCCTGATGGTTTATATGTGTCAACTTGACAGGACCTAGAGCCAGCTGGGAAGTCAGCCTCTGGGCATGCCTGTGAGGTATCATCTCCACATGGTTAAGCTGAGGTGAGAAGACTCTGGACGGCCTCAGCTATGGGCAGCATCATTCCGTGGGGCTGGCCCTTGACTGGGTGGGAAGGAGAGCGGGCTGAGCACAGCAGGCATCACTCTGTGCTTCCTCACCGTGGACGGAACGTGACCAGCTGCCTCACGCTCCCACGGCTATGCCTTCCCCACCACGATGGACTGTGACCTGGAACTGCTGTTTCTGTCAGGAATTTGGCAACAAGAAAGTAACGAGGGCTGGAGAGATGGCTTAGTGGTTAAGGTGCTTGCCTGAGAAGCTTAAGGATCCAGGTTTGATCCCCAGTTCCCATGTAAACCAGATGGACAAGGTGGCACATGCACTTGGAATTGGTTTTCAGTGTCTGGAGGCCCTGACATGCCCATTTTCTCTCTAAATAAATAAATAAATAAATAAATAAATAAACAATAAAAGCAAATACGTGGTCTTATGGATACAAGAGTTATGACTACCAGTGGGGAATGGTAGGAGGGACGGATAAGGGCACTTTCATATTTCATATTATAAGGCCACATTTGCACTTTGTATCATAGAAAGGAATCTGCAAATGCACATTGTAACTAGCTCAACACAGGCAAACTACCAATGTTGTGTTCGCAGGTGATGTGGTGGGAGGGATGCAAGGCTCTGCTGCCTTGGGGGTAAGCAAGCCCCTCTACAAGGAGAGGTGATAATGGAGGGAAAGTGCAGGCATCAGGAGGGAGAGAAGTAACATCTCAGAGACGAGGCTGCCCACCTGACCGGTGGGCAAAGCAAAACTAGAATGATTAACTGCCTTTGTCCCCATCACCTGTGGAAACAGGCGTCTACGCAGACTGCCAGCTCTCTGAAGGAAGTGCGGTGTGGTGATTCAATTCCTGGCTCTGATCATTGCCATTTGTGGTAACAAACAACACGAACTCCAATATCAAGGTTAATTTTTAACAACCTCAGCACTGTACAATAGAAATAAAATGCAAGCCACCGAAAAATCTTTAATTGTCATCTTAACATATGTTTTAAAAAATGAGCTGAGGGGCTGGAGAGATGGCTTAGCAGTTAAGGCGCTTGCCTGCAAAGCCAAAGGACATCTGTTTGATTCCCCAGTACCCATGTAAGCCAGATGCACAGTGGCTCATGCATCTGGAATTCGTTTGCAGTGGCTGGAAGTCCTGGTACGCCCATTCTCTCTCTCTCTCTCTCTCTCTCTGCCTTTTTCCCTCTTTGAAATAAGTAAATAAAATTAAAAATTTTTAAAATGAGATGAGGGGCTGGAGAGATGGATCAGTGGTTAAGATGCTTGTCTACAAAGCCAAAGGACCCAGGTTCAATTTCCCAGGACCCATGTAAAGCCAGATGCACAATATGGTGCATGCATCTGAAGTTCGTTTGCAGTGGCTGGAGGACCTGGCCCACCCATCCCCCCTTTCTCTTTTAAATAAATAAATAAATAACATAAAATAAATATTCTTTTTAAAAAAGTAAGTATTTCAAGAGCTCTTTTAGGGCTAGAGAGATTGCATAGTGGTTAAGGCATTTGCCTGCGAAGCCTAAGGACCCAACGTCAATTCCCCAGAACCCTCACAAGCCAGATGCACAAGGTAGTTCATGCGTCTGGAGTTCATTTACAGTAGCTAGAGGCCCTGGCACACCCAGTCTCTCGCTATCTGTCTCTGTCTCTTTCAAAATAAGTAAGTAAATAAAATATTTTAAAAACTTTTAAAGAGCTCTTTTAAAGCTGGGCATGATGATACACTCATTGCAAAGCAGAGGCAGGAGGAATGAGAGTTCAAGGCTATCCCGGACTGTACAGTGAGGCTTTGTCTCTCTCTCTTTCTCTCACTCATGCTATTTTGCTATCAGAGAGAGGGGGAGAGAGTGGGAGGAGGAAAGGGAGAGAGATATAGAGAGAGAGAGACAAAGAAAGGGAGGGAGAGAAAAAGTGTGTAATGGTCCCACAGTGCTCAGGGCCTGCCTCGGTCTGAGCACTTGCAGACTCTCACTTCAGGACCGAACCCCAATGCCCCCACCTTGTGTCTCCGCTTTCCCTTGTCTCTATCCAGTGTGCATGCTCCCTTCAAGGCCTAGCTGGTGAGGACGGGCGGGGCAGGGGCATCCTTGAGCAAGACCTCAGAGTCCCTTCCGTGTGTCTACACAAACAAGCAGGTGCAAGAGGGGCCAGCAGCCAGACCCGGGGCGGCAAGAAGGCTTTCATGGAAGAAATCCAGAGCCAAGCGCAGCTGCGGGGCAGGCACAGCCCAGCCGGAAGTGCGTGAGAACAGACAGGAAGTGACAAGTGCAAATGTCAGGAGTCGGGGTGTTACCGATGAGGTGAAGGCAAGGGACCCAGCCGGCCACAGCAAGGTCCCGCTCAGGTCACTAAGCCAAGCAACCACTGAGAATAGCAAGACCTGTGAGTTTGGGCCTCGAAAATCAGAGAATGTATTGTTGGACAGATCTTTGTGGGGAGGGTGTGGACAAGGCATCCCTGAGGTCCTATGAGGCTCTGTTGACCTCTAGTAAACAAGAAATAGATGCAGAGCAAACGTGTTAATAGAAATTTCACCCTGTTGCAAATGTTGAACAGATTATTCATAAAGACATGCAGGACAATATGCTTGGAGCAAATGACTCGATTTGCAAGAAGTGGCAAGATGGTCACGATTTGGGTCACAATTTTAGAGTCCGGCGGTGAATGAGATTTTGGCATCAATCCATTTAGCCTACCTCTGACTCTCTGAAAAATGCTTATGAGTGACAAGCTAGTCTAGCTTCTGCTGTGATGGGTGAGGGCCGCAAATGTTCTGTTAAAGTTCAGTGAGCAAGACTTCCGTGAGAAGCAGTAAGATGCTCAGAAGTCCCCCGAGAGATGACCTGCAGTGACATCAGGCCCCGTCCCTGATGCGGCATGGGGAATGAAACCTTGATTGTAAGGCACAGGAAGGCAGAGTTTCAGCTAAGAGCGGAAGATGCCAGAGACAAGAGTGGAATTTGACCTCTTCCAGGCACTGGCTGTGTGAGCTCAGGTGGATGTCTTCATCATTAAGATGGAAACGAGGCTGGCATGGGGATGCTTACGTAACTCATCTGAGGGGTGGGTGTGTGGTGCTGGCACAGTGCCTGGCTTGTGAGGAGAGCCGAACAAGAGGGGCTACTGTTGCAATGGGGCTGGGGTGTGTCCCGCCTTCAGGACTCCTCACTGACCAGATAACTGAGTGGAAACTTCTCAGCCTTGCAGCTGTGGCTCTCCGTCACCTGACCCAACCTGTATTTCAGATCTGCAACACCTACACAGAGCCCAGATGAGTGAAGGCGCTCCCACAGCAGAATCTCCACTACCGGGGGGGGGGGCGTGCTGTGCACATTGGGAGGTCTCTTTTCTCTCCCTGCTACAAATGCATACTTTTCCTTTGTTTATTTTGCTAACTTTATTTATTTATCTATTTTACTTGTGCTGTAAGCTGAGGGCAGTGGCATTCATCTGTACTCCCAGCACATGTGGGGCTGAGGAAGGGAGATCATGATGCTGAGGCCAGCAGGGCTACACAGAAAGTTCAAGACCAGGTTGGGCTGCGTAGGGAATTCAAGGTATGGACCAGGTGTGGTGGGACAAGCCTTTAATCTCAGCACTTAGGAGGCTGAGGTAGGAGGATCCTCTTGAGTTCAAAGCCAGCCTGGGCTAGAGTGAGACCTCACATTAAAAAAAAAAGGGGGGGTTGGGGAGATGGCTTAGCAGTTAAGGCACTCTCCTGCAAAGCCAAAGGACCCAGGTTCAATTCCCCAGGACCTTCGTAAGCCAGATGCACAAGGTGGCCTGTGTGCCTGAACTTCGTTTGCAGAGGCTAGAGGCCCTGGCATGCCCATTCCCTCTCTCTGCCTTGTTCTCGCTCTCTAAAATAAATAAAAATAAACAATTAAAAAGAAAGGCAGAGAGCAAGAGAGAGTTAAAGGTAAGTCTGAGCTACTAGGGATTTCCTGTTTCAAAAAATAAAAACAGCCAGGCATGGTGGCGCATGCCTTTAATCCCAGCACTCGGGAGGCAGAGGTAGGAGGATCGCTGTGAGTTCGAAGCCAGCCTGAGATTACATAGTGAATTCCAGGTCAGCCTGGGCTAGAGCGAGACCCTACCTTGAAAAACCAAAACAATATAAAAACAGCCAGGCATAGTGGTACACAACAATGTGAGTTCAAGGGCACCCCAAGACTACATAGTGAATTGCAAGTCAGCCTGGGCTACAGCAAGACCCTACCTTGAAAAACCAAATAAGTAAATAAACAAAAGCAAATAAAACTTTATAGAAAATTTCAAAATATGACAAGATAAAAGGAATGTATAGGGGCTGGAGAAATGGCCCAGCAGTTAAGGCACTTGTCTGCAAATAAGGACCCAAGTTCAATTCCCCAGTACCCATGTAAAGCCAGACATACCAAGGTACACATGCATCTGCAGTTTGTTCACAGTGGAACACCCATTCTTTCTCTCTATCTCCCCTGTCTCTCTTTTCTCTGTCTCCTTGCATATAAAGAAATATATTTTTTTAAGTTTTTAATTTTTTTGTTTTTTTATTTTTATTTATTTGAGAGTGACAGAGAAAGAGAGAGAATGGGCACACCAGGTCCTCCAGCCACTGCAAATGAACTCCAGATGCATGCACCACCTTGTGCATCTGGCTTACGTGAGTCCTGGGGAATCGAGCCTTTAACCAGGGTCCTTACGCTTCAAAGGCAAGCGCTTAACCACTAAGCCATCACCCTAGCCCTTCTTTCTTTCTTTCTTTTCTTTTTTTTTCTTTAGAGATATTGAGAGAATGGGTACGCCAGGGACTCAGCCACTGAAATCAAACTTCAGACACTTGCTTCACCTGGTGGGCATGTGCAACCTTGCACTTGCCTCACCTTTATGCATCTGGCTTATGTGGGATCTGGAGAGTCAAACATGGGTGCTTAGGCTTCACAGGCAAGTGCCTTAATGGCTAAGTCATCTTTCCAGCCCGCAGAAATAAATCAAATATTTTAAGAATATTTTAAAGAAAGAAAAGTATAATGAGCCTTCATGTATCTATCACATAGCTTCCATAATCACCAACTTCATTCCCCCAACCTGCTCACCATGTTGAATTATTTTGAAGTAAGTGTCAGTTTGTCATTTCATCTGTAAACTTGTCATTATGTGTTTCTTAGGTAAAGGGGGCGCTGGGGACTAAACCTGTCTTCTTACATGCTAGACCGGCATGGTGCTGCTGAGCCAGGCCCCAAGAACCTCACTGGCTGATTCTAAAGGGTTTTCAAAGATATTTTTATTTATTTATTTTCGAGGAGAGAGAGAATGGGCACACCAGAGCCTCCAGCCACTGCAAACGAACTCCAGATGGATGTGCCACTTTGTTCATCTGGCTCTTCGTTGGTACTGGGGATTGAACCTGGATCCTTAGGTATTGCAGGCAAGTGCCATAATTGCTGAGCCATCTCTCTAGTCCATACAGCATGCACTGTAGACCAGCTCTGGTTCCAGTGTTGGTGCTTTTTTTTTTTTTTTTTTTTTTCCTCACTGACTGATTCTAGACAAGCACTCTGTCACTGAGCTGTATCCTAAAGCCAGAGTTAATATTTTCTTAATATCAGTATGTTGCTGCTCAAACTTTCTCCACTGTGTCATAAATCACTTTTCTTTCCCAGTTGCTTTGATCAAATCAGGACATAGACAAGCTCTGCACTTTGTACGCGAGTGGCATGCCCCTTCTCTATGTCAGTGACATGTCCCTTATGTATGTGAGTGGCATGTCCTTTACATTAGTTTCTATCCTTTTTTTTTCTCTGCCCCACAATGTTTTAGTTAAAGAAAATGACTTATCAGCCCTCCAGAGTTATGGAGGGAAATACAAAGTGCTGAGTGTTGCTTATTTCTTCCCAGTAAGATCCTTTACTATGTTCCTGTGCTGTTTGTTTTGTTTTTTCAAGGCAAGGTCTCACTCTAACCAAAGCCGATGAGAACTTACTCTGTGACTCTAGGCTGGCCTCAAACTCACAGTGATCCTCCTACCTCAGCCTCCGGAGTGCTGGGATTAAAGGTGTGTGCTACCACATCTGGCATCCTCTATACTTTTTTCCCTCCTGAAAATTGGTAGAGGTTTAATCAGATTTGGGCTTGACTTTGAGTTGGTACGTCCCAATGCCCCCAGTGGTTGGAGCCTGGGGAGGTCCCCAGCAGTCTGCAACCTCTACCTAAGGTTTCCAGATTAACACCACTAGCACAGAAAGGATTCAAAGATGAGAAAAAGCAAGGAAAGAGGAGAGAGTCTTATTGAAAAGCAAAAGTACACACTCAAGGGTTGACGGGAGCTTAGACTATGCAAGAGAGTCTGATAGGATTGTGGGAGGCATCTTGTGGGCAAATATTACTGGGGGAAGGGACACTAATGACTTAAAGGAAAGAAAAGTCCAAGAGTCCAGGAGAGGG
This sequence comes from Dipus sagitta, assembly GCA_036346955.1. Taxonomy (NCBI): domain Eukaryota; kingdom Metazoa; phylum Chordata; class Mammalia; order Rodentia; family Dipodidae; genus Dipus; species Dipus sagitta. The sequence continues at coordinate 1,658,311 of CM070775.1, read as the reverse complement.
TTGAGATTTTCTGAGCTCACTTCCCTATTCTGTCTTTATGGGGGTTTGGAAGTGGCATGGCATCAGATGCATGACGGGAGCAGGGAGATGGCGGTTTCATCATGGCACCAGATGCATGACGGGAGCAGGGAGATGGCGGTTTCATCGTGGCATCAGATGCATGACGGGATCAGGGAGATGGCGGTTTCATCGTGGCACCAGATGCATGACGGGAGCAGGGAGATGGCGGTTTAATGAGGCAGAGGTCAGATAGCTGTCACCACTTGTTGGTCATGTTGGCCCTGCTGGTTCTGGTGGCCTTGTGTCCTTTTGTTTGAGCAGCCACGTGATGTCCTGCTGTGATGCAGCTCTGGGGTTACCTCAGCCTACCATGCAGCTTGCCCCTTCCTTCCCCAGGCCTGCCTAGCCTGCCCGAGGAGGTTCTCCTGTGCTTTCTGTTATATCACACACCCCCCCCCCTCTCTCACAGTGTTGGACAGAGTCATGGGCTTACAGGTTGTCAGTTTAACTCATCACTATAAAACTCCCCGTTGGGGGATAGAGAGATGGCTTAGCTATTAAGGTGCTTGCCTGTGAAGCCTAAGGACTTGTGTTCCACTTCCCAGGTCCCACATAAGCCAGATGCTCATGGTAGCGCATGTGTCTGGAGTTCGTTTGCAGTGGCTGGAAGCCCTGGCACACCCATTCTCTGTCTCTCTCTCTCCCACTCTCTTTGTCTCTAATAAATAAATAAAAATAAATATTTTTAGAAAATAAAAGTAAATAATAAAAAAGTTAAGGGCTGGAGAGATGGCTTACTGGTTAATGCACATGTCTGCAGAACCTAAGGACCCCGGGTTCAATTCTCCAGGTCCCACGTAAGCAGATACACATGCACATGGTGTTGCATGTGTCTGGAGTTCATTTGCAGTGGCTAGAAGCCCTGGCACACCTCTCTCTCTCTCTCTCTCTCTCTCTCTCTCTCCCCCACCAGCCCTCTTTCTGTCCCTAATAAATAAATAAATAAAAATAAATCTTTCTAGACAATGGAACACTCTGGAACCATAGATTGTTGCTAGAAAATTTTCAGTGCCAGGGATGGGATACCTTCCAGGGAGTTGTTGGCCAGGGAGGTCCCTGATGCCCCAAAACATTACAGGCCATTGACAAGGCCTTTGGTTTCCCACCAGGACTAGATGGTAAGACCCTATTGCTGAAAACTCCACATACTTGGGCTGCAAGGTCACTGAGAAATCCTGCGGGAGCTGAGCTGAAAACCTCTGCCATATAGACCAGCTGACAGAAAGCTGGAAGAAGCCATTCTGCATGCAGTTCAATGGGAGACAGAGAAATCACCAGTGAAGATACTCAACAGTGGACACTGCAAGCCTTATATTTTGGCAGCCAGGCCAAATGAGCCAACAGGTGCAATAGTGGCACGTCTGTCATGGTGGAAACCAGCTACCTCTAATTAGACTGGAGGCCCACTCCATGGGAGGGAATACATCTCTGGTACTGAAAACTTAAAATAGGGGTAATCATGAGCCCTAGGGGTGTATTGTATGCTGCTGTCTGGCTAAATGTATATACTATGTTTATCAAACTTCCCAGTTTGATACTTCTCTTAATATTCATACCCATATATTAATGCTACTCTCACTTTTGATAGAGAACCTTCTCTTTTCAGATGGCAGTGACCTTGGGATGACTCAGAAGGCATCATGGTGCTGGAAAGAAGTGACAGGATTGCTCAGCACTGCAATATCTCTATCACACCTTCCAAGGCTCAGGGTCTGTTGTGGAAGCGGTGGCAGAAAGAATGTAAGAGCCAAAGGAAGGGTAGGACTCCTTACAAAGTGCTCCCCCAGACACAAAATGGCCTGGATATCCATGACCTCACAGTGCCTGACACTACCTACACAAGACCATCATAATAGGAGGAAAAGCTCATGACATCAAAATAAAAGAGAGACTGATTGAGATGGGGAGAATGGAGTTTCAAAGGGGAAAGTAGGGGGAGGGAGGGTATTACCATGGGATATTTTTTAATAATCATGGAAGTTGTGAATAAAAAAAAATTTGAGAAAAAAATTCAATTCAATTCAAAAAAACTGGGCTGGAGAAATGGCTCGGTGGTTAAGGTAATGCCCTGCAAAGCCTAATGAACTGGGTTCTATCCCCCAGTGCCTATGTAAGGCTGGATGTACAGAGTGGCACATGCATCTAGACTTTGTTTGCAGCAGCTACAGATCCTGACATGACCATTCTCTATCTCTCCCTCAAATAAATAAATAAATATTTTTAATTAAAAAAATAAAATAAAATAAATGTTAAAAAAAAAAAGCTGGGCGTGGTGGTACATGCCTTTAATCCCAGCACTCGGGAGGCAAAGGTAGGAGGATCACTGTGAGTTTGAGGCCACCCTGAGACTACATAGTGAATTCCAGGTCAGCCTGGGCCAAAGTGAGACCCTACCTCAAAAAAAAAAAAAAAGTTCAAATAATGAAGATAGCTATTATCAGACCTAATGGCTCTTGATACCTGAACAGTAGTCCAGGGGGAGCATGCCTGATGCTCATTGAGAAATGCTGTCTAGTGTCTTCTAGAATACAGCAGTTCCAGACTACGCTGCATGGGACACAAGTACCCCATCCAATTTCTACTTCAGGGGAATCGGATGCTCCTGTCCTACGAATTGACGGAAGAGTGAGAGGGCTCCATGGTCCTTCTTGGGCAGGGACTGTGCCCCTTGTCAGCTTGGAAGAAGTCACAGAGGATAGGCCATCACCCTTAAGTTCTCCAAAAAGATTGCTGGGGGGCTGGAAAGATGGCTTAGCAGTTAAGGCACTTGCCTGTGAAGCCTGAGGACCCAGGTTCGATTCCCAAGGACCTATGTAAGCCAGATGCACAAGGGGGCGCATGTATCTGGAGTTCGTTTGCAGTGGCTAGAGTCCTTGGCATGCCCATTCTCACTCACTCTCTCTCTCCCTCTCTCTGTCTTTAATAAATAAATAAAAATAAAATCTTTTTAAAAATTGTGGGGACCACAGCTCTCAGGGGAGAGACAAAGTCGGAGAATATGGCGGAGAGGGAGGTCTGAGAATTTATCAAATACAAGGCCTGAAAATTTATCACACGAGAAAAGTCTGTTGACCAAGAGGAAGGCTGGAAAACTGCTGGCCAAGGCCGGCTGGCCCTGGCTGGAGCTCCTAGCGCAGGCCCAGAGGCATGCCACAGAGTCTGAATGTGAGGCTGACACAAAGGCCGGAGCATGTTGACAACGTGCTATGAATGTGACCAGAGATGCTGGCCAAGATGGCTCCAACCAGATGTTCTACCAGAAATGAATCATCAGAGTACACAAATGTGAACAAATGACATGATAAGGTTTTTGTTGTCTGGTAACCTTCAGTCATGACTGGCATTAAATGCCCATTGAGCTCCGAAGTGAGGGGCTTCCGTGGAATGAAGTATAGAGAGTGGACCTCTCACTGAGAAAACCATGGTTCCCTTCCCATGCCCTCCAGGGGATATTCTTTAAGCTTTCCCGCACCTCACAATTCTGCGTCCCCGGCTCTGGGCCCAGACTCCCAGACTCCACACTTGGCAGTGTCAAACCTCCCACCAAGGGTGATCTGGGACTCACCGTATTATTAAACGCACAGCTATGGGCAGACTGAAGACAAGCAAGGCAGGAAGGTTATGCAGAACCGCCTGTGCACTCCATGTGGCGCACGCTCAGGAGAGCCCACACTATGCAAATGGCCCACAAGTCTGCAAAGTGTGGCATAAAAGCCCCATCCTTTGTACGTGCATTGCTGTGAGAGAGGTGTCCACTGAACCCCAGTGTCCACCTACATCGACTGGACCTCTTTATTTGTTCTTCTTCTCCGTGTGTCCCACTAAATAAATCTCCTTTCCCTACTTTTCATGCCAGACTTTGGTCCTAAGACCTCTAGTCAGGAAAAGAGCCCAAGGTCAGTCTGGTTCTTTGGCTGCAACATCCCAACGCCCCACAGTCGTGACACGTAATCAGTCAGCCGGCAGGCGCTCCAGTACCGATGTAGTTTCTTCAAAGAACTTCAGGTCACAGCTGAACCTGTGAATGTGGATACAAAGGGTCTCTGAGAAAGACGTAGGCCTCTGTCACTCCCTAGCCCACGTGTCACTCTCTGATCACATGAGGAACTCTCTCCCTCTCACTGGTAACAGTCATCCTGAAGTTTGGATGAACCATTCTCCAGTTCTTTCTGCCAGAGGTTCTCAGGCTTTGGTGTGCCAGACTCACCTGGAGGACGTGTTCAAACAGATTTCTTGGCCCCACCTCCAGTTTCAGATTTAGCAGATCTGGGGTGGGGACCAAAGATTGTGTTTCTTAGGTGTTCCCAGGTTCCCAGATGCCTGTTGGTGCTGTGACAGTGTAAAGAGAACTCAGAAGCACTTAACTCCGCTCTTGAGCGGGTCCACGGCTGACGGGTCTCACCACGATAGAAGCTTGGTGCCTTCCTCTGCATACGCCTTTGCTGCCTTAAACTTTGGGTCACATTTCTGCTCAAGTTGGAACATAGGGATGTTGGTTATTTAAGGAGTCTGGGGCTGGGAATGTGGCTCAGTGGCAGAGCTCTTGTCTAGCATTCAATCATCAGCCCACAAAATGGAATTCCAGTACTTGGGAGACTGAGGCAGGAGGATTGTCATGAGTTCAAGACCAGCATGAGTTATAGAGTGAGTTCCAGGCTAGCCCAGATCACAGAGTAAGAGCTGGCAATCCTACCAGTCAAGGTTAAAGTCACCGAGATGAGTCACTAACATACTGTTGAGATCTGCAGAGCCATGATGACCAGCAGACTGTCTATCACCCGCCCTGTTCCACAGCCCTGGAAGACCCTGTGAGCATTGCCTTAAACCTGAAGGAACTAACCCCATCTTGCCTTCCTGACCTGTCCTTTTCTCTGAGTCATTCTCTTACAGTTATGTTTCCTATGAAGAAACATCTTGTGATGAATCAAAGCTACTCCAGGCAGCAGCGACTTTCCTATTTCCAACAAGGCTCCACATTGCCATTGGGAAATAATGATTGAGAAACCACCGTTTGACAAAAAATATCCGTATTATTCTACGTACTGCTGCCCTGCCCCTTCTGCCCCTTCTCTATATAACCACAAAGCTCCCATCATCTCATCAAAGACATGGCTTAAGGATACTTTGTCTCTCTGGTCCTTTCCAGCATGGCTTTATTGATAAAGCCTCGCCATTACTTACCTCACCATTACTTTTTGTTTGTTTGTTTTCAAGGCAGGGTCTCCCTCTAGCCCAAGCTGACCTGGAACTCACTCTATAGTCCCAAGCCAGCCTCAAACTCATAGTGATCCTCTTACCGCTGCCTCCCAAGTGCTAGGATTAAAGGCACGCGCCACATCTGGCTTTACCTCACTATTACTTTTATGAGGGAAGTGACTGCACCTGATGTGTCCAGACCCTCTAGAATTGGGCTTCCTGTAACAGATTTGGCAAACCAGCCAGGAGCCAGATTGAGACTCTTTGGACACTGGGACCACACATTGCAAAGTACTGCTTTATCTCAGTGATACTCTTGACCTGCACATGATGACTCTTAGTCCTTGGGAAGAGAAAAGGAAAATTATGATAATGTCAGGGTGCATTAAGGAAACAAGACTGACACACAATTCCAGTTACTCCTTGGGGTACTTACCTGCACTCTTTGACAACTGAAGCAACCTAAACAACCAATGACCTTGTGCCCAGAGACTCAACATAGATATTTTCCATGATATTCATACATTCTTTTCTTTTTTAATTTTTATTTGTTTTTTATAGAGTCTCTCATAGCTCAGGCTGATGGTCTTGAACACACTATATAACAAGGCTGGCCTTGAACTCCTAATCTTCTTGCCTCCTCCTCCCACTAAGATTACAGGCATGTGCCACTAAGCCCAACTACACATTCTTTTCTTTTTCTTAATAATGAGGAGAGTGGTCTGAATGGATTATGAGGTCCATAAGGTTCCTCGCTTCAGCCATTGAACTCACTTGGCTGGCTGTGAGTCTGTTCCAAGCTCCTGCCAGCATCTTCTGCCTAGTGTGTCCTCATGCAGAGCCATGCTGTCTGAGAACTAGGTTCAGGGAGAGATCCTGTCAGGGCTGTTCTTGGTGGCCCTAGTTTCAGATCTCCCCAAGGGACAGGGTTGAAGTGATGTGATGGGCTCAGCACGTGGCCCACTGCTGAGCTTCCCTCCACCCCTGTGCATTCTTCTCTTACCTCCTCTGATTCTGTCTTCTCTTTTCTTTTTCAACATATAAACTCCCACTTTCCTTGCCTTCCTTGGAAGACTGATTGAGAGTTTCCTAAATTATACTTCCTAAGATCCCAAATTACTTTTATGGTTTCTGAGATTTTACTCACTGACATCCTTTTTAAAATCCTTTATCCTCCTCCACAGCCTAGTAACTCGGTAAACATCTCTTAATAACCTTGGTAACTTCTTATTCTGTTTCATATTCTATGACCCAGCTTTTGAGTGTCAAACCTTTGTTTAGTATTTTCACTGTGTCAATATCACTTGACTAGTCTCCATTGTTTTCTGCTCTATTAATCACCCCATTATAGGTTTCCCCATCTTTGTGTTATTGTTACACAGAAGGAAGAGCATGAGCAGCGTTATACGCCTCACACAGTTGGTCTGTAAGCATGTTGAAAGCAGGAACCAAGTGGATGGATGAATACATGGATGCGTGGATACATGGGTGAATGAATATGCCATTGGGGACGGGCCTCTGTTTGAAACTGGGGAACTGGAAGGAACAACCTATTGCTGAGCCTCTATTCCTGTTTTGCGCATAGAGATTTTCATATTTATCTCACTTCACCTTCCTAGCAATGCTATAAAGTGAGTATTAGTACTATTCTTGACTTCAGTTCACCAATAAACAAACTGAGACTTAGGAAGATTGAGGGTCATCTCACTAATTTTCATACTTGTAAATTGCCTGATTAAAAAAGAAAATGATTTTATGTATTTATTTGAGAAAGAGAGGCATAGGGAGAGAACAGGCATCCCAGGGCCTCTAGCCACTGCAAACAAATTCCACACGTGTGTGCTACCTTGTGCATCTGGCTTACGTGGGTACTGGGGAATTGAATCTGAGTCCTTAGGCTTTGCAGACAAATGCCTTAACTGCTACACCATCTCTTCAACCCAAGAAAAGTATTTTATATGGGCCCATGTGGTTTAAGCTGGGCCCTCTGGAACCTCTAATGCAAAATGATCACAAAAGGAGACAGGTTTTCAGAAGGTTGCTGGGGAGGGTAGACATAAATCAGGGAGGAAGTTTGATTTCTTGGGCATCTTACTAAATCATTTAGCACTTCATCATCATCAAGGCTGTTAGACAAACTTTATTTTTTAATACTTTTATTTATTTGCAAGCAGAGGGAGAAGTATAGAAAAACGAGGCAGACAGACAGAATGGGTGCACCATTCTCCAGAAGCATGTGCCACTTTGTGCATCTGGTTGTATATGGGTGCTGGGGAATCAAACCTGAGCTATTAGACTTTGTAGGCAAGTGCTTTAACTACTGAGCCATCTCTCCAGCCCTGACAAACTTTATTGATTTGCAGTGTTTACACACACACATATATAATGTATTTTTATCGTATTCAACCCCCGTTACCTTTACCTTCTCTTGTTTGCCTTCCTCTCCTGCTGAACCCTTCTTCCAAACTAGTCCCTCTTTCTACTTTGATGTTGTGTGTGTGTGTGTGTGTGTGTGTGTGTGTCCCACTGAGTTCTATTAGGGTTGTCTGCATGAGCATGGGTTACTTATTGGAACATGGACAACTTACTAGTGGCCACACCACAGAAGAGAATGTCTCCCCAACCCACAGCAACCATTAACTGCCAATAACTTCTCAGAGAGGGGCGGAGCCTCATGAGCCCCTCCCCCTCCATAACTGAAGGACATCCTGGGATTGTAACCAAGTCCTCATAATGAAATTAATATTTTTTTCTTTATAAGAGACTTGATCTGTTTTGCCTCCCAAACTAAAGTCTAAAAACCAAATACAGCTCCTTGGGGGGAGTCGAAGGAAAACCTGAATAACTTCCTCATCTTACTGGGTTCTAGCTACTCATCACCAGTGGTTTTAGAAATTGCTTAGCTAAATAATAAAATATAGGGACACCCCCCCCCCACACGCAGCTTTGCTACAAATAACACCTTCAATACATGATACATGGTCACTGTGGAAATATTAAGTTGCTGCTTAGGGATTCAGAGACTCCTTGTCTAGTCCAAACCAGCTGAAGCCCTAACCTCTTCATTTGGGCCTATAAGGGTGACCTTCTGGAGACAGGGTCAAACCTCCACCCACAGGTGATTCCAATGTGCAGTTTTCTGAATGCACATTCTCGGAAGGGCGCTGGGACTCTTACTGACTTCTGAAGACCACTGTACACCACCTTCCCCCGTACCTCAGGCCACCCCACTTCTTCATCCCATAAACACTGCTAGCTTTTAACTCTTGAGGCGGTAGATTTGTAACTTGTCCCTCCTGAAGAAACTCTGCAGAAACTTGATGCTATGAAGATTGGTGCAGCGGGCAAAATAGGCTTGCTTTGGTAACAGAATGTCTGTCCCATTTCCTCTTATCTCCCTACGCACTCTCATCTCAGCATTGAAGACTCTGCCTCTCAGCCTTATTTCCTCTCTCAAGTCAGTAAGGACAGAAACACAGATGCAAAACCTGTTTGGATGGAAAACACTTTATTGGAGTTATTGATCCAGGGAGGATTTATCGTAGGATGGAAGTTGATCTCATGCTAGCCTCCTCTTCCAAAAGTGGGGTCAGCCGTCCTAGGTCTTAAAGAGAATGATCACTGGGAATCAGGAGTTGCACTTCTCATTCCTTTTAGCTGGAGGGAAAGTGGTTATGGTCAGATTGGGGACCCCTGGGGGCTGAAGTCCCTATAAGGAAGCCAGCACAGGAAGAGGAAGGGAACTTCTGGCCTTGTTTAGGTTTTCTGTTCTCTGAACACAGTGACTGGGACGGCCCTGCTTTCCTGAGCAGGCTCATCCCCCATTCACTGTTCTCGTGCTCGCTCTCTCTCTCTCTCTCTTTCTCTCTCTCTCTCTGTCTCATCTCCCAGGGTCTGCTACTTCCCTTTCCCTACTCCTTAGCCTACTAATGGAAACTACTCATACCTTAGTCTTACCTTAGGAAAGAAGTCCCAGTTAATAAAAGGGAATGACCTCTTGATAGCCTAAAAGAATAAAAGAGAGTGAGAATGAGGTGTTGCGGGCCAGGTAAGCAGGGGTCAGCAAGCCCTCACTGAACGAGCTGCCCAGCATGACCAGGGCTCTACTGCCTTTACTCTCACTTAGAGCCCATATTCCCAGAGGCCTTATCCTGCGTCTGCTGGGCACTAAGTGCTCCTCGGCCATGTTCACATTTGGGCTTCACAGCAGCCTCTTGAAGTAGCTATTGTCATCATCCCCACATCACAGATGAAAAGACTGAGTCTTAATAGACCAAAGACACTTGCACGAGGCCACGCAGACAGTGCAGAGCCACGAGCTGCAAACCCCGGTCTAGCTGTGTCACTGACTTGGCCAGGGTCCTAAATTTCTTCGTGCAGGATGAGGGGCTTCAAATAAAGTCTGCGGGTTTTTTCCCCCAAAACAGGACTTTATTACATAGCTCAAGCTGGACTCAAACTCATGACCTTCCTGCCCTAACCTCCTAGGTGCTGGGGATTAAAGTGTGCATCGTCACACCTGGCTCGCAAACAAAACTCAAGGGTGAGAGAGAGCTCAGTGGGTAGGAATGCTTCCTGAGCAGGTGTGAGGGCCTGAAAGCCCTGAGTTTGCTTTCCCAGAGCAACATAAAAGCTGGGTGTGGCCGGCCGTGGTGGTGGAGGCAGAGGTAGGAGGATCACCATGAGTTCGAGGCCACCCTGAAACTACATAGTGAATTCCAGGCCAGCCTGGGCTAGAGTGAGACCCTACCTCAAAAAAAAAAAAAATCTGGGTGTGGCCACACACATCTGCAACCCCAGTCCTGAGGAGAGCAGAGACCAGGAAACCACTAGGACCCATGAAAACTGCAAGCTCTAGAATCAGTGAAGAGACTCCAGGAAAAGAAGTGGGTGAGCAATGGAGGGCACTTGGTGGTCTCCTCTCACCTCCACACACGCTCACAGGGCTCTGCGCCTGCACACTCATGTGCATACACAACATGCTTACCCCACATACTATACACGTACACACATGCAAAGATAGGTAGGTGGGTACTATGTACATGCATACATGCATACAGACACGCAGGCCAAGCACTTACATCAGAAAGGGCACTCCAGTTCAGGAAGTCATTATTCTTGAAGACCTTTGGAGAAAGGGAAGCCGGAAGCTGGTCAGTTTAGGGAAGAACGAGCTTAACTCAGCCCTCTGCAAAGGGCGTTTCCAAGTTGTCTGTCTCCTTTGTAAGGTGGAAAACTTGTGGGGACTGCTTGGGGAATTGTACTTACAGATTGCAACTTGTCAAGGTTCAGGAACTGACTGTTAAAGCCCTGGGCAAAAACATAAAACAAAACAGGGTGTTACAGAAGTTCTGAGGAGCACAGAAGTCAGGGACACACTTGTGGGAGGAGAATGTGAGAAAACAGGAGCTCACCTCTGATTCTGCGGCGTAAGTGCCCAGGGTAGTATCTTCCTGGAGAGGGAGAAAAAGAGACAAATGACGGTATGAGTGGCAAGCCCCTGCCCCCCACACCCAGTCCCCAAGAGGTACAACTCATTGTCCACCTCGGGGCCTCACTGTGCTAACTCATTCTGGTCTTGTGGTGCCATAGTTGACACACATACAAGGTGAGGAGACTTGGAGAATGGCCAGAGTAAGACAGAGAATTTCAAAACCCAGCTCGGCCACCCTGTAGGAAGAATGGTGGAAAGGGTGGGGAACGATGCCGCACACACAAAACCGGTTAGTATCATTCTGCATTTGACTTAATCCCAAAAGTCCTTGATGCTCAGTGTTCTGGAAACACCCAAGCTCAGCCTGTGTAAATGTGTGGGAAAGAACAGTGCCCAGGCAAGAGCCAAACTCCTGAGTGGAGCTGCCAGCTTTTCACTGATGAGATGACTTCGTGGTCACCAGAGCTGGAGTCTCCGTTTCCTTCTTCCATTTGGTACCCAGACCTCAGTACACCCATCTATCCCTTCCTCCCTATGACAGAGGTCACAAACACGTGGCCCCCAGGCTGGATTCCAATGCTCAGATCTCACAATGGTTTCTTGGGTTTGCTTTTTAATTTGAAATCAACTCTTGTTTTTGCATGTGTGTGTGTGTGGCATGCATGTGTGCATGAACGCATGAGTATGGAAGTGTGTGTGCATGTGGAGATCAGAGTTTGGCACTGAGTGCCTTACTCAATCACTCTCCACCTTACTCTCTGAGGCAAGTCCTGTTGCTGGGTCTTCAGCTCACTGATCTGACCAGACCAGGTAGCCGCGAGCCCCAGGGATTTCCTGTGTCCACCCCTCTGGTGCTGGGATTGCAGGTGGGCACCATCCCACCTGGCATTCACATGGGCTCTGAGGCTCCCACTTCTGGTCCTCCTGCTTGTGCAGAAAGCACTTCACCTTCTGAGCTATCACCCCAGCATCCAAGCGTGGCACTGGGGGTGGGTGAGGGGTTGGTGTTTTCAAGGCAGAGTCTCACTCTAGCCCAGCTGACCTAGAACTCATAGCAATCCTCCTACCTCTGCCTCCCGAGTGCTGGGATCAAAGAGACAGAGTCTTGCTATGTAGCCTAGGCAAACCTTGAACTCATGATCTCTCAAGTGCTCAGATGTGCCTAGCTAAACATTTTTAATAAATAAAAATTCATAAATACGCCTAGATTTTAAGTTTCTTGTGCAAAAATTTAAACCTCTGACCACTCTGGGCACTCTGACCCCCTTAGCCACAGTCAAGTGGCATCAAGACTGTCCCTCTTTTACACTGGACAATTTTGCCCCAATTTCTCAGAGACCCCAATATAAAACCTCGTGCTGTGATCCTCACCAGTTGAGATGAAGACTCTTTTCTTAGCCTTTTATTTTATTTTATTTTATTTTATTTTATTTTATTTTATTTTATTTTATTTTTGTATTTTGATTTTTCAAGGTAGGGTCTCACTCTAGCCCAGACTGACCTGGAATTCACTACATAGTCTCAGGCTGGCCTCGAACTTGCAATGATCTTCCTACCTCTGCCTCCCAAGAGCTGGTATTAAAGGCGTGTACCACTATGCTAGCAGACTTTTAAATTCAGAACAAACATCTTTCCCTTGCCTTAGGATAAGGGTGAAGGCTCCCAGGATTTCTCTCGATGTAAGACTAAATCATAAGGAATCTAGACCACAAGGGACAGAGATCAAAAGGGAGCATCTGCCACCTGGAAGTTGTTCACAGGGTTTGAAAGAAAGCGTGGATCAGGCTGGACCTCAGCAGTCCATCTTGGTCTGTTTCCCCCACCACACCACTTACCATCCCTTCCAGAAATGTCCCTGAATGTCTTCCCAGGAAGCTTCTGTCCCAGTTCCTCCCTCCTTTTGTACATGCAAGCAAGTCCTCCTCTACTGAGCTCCATCCTCAACCCTTTCCCTTCCTCCTCCCCTCCCTCCCTGAAAACCTGGACCCCAGAGCCCATCCAGCCACAGAAGCGTCAGGGGCTGCTCACCTTATCACCCCCCAGGGAGGCCCCCTGGGCCGTGTGGAGCGCCAGAAGAGAAAGGAGCACCACAGCAGAAAGAACTGGGATCTGCATGGTGACAAGTTCGGGGTGCTCTGAGGCGGGGCCTCCCTACTTGCTCTTTATATTCCCCAAGAGGTGGATATGAGCATAAGTGGGGTCTCCACCCCACTGACTCACTCCCAGATCATGTCGCCCACCCCTGAGGCTCCAGGAGGGGAAGCATGGACCATTCTCAGTCGGCCTTGGATTTCTCAATTCACATTCTGCCCCAGGCTCTTGCGAGATGAGGCTGCAATGGGTCTCTTCAAGCACCAGGCACTGAGACACAGAGACAGGTTGGACCTGTCCCTGCAAGGGTTGACAGTGGCACTCAAGCTGCCTGTCCTTTGGTCTTTGTTCTTTTCCTTTTCTCCCCCATTCTCTTCTCATTCCAAGACTTTCCCCCACCCTTTCAAATCTATCCAAAGTCCTTACTTAGCCAGGTACTGAAGGTCTTCCATGCTCAGGACCCCACCATCTTTCCAGCTCTTTCTTCTTGTGCTTTTTTTTTTTTTTCCTTCTTTTTGTACATACCCCATCTTCTGACCAAATTAGACTCCTTACCAAATGTGGCCTTTCTTCATCTGGAAATCTAGCCATGTTATTCCTGATTATTGTGGGGGAGTGGGATGGGGCTTGAGACAGAGTCTCATGTAGCCCAGGCTGGCCTTGAACCTGCTATGTAGCTGAGGATGCCCTTGAACTTCTGATCCTTCTTCCAAGTGCTGGGATTATGGACATGCACCACCATGTCTGACTAAATGGTTTCTTATCCCTGAAATGCCCTTTTCTCATCTCCATTTCTCAGAACATGACATCCGCCCTGGGTGAAGCTCCTGAGATGACTCCACCATCACTGTCATCTCCCTGCCTTTCCCTTCTCAAAATTGTTGTGCACATTCATTTGTCTTTCTCTGCAGTGCACTTGTGCTTCCACGCATTTCCCCCATGGAATGTCAAGTTCCCTAGGTTGGAAATTGTGTTAATCTCTGTTCTGTTCCCTAGCACCACCACACACGTTTTTTTTTTGTTTTTTTTTTTTTTTGTAATGTTTTATGAGAGAGAGGGAATTGGCACACCAGGGCCTCCAGACCCATGTGCCATCTTGTGCACATGTGTGACCTTGTGCCTTGTGGCGTGTGTCTGGCTTTTGTGGGATCTGGAGAGTTGAACATGGGTCCTTAGGCTTTGCAGGCAAGCACCTTAACCACTAAGCAATCCCTCCAGCCCTGTCTTTTTTTATTTTTTAAATTAATTTATTTGACAGAGAAAGAGAGAGAGAGTGAGAGAGAATGGGCTCACCAAGGCTTCTAGCCACTGCAAATGAGCTCCAGACGCATGCATGCCCTTGTGCATCTGGCTAACATGGGTCCTGGGGAATTGAACCTGGGTCCTTTGGCTTTGCAGGCAAATGCCTTAACAGCTATGGTGGTTTGATTCAGGTGTCCCCCATAAATTTAGGTGTTCTGAATGCTAGGTTCCCAGTTGATGGAGATTTGGGAATTAATGCCTCTTAGAGGCACTATATTGTTGGGGGCAGGCTTATGGGTGTTATAGCCAGCTTCCCCATGCCAGTGTTTGGCATACTCTTCTGTTCCTGTTGTCCACCTGATATTGGCCAGGGGGTGATGTCCACCCTCTGCTTATGCCATCGTTTTCCCTGCCATCATGGAGCTTCCCCTCAAACCTGTAGGACAAAATAAATTTTTTTTCCCACAAGCTGCTCTTGGTTGGGTGATTTCTGCCAGCAATGTGAACCTTACTGCAACAGTAAAGTGGTACCGAGGAGTGGGATTGCTGCTAGACACCTGACTGTGTGGCTTTGGCCTTTTGGAGCTGATTTTCAAGAAGAATGTGGAAGGATTTGAAACCTTGGCCTAAGAGACGCCTTGCAGTGCTGTGAGTATAGCTTGATGGACTATTCTGGTCAGAGTTGAAAGGCCTGAATGCAGTAAGAACTATGGACTGTGAGGTTTGGCTTATGAGAGTGAGAAAGAGCTTTGCTTGAACTGGGCTAGAGGCAGTTTGTGTGGGAAGCTTGCTCTTATGCCCGTGTCCTGAGAAGTTGTGCAGGATTGCATTGCATAGGAATGAACTGGTGTGAGCAGAGGGATATGGCACAGAACGAAAAATCTTTGGGTGAACTGCTGCCTGTTCAGCTGCAATTGAGAGATTACAACCTTTGAGGTTGGGCCAGCTGACCTGCACTGGGGCAACAGGAAGAATGTAGACTCTTTTGAAGGGACCTGAGTGCTCAAGGAGTTTCCTGTTCTTCAAAGTCTGCTTTATTCCCCCCTGGATTAACAAATTGGCACCCTACCTGGTTCATTGAGTTTGCAACGTGGTCTTGTGTTGTGGCCATGGGCAGTGTGAAGCAGGTTTGCTGGATTCCTGCATGGAGACCCCATGGGGCCATGGGGATGAACTGTGGGTTGCAGTGGAGGCCCAGTGGAGATGCTGGGACCACAAGATGGCTGTTAAGGAGAGCTGTCGGCCCCAGATGAAGCTTTCCAGGACCATGAGTAGCCTAGCTGGAGGGGCAGAATTGGAACTCCAGAGACTAGTTGCTGGTTAGAATTATCAGACTTGGAGATTTGTCACTGGCTAGGGCTGTTCACTTGAAGCTACAGAATTTGATATTTGCCCTGGTTGTTTTAAATCTTGTGTTGGTTAAATATTTCTTTGCTATGCCCAATGCCATCTTTTGCAGTGTGAATGTTTATTCTGTGCCATTACAGGTTTTTTTTATATTTTTTTGTTTATTTTTATTTATTTATTTGAGAGCAACAGACACAGAGAAAGAGGCAGAGAAAGAGAGAGAATGGATGCGCCAGGGCCTCCATCCACTGCAAACGAACTCCAGACGTGAGCGCCCCTTTGTGCATCTGGCTAACATGGGTCCTGGGGAATTGAGCCTCGAACCGGGGTCCTTAGGCTTCACAGGCAAGCGCTTAACCGCTAAACCATCTCTCCAGCCCCCATTACAGGTTTTTTGAGGTTATTTTTTGGCTCAATTAAAAGACCTTGGATTATGGGGATGTATGAGCATCATTGGGATTGATAAAAAACATGGGGACTTTGAAAGTTGTACTGAATGCATTGCATTTTACATCATGGATGGTTAACAGTTTATGGGGGTCAGGGGCAGGATATGGTGGTTTGATTCAGGTGTCCCCATAAACTTAGGTGTTCTGAATGCTAGGTTCCCAGTTGATGGAGATTGGGGAATTAACGCCTCTTGTAGGCACTATATTGTTGGGGGCGGGCTTATGGGTGTTATAGCCAGCTTCCCCATACCAGTGCTTGGCACACTCTCCTGTCCTTGTTGTCCACCTGATATTGGCCAGGGGGTGATGTCCACCCTCTGCTCATGCCATCATTTTCCCTGCCATCATGGAGCTTCCCCCTCCAGCCTGTAAGCCTAAATAAACCTCTTTTTTCCCACAAACTGCTCTTGGTTGGGTGATTTCTGTCAGCAATGTGAACCTGACTGCAACAACCGCTAAGCCATCCCTCCAGCCCCTGACTTATTTTTTAATATTGAGAGACAGAGAGAGAGAATGGGCACACCAGGGCCTCTTGGCACTGGCAATAACTCCAGACATATGCACCATTTTGAGTATCTGGCTTTATGTTGGAACTGACGATCTGAACACGTGCTGTCAGGCTTTGCACCCAAGCACTTTAACTGCCGAGCCATCTCCCCAGCCCCCAACTGTCCATCTTTTACCCCTAGATCCCTACATAGCTGAGCTCAGAAGGCAAGAGATCAACCAACTCAATGAAGTAGAAAGACGTCTTTGGGAGACCCAGCTGGAGATGCAGGTCACTGTCCTGACCTCTGAGCACCCACCCTACTTCCCTGAGCCATCTCACCTCCCACCCCACCCTTACTCCAAGAGTGGGATCACCTCAAAGTGACAACACAGCCCAGTGAAGCAACCTTCTCTACAATGAGGTCCAGGTGACCCAACTGGTATCACAAGGAGGCACTGGGACAGAGACTGAAGCCGTCAGGGTGGAGTAGTCCTTACTTAGGGTAGGCTTTCTTACCCCAACCTGGCTGGCAGGTCCAGACCTCAGGCCCCTCGTTAGCTCATGAAGTGTCCCCAGTATACACAGTGTCATCTCCCGGTGACCTGAGGACACGATGCTTGAGGAACACACAGTAAACACGAGTGGCCATGTGGATGTCAGCTACAGCTGACGCTCCTGGAGGGACTAGTAAGACAGTGACTGAGGTGGGTGGGCTCTGGAGGACACATGTTGGTGTGCGATGGGTTCTTACTAATCAGTTAGCAGCGCCGGGCGAGCGCACGAAGGCCCGCCTGTCGCTTCAGAGTTCACTCCAGGAGTGGAGGGAATGAAAATCCAGCTAAAGAGAACAGATATTATGTAAATCAGCTACATTTAGACATATTAATGGAGGAATCCAATTTCAGCTCTGGCATGGACACGCCAGAGCACAGGCATCCCAACACCGTCATCTATCTGCTTGGCTCTGGACTTTGCTGTGAGATGGGTCTTTTGCAACATATTGACATCCCGATGTTTTTCTTTCCACCTAATGGTGCTAGTAATAATATTAGCCAATTCTTCCAAGGGCTCACTGTGTGGCAGGCCCTGTGCTAAATATTCTAAATGTATGATCTCATTGAAGGATCTGACTTCTGGGTGGTAGATACTATAATTATCTGCATTCTGTAGGTGGGAGAGCCACAGCATACACAGATTAAATAACTCAGCCAAGGTCACAAAACCCGTGTTGGTAGAGCCAGCAGGGCCTTGGGGTTCCAGAGCCTGAGCTGAGCCTCTGTCACTGCTTTGTTCTGCTGTGCAGTCCTGTCCCTCAAAGTGCCTGTCCACGTAGCATGTAGTATGAATGAGACCTGTAGCCTGCAAGTGAGGGTCAGAGCAACAGCCCCCTTCGGCAGATGTCCACTCTCATGAGGGCAGTTCCAAATGCATGCATTAACTAGAATGCATTAAACCAGATGCCAGCAAGAAAGCACAGAACTAGCCTGTCGTGGTGCAAAAGCCTGTCAGCCCAGCTACCCTGGGTGGTGAGGCAGGAGGATTGAAAGTTCAAGACAAGCCGGGCATGGTGGCACACACCTTTAATCCCAGCACTTGGGAGGCAGAGGTAGGAGGATCGCCATGAGTTTGAGGCCAGCCTGAGACTACATAGTGAATTCTAGGTCAGCCTGGGCTAGAGTGAGACCCTACCTCAAAAAAAAAAAAAAAAAAGGAAGGAAGGGAAGGAACTTCAAGACAAATGAATTCAAAGCTAGCCTGACAAGTTAGTGAAGCCTAGTCTCAAAATAAAAAGAGGGTTAGAAGCGTAGCTCACTTGCCTAGAATCCATTAGTGAGTGCCTGAGGGCATGGCTCAGCACTTACCTAGCTTGCACAAGACCCTAAATTCATCCCCATTACTTGAAATAAAGAAGGAAAGGAAGGAAGAAAGAAAAAAAAGAAGAGGAGAGGAGAAGAAAAGAAAAAAAGAGAGAGGAAAAAAGGAAAAGAGAAGGGAAGGGAAGGGAAGGGAAGGGAAGACCCAAAAGGTTAATGGCACTCAGCAAGTGTGTGCCCCAGAATGAGCCTTTAATTGCCTCAGTGTCCACATGCCTAGTATACAATGACCATCTTCTTACCTCAAGTATATGTTTAAAGATAGTGCCTGAGACCACCTGATAGATAGCCAAGTGAGGAGATATACACCTGTAACCCCAGCACTTGGCAGCCTGAAGCAGGAGGACATAGAGTTTGAGGTGAGCCTGGGCTACATAATAAGATTCCATCTCAAGAAACAGACAAACCAAAATAATTAAGTAAAGATGGTATTCTAGTCCCTCATAGTGTTTAAAGGCAGGTTCCTTTTATACTATGCCTCTAAACACAAGCCAACCACCTCAGGTGTTTAACCAAAGAGATCCCTCCCATTCCTGTTTTGTCTTGTTTCTTTGTGTGTGTAGGTAGTATTGTAGTATGTGTATTTATGTGTGTGTGTGTGTGTATGTGTGTGTGTTATTGTGGCATATGTGTATTTGTGTGTGTATGTGTGTAGTATTGTGGTATATGTGTATTTGTGTGTGTATGTGTGTAGTATTGTGGTATATGTGTATTTGTGTATGTGTATAGTATTTTGGTATGTGTGTATTTGTGTGTGTGTGTGTGTGTGTAGTATTGTGATATGTGTGAATTTGTGTACGTAGTATTGTGGTATAGTGTGATATATATGTGTATATGTATGTGGTATATGCATATGTATGTGCAGCTGCACATGTGTGCACATGGCGACCAGAGAACATTAAATGCCCTTTCTCAATTGCTGAGTTTCTCTTAACTTGGAATTGTGGTTCTTTTATGATCCCAGTGATTCTTAGGTCTCTGCTCCCCACAGGACTGGGGTTATAGGCCTGTGCATGACCACACTCAGGTATTTACGTGAGTCCTGGGACACTCAGGCCCTCTCAGGCCTCATGCCTTTGGCAAGCACTCTTACGGCCTGAGCCACCTCCACACCCTGGTTTAAGTATCTCTGCTTTGTTTGCAGTGTTGGGGGTTGGGCCAAGGGCCTCACACATGCTCAGTAGCACTGGACCACCCTCTTTTCACTGAAGTGTCACAATGGGTTTCCAAGGCCAGCCTTGAACTCACTCTGTAACCCAGGTAGGCCCTGAACTTGCTATCCTCCTGCCTCAGCCTCCCCAGTAGCTGGGGTGAGACACCTATGCTCTCTGATAGATTTTCAAAGATAATTTTGTCTTTAAGTGATTTTTCATCATAAGTACTGACTTTACAGGATTCCTTCCATGTTTCTCCTCATCTCCATCCATGATGCCTCTGTAACTTTATGTTCTCTGGCTGTCCAGTGTCCAATAGCAAGCAAGGGAGAGGTTTGGGTGGTGGGAGTCAGGAGAACCCACCCAGGACCCAGCTTTGCCTTGGATGATGATAGAGGGAGGCTGGCTCTGTCACCATTACTCCCCACTCCTTCTCTGAGAATACCAGCAAACTCCTGTTTTCCCACAGGCCTGACTCCACCCAACCCCAAATGTGCCAGAACTTGAATGTGGGTAGGAGGTAAGACCCAGCCCTGATTGCCAAATCTCAGGCACATGCATGGGCGGGGGTCAATCTTCTGAGTGTTGGGGCGGGGGTTAGAGGTTCCTTAGGGCCTTGGGGGACAAGTGGGTGAAAAGCTCAGAATACCTAGGAGGGAAAGGGCCTAGGTTCTCAGAAGAGAGTGTGGGGCACCTGGAGACAGAACTCAGAATCCGAGAGTCCTGTCCCAGCCCCCACAGGCTATCAATGTCCCTATCGCATCCACTCCAGCATCCGCATTACTGGAGGCCTCCCTCCACTCAGAGTGACATTTCCCCAGATTCCCAGGAAGATCTCCTGGATGGGTGTCACTTACCTCCAATCCTCCTTCTATTGGCCAATCCACAAATAGTTTCTTTAGCAGCCACTTTGGTTCTTGGTATTGGGACTTCCATATAGACAAAGTGGCCTTCCCTGTGGCATTTATGTTCCAGTGGAAGAGGAAAGCTCCACCCAACAAGATAAATAAGTAAAATAAGTAAGCAAACAGCATAATTTTGGATGACAGATGTCGGGAGGAGAATAGAGTAGTATAATGGTGGTGCTTGGTGCAGGCGACCAAGAGAGGGGCATCGATATGAGAGCTGCAAACAAACAAACAAAAAGAGAAAAATTTAAGTGAGAGAGAAAGAGAGCCAGATTTGGTGGTACAGACCTATCATCCCAGCTATTTAGAAAGCTGAGACAGGAAGATTGCAAGTTCAAGTCTTACCTGGACCACAGAGTGAATTCAGGGCCAGCCTGATCAACTGAGTGAGACCATGTCTCAAAATGAAATGTAGCTCGGTGGATAAAGTGTTTGCCACACAAACGTGAAGACCTGAGTTCAGATCCCTACAACCCACACAAAGGCCAGCAGCGGCGGCACGTGCCTGTCATCCAGCACGGGGTTGGCAGATACATGCGAACCCTTAGGACTTGCTGGCTAGCTAGTCTAGTCACATTGGTGAGCTCTGGGCTCAGAGTGAGAGCCTGTCACAGAAAATAAGGAGGTCACCGGGCATGGTGGTGCCCGCCTTTGCTCTCAGCACTCCGGTGGCAGAAGTAGGAGGATCACTGTGAGTTACAGACCAGCCTGGGACTACAGGGTGAGTTTCATGTCAACCTGGGCTAGAGTGAGACCCTATCTCAAAAAAAAGAAAGAAAGAAAATAAGGCGGAAAGCAACTGAGGAAAACACCCAACATTGGCCTCTGGCCTACACACACACACACACACACACACACACACGCATGCATGCACACACGCACGCACGCTCATGCTCCCCCGCACACAAGCACATATACACATGTGCACAAACACATACACACGCAAAAAGGTAGCTAGGGACGTAGCTCAGTGATAGAGCTCTTGCCTAGCATATGCAAGGCCTTAGGTTCAGCCTTCAGTACTGGAAATAAAAGAAAAGAGGGGGCCGGGGAGCAGGAGGAAGGCTCCCTGCTTTCTCCGTCAGGAGCATGTCAGGGACTGGCCTGAGAGCCGAGCTCCCGCCCAGCGGCTTCTTTGGGTCCCAGAGAGGGTCGGGCGTCCTCCCCGCAGGAGGCCCGCGCCCGCCCCCCCGCGGCCGCAGCCAGGCTCTGCAAGGCCCTTCCTGCAGGTCGGCCAGCAGAGGAAGAAGGATCCATCAGCAGCCGCAAGCCAAGAACCCCAAGGTGAGGGAGAGCAAAGGAGCAGGCAGGACCTTCCTCCCAGGAGAGCGGGCTCCATTGAGTTGGCTCTCCGAGGCCTTTTGAGGCAGGTTTCTGCCACTGATTCGTCCGTATGGGGATGGCACAACGGCCAACAGTGACCGTGCCCTAGTGAATTTATGATCTGGGAGGGCGGGCACTCACACTGGCAGCGGGTTTCACGCCTTCCTTTAACGTCCTGCTCCCCCGAAAGGATACCCGAGGGACAAAGGCTCCTAAACTTGGGCACACTGTACCATCTAAGCGACACTCAGATCTCCCTGGCCCTGCCGCAAGAGCGCCTCTACTTGTGGTAAGCTGGGGCTCCGCCTGCCTCCCAGTGGTACATTACTGGAGTGGAGGTTCCTGCCTCCCTTCCCCTGTGCCCTGGAAGCTCAGAGCACCTGTGGAGATAAGGTAACGGCCGTGACCCCCATCTCCGGAACTGCTCCCCTCACCAGACGAGCCCTTGCAGGCCTCTCCTGCCCTCCCCCTGCGCCCCTCCCCTCCCCCACCGCCAGGGCTGACGTTCTCATTCCCAACAGCCTCCTTCTCCAACCTCCTGGTGTGAACCGTTGCCCGTTGCCCGGTTCGCTTTCCTTTCGGGCCAACCCAACACTTGGCTGCTCAGAGCTCAGTGCAGATATAAGGTAGGCAAAAGCTTTTGTTCCTAATGCTAAGCAGTATAAACTTCATATCATGAAATGAATCACAGGATCCCAATAAGCTGCACCCTGTTATATGTGATTTCAGGATGTCAGCAACTGTATATTCAAGTTGCAAAAAACAAAAAAATGTACTAACTGTCCCCAATGTGGAGTACTAAAGAGGATTCTTTGTGTTTAAATTGACTTTGTTGGAGAGGCTGGGAAACTGCTTAGTGGTTAAAGGTGCTTGCTTGCAAAGCCTGCTGGCCCAGGTTCAATTTCTCATTCACCCTCATAAAGCCACACACAAAAAGTGGCGCAAGCAGCTGACATTCCTTTGTGGCAGCAAGAGGCCCTGGCACACCCATACATGCAAACAAATAAATAAATGCCCTTGTTAAAAAATAAAATAAAAATTGAGAAGTGACAGAGGAGTACTCAACACTGAAATATCTCTATCACACCAAGGCTCAGGGCCCATTGCGGAAGAGGTGGCGGAAAGAATGTAAGAGCCAAAGGAAGGGTAGGACTCCTTACAACATGCTCCTCCAGACACAAAATGGCCTGGATATCCGTGACCTCATGGTGCCCGATACTACCTACAAAAGACCATCATAATGGGAGTAAAAGGTGATGACATCAAAATAAAAGAGAGAAAGACTGGTTGAGAGGGGGAGGGGATATGATGGAGAATGGAGTTTCAAAGGGGAAAGTGGGGGGGGGAGGAAAAACATGGGATATTGTTTACAATTATGGAAGTTGTCAATAAAAAAAAAGAAAAAAATAAAGCCGGGTGTGGTGGCGCATGCCTTTAATCCCAGCATTTGGGAGGCAGAGGTAGGAGGATTGCTGTGAGTTCAAGGCCACCCTGAGATTACATAGTGAATTCCAGATCAGCCTGGGCTAGAGTGAAACCCTACCTCGAAAAAAAAAAACTGAAAAAAATAATAAATTGACTTTTTCTGTATGTGTGAAGCAGGGGTTTAAGTTGAATTTTTAGGGGCTTGGAAGATATCTCTGTTGTTAAAGGTGCGTGCTTGCAAATCCTGATGGCCCAGGGTTCCCTTCCCAAGCCTCCTGTATAAGCACCCCTGGCACAAGCATTTGGTGTTCTTTGGCAGCAAGAGGCCCTGTTGTGCACCCCCCCATACACACACACACACACACACACACACACACACACACACACATAAATCAGAAGAACTAAATGGACTGTTTAGAAACACTGACAACAAAGTCAGGCATGGTGGTGCACACCTTTAATCACAACACTCAGGAGGCAGAGATGGGAGGATTGCCACGAGTTCAAGGCCAGCCTGGGACTACAGAGTGAGTTCCAGGTTAGCCTGGGCTAGAGTGAGACCCCGCCTAGAAAAAAACAGAAAATACTGACATTTGTGGGACTTATTCATGGTGGGTCTTTTTAATTAAAAAACATTATTAAGGGCTGGTGAGTGGCTTAACAGTTAAGCCGCTTGCCTACAAAGCCAAAGGACCCAGGTTTGATTTCCCAGAACCCACGTAGACCAGATGCACAAGGTAGCGCATGTGTCTGGAGTTCGTTTGCAGTGGCTGGATGCCTTGGTGTGCCCATTTTCTCTCTCTCTTCCTCTCTTTCCCTCTCTCCTTTTCTCTGCCTCTTTCCCTCTCAAGTAAATAAATAAAAATATTTTTAAAAGACTTTATTAAAATTTACATAGCTCGCCGGACATGGTGGCACACGCCTTTAATCCCAGCACTCGGGAGGCAGAAGTAGGAGGATTGCCATGAGTCCAAGGCCACCCTGAGAATACAGAGTGAATTCCAGGTCAGCCTGAGCTAGAGCGAGATCCTACCTCAAAAAAAGGGGGGGACTGGGGAAATGGCTTAATGGTTACAGCATTGGCCTGCAAAGCCTAAGGACCTGGATTCGATTCCCCAGGGCCCATGTAAACCAGATGCACAAGGGGGCACATGTGTCTGGAGTTCGTATGTAGTGGCTAGAGGCCCTGGCATGCCCATTCTCTCTTTCTCTCTCTTAAATAAATAAATATTTTTAAAAATTTACATAGCTCCCTCACACTATCCTCCAAAGCTTATTTTTTGCAGATGGAGAAACTGAAGCATGATGAGATCAGCTACCTGCTTGTTGTGATACCAAACTGAAACCCAGGTCTCATCTCTTTCCAGCCAACCAGGCTTTACACCATACTCGGGAGAAAAGCTCTCTCCTGCCCTTCCTTCCATCCTCCCACATCAGGCCATCAGTACAGTATTAAAGAATTCATTCAGGGGCTACAGAAATTGCTCAGCAGTTAGGGTGCTAACCAGCAAAGCCTAAGGACCCAGGTTCAATTCCCCAGTACCCATGTAAAGCCAGATGCACAAGGTGGTACATGTGTCTGGAGTTCATTTACAGTGGCTAGAGGCCCTGGTACACACTCTCTCTCAATCGCTCTCACTCTCACTCTTGCTCTTGCTTTCGCTCTCTTTCTCTCTCTCTCTCTCTCTCTCTCTCTCTCATACACACACACACACACACACACACACACACACACAACAAATAAATAATAAAATTAAATTAAAATGTTGAGAAAAGAAATCGTTCAAGAAATCTCAGGGAAACAAGATTCATCTTTTATTTCTACAGAAAAACTCAAAAGTAGGAAGGTCCTACTGCAAAATCGTCCCAGTGACCTCAGGTCACAAAAGGGAAGATGAAGAAAGTGGTGGCTGGTTCATCTGATGAGGCCGTTGGTCCCCAAGTCACCACGACAGGATGGAAGGAAACTAAGAAGGGACAACCAGGTCCCTGGCTGAGAAGGTGGGGTGCTGGTGCCCAGGCAGTCCTGCCACAGCAGAAAGGACTATGTGGAGGCATGGACAAGCCCCCTGAAGACCTATGTTCGTGGGGTCTCAAGCAGGGACTGGAAGGAATTTTCTAGGGAAAAAAAAAGAGAAAAAAATAAATGATAGAATGTGGCCACTCCTAAATCTGCCTGGAATGGACATCCTTTCACAAAATGTCCTGTTCCAATGTTTCCTTAGATGTCCAACCTGCTCCACTTTCAGTCTCCTTGCTTTTGGTCCCACCTAAAACAAACTTCCAGGCCAGGCTTAGTGGCACAGACCTATAATGTCAGCACTTGGGAGGCTGAGGCAGGAAGATCTTGAGTTGGAGGCCAGCCTAGGCTACACAGTAAGATACTATCTTAAAAATACAAAACAAGCCAGGCGTGGTGGTGCACGCCTTTAATCCCAGCACTCGGGAGGCAGAGATAGGAGGATCACCGTAAATTTGAGGCCAGCCTGGGACTACAGAGTGAGTTCCAAGTCAGCCTGGGCTAGAGTGAGCCCCTACCTCCAAGCAAACAAGCAAAAAAAAAAAAAAAAAAAAAAAAAAAAGACAGCATTGGAGAGATGGCTCAGCGGTTAAGGCGCTTGCCTGTGAAGCCTACAAACTCGTGTTCAAATCTCCAGGTCCCATGTAAGCCACATGCACACTGATGCAAGTACACAATGTTGCACATGCACACAAGGGGGCGTATGTGTCTGAGGTTCGTTTGCAGCGGCTGAGGCCCTGGTGTGTGCTCATCTCTCTCTCTGTCTCTCTCTCTCTCTCTATCTCTCTCTCCCTCTTTCTTGCTCTCTCTCTAAAATAAAAAAAGATTGAAAAAAGACAAAATGGAAACAGAAAAACCACTTCAGATTCCAACTCTGTCTGCCTTTGAAGCTTTGCTCTGGAACGCTCGCTTCTCTACAAGTGCCGCAGACCATTCCCATCGCGCTCCCTGGCCGTCACCCAGCATACCAGATGTGCCCGCGTGGGCCTGTCTGTTCAGCCCTGGTTCTGCACTCACCCACTCACATGAGCTTTCCACATGTCCTGGGCCAAAGCAACCTGCCCCTCCTTAGTCCCTTGACAGCAGCCACCCAGAGGAAACCTCACTGAGGTTCAAGGCAGTGCCCAGGCCCCAGCCTGCTTCAGAGGTGGCGGCCTGCACTCCCCACGTGTGGCCTCTGCAGGGTCTGCTCTGACACTCACCTACCAAAATTTCAGCCACTGCAGCAAGCCAGGCTGTGCCCGGGAAGCCTGTGGGACAAGGAGAATGGCTGAGTTGGTGTCCCACTGCCCCCTCCACCCTCTCTAGCCTCAGGCCTCTTAGGTCCTCAGTCAGGTTTTCTGGGCCCCCATACTCACCGAGGATGAAGGCGTCACTCCTCCCTGCAGAGAGATCAGGGAAAGTTACGCAGGGTCACGGTGGCTCCCTTGGCCTTGGATTCCCCAGGGTTCTGTTGCAGGGTCAGGTGCAAGCTAGTATTCTCCCCAGTGTCCTTCAGTCTAACTATGGCATCACATAGCAGATATACTACTCTAATGCATTTCATCCAAGACAATACTGACCATGGTCCCTGAGCACACAGAGACCATGGGGAGGGGAAGGAAGAGGGGATCCCTTCTACCTGTTGGGGGTTACAAGTCAGCCACAGGACATGGCCAGGTGCCACCCACAGGTGGTGGTAACTTTATCTGCACATCTTTTTCTCTCAGCTCTTATCTAAACATACTGGCAAGCATTCTACCACATAGATCCCCAGCCCTTAGCTTACTTTATTTTTAACATTTTTTACTTATTTATTTGAGAGAGTGAGAGAAAGAGGTAGATAGAGAGAAAGAGAATGGCTGCACCAGGGCCTCCAGCCACTGCAGACAAACTCCAGATACATGCAGTACCTTGTGTATCTGGCTTACATGGGTCCTGGGGATTCAAACCAGGGTCCTTTGGCTTTGTAGGCAAGTGCCTTAACCACTAAGTTATCTCTCCAGCCCTGCTTACTTTTTATTTTGAGACAGGGTTTCATTAAGCTACACAGCCCAGGCTTGAACTTACTCTGTAGCCCAGGCAGGACTTGAATTTGTGAACTTTCTGCTTCTCCCATGTAGCTAAGATTACTGGGAAACCAGGCCTGGCATTCTTAATATAATCTTACTGGAAGGTTCTCTCTCCAGGGGCTTTGTTGTTCTAAGAGATGGAAGGAAATCTCTGCCTGGGTTTTGTCAGTCTAAATAGTATCTAGTATATTCTTTTTTTTTTTTTCTTTTTTTTTGGTGTTTCGAGGTAGGGTCTCACTCTAGCCCAGGCTGACCTGGAATTCACTATGGAGTCTCAGGATGGCCTCGAGCTCATGGCGATCCTCCTACCTCTGCCTCCTGAGTGCTGGGATTAAAGGCGTGCGCCACCACGCCCGGCTAGTATATTCTTTCCCTGACAGTATATGATTACTTCCTTTGTTTGTTGTGGTGCTGGGAACTGAGCCCAGGGCCTGGCACTTGCTAGACAAGTGTTCTCCCACTGCGCCACACTCCCAGCCCCCTCAGGTATTTCGAGTTCACATTTCCTCTGCTGTGGGAACACTTTGTTCCCCAGCAACCAGGAGCTCCTGGGCTAACTCCCTCTGCCCTGCCTGAGCCCCAGCGGGCACCCGGTAGATGTGATGTGTCCTCTGCCCTGCCTGCGCCCCCAGCGGGCACCCGGTAGATGTGATGTGTCCTCTGCCCTGCCTCGCTTGCCTCGAGTAGCAAAGCTCCTTTACAAAGGAGAGCGGGAAGGCTAGAGAGAAGGCTTAGCAGTTAAGGCACTTGCCTGCGAAGCCCAAGGACCCATGTTTGACTCTCCAGATCCTACATAAGCCAGACACACAAGGTGACGCCAGAGCACAAGGTCCACACATGCACACAAGATGGTGCACACGTGTGGAGTTCGACTGCAGTGACTGGAGGCCCTGCAGTGCCAATTCTCTCTCTCTCTCTCTCTCTCTCTCACACACACACACACACACACACACACACACACACACACAAAGGAGTGTTGGGCTGGAGAGATGGCTTAGAGGTTAAAGCGTTTACCTGCAAAGCCAAAGGATACTGGTTCTATTCTCCAAGACCCATGTAAGCTAGATATACAAGGGGTGCATGTGTCTGGAATTCGTTTGCAATGGCTGGAGGCCCTGGCCCATTCTCTCTCTCTCTCTCTCTCTCCCTCTCTCTCTCTCCCTCATAAATAAATAAAACATATTTTAAAAAAGGAGCGTGGAGGGCTGACTTTCCCAGTGATGGAAGAACACCCTGCTATAAGCCTCTTTGCTCTCCCCACCCATGCCGAGCCTTACAGGACTCACCTTCGCAGGGGTCTTGACATAGTACTGCCAGTTGTGAGCTGTAGGGTACACCTGCTGGTTGTAATTGTTCTGTAGGAACAAGGCAGCATGGGGATGGGGAGGTGCAGAAAGGACGGAGGTGCTTTGCTGTATAATAAGCACCCCGCCTCCCTGCCCAGAGCACGCATTTCCTAACCCCCCGCCCTGCCTTGCCACCTCCTCATGATACGGGTTTTCTTTCACAGACGCCTGCAGCCAGCCAGAACCCACCCTGTCACCTGTCTGATTTTCTACCCCACAGGACCAGCCTCCCCCTTCCCTGCCTCTCCCCACTCCTAAGTGTGACCTGGGAGATGAGGATAGGAGACCAAGAGGACTGGGGTGTAAGTCAGGTGGTCAGTGGGGGATGTCTTGCCTTGGAAGTGACAGCTACCACCTCTTGTCTTTCTGCACCAGGCTGGAAAGACTGTCAGACAGGAGGGAAAGAGAATGTCAGACTGGTCAGCCTAGACAACAGGGCTGGGAAGGACTCCCAAGGGGGACTGAGGACACAGGGGACCCACCTGATCAGCGCCACCTGCCCTCTTTTGCAGCGATGACACATCTACACCCTGGGAGGGAGACAGGAGCCAGGGTCAACATCTCCCTGGTCCCTCAGGCCATGCCAGCCTTCCAGAACATTACACTGCCTCAGCTGTGCCTCCTTCAGGAGCCCCAACACCTCACCCAGGCCTCCCCTGTGAAGGTCCATGAGAAGTGCAGCGGCCTGGACAGATGCAGGGCACAGGCGTCCACACTCGGGGCTGGGAAGTGGCGAAGACCCTGCTTGGGCAACACCAACACCTCTACCCACACAGCGCCACAGTGTTGGCAGTGCTGGCCTGGGATGGTGCTAGCAGGATAAAGGAGTTGAGCCCACACAGGTCCCTCAGCTACCCATCGCCTAGACCCGCCCCTGCTGCTTCTTTGTAGGCTCTTAATCCTAGAATACCAATGCTATTTTTAATGCTATTCTTTTTAAACAAAAATGTCATTGCTTTGTAAGCAAAGAGAGGAAGAAGAGAGAATGGGCACACCAGGGCCTCTTGCAGTGCAAACAAACTCAACACATGCACCAGTTTGTGCATCTGGGTTTATGTGAGTACGGGGGAATTAAACCTAGGCTGTCAGGCTTTGCAAGCAAGCACCTTTAACCACTGGGCCATCTCTCCAGCCCTCCAGTGCTATTCTTGATGAGGTTCTTGGAGCTAAGCAATTAGGTTTGCTTCCAGCAAGGGTGAGACGGGCAAGGAAACAAACAGATAAAGCCATGTAAACACTCCTCAGGTACACATTCCAGTTTTCGCCATATCTGACATTGAGTCTTTTTTTTTTCTCTCTCTCTCTCCCTGAGATTCTAGGGATTAAACCTAAGGCCTTGCTCAGGTTAGGCAGGCAGCCCCTCACCAGTGGGTTCCAGGCAGGTGCTCTACTATGGCGACAGTTGGCCATCCTCTGGCACTGAGTCTTAGCCCAGCTTTGACACTGAGGTCACAAACTGGCCATTCACAGGTATCTGGACTTTAGATTTGGTCATTTTTTGTTTTATTTTTAATTAAGTTAGTTGAAAGGAATTAAAAATTAGATTTCTAGCCAGGCATGGTGGTGCACACCTTTAATCCCAGCACTTGGGAGGCAAATGTAGGAAGATTGCTGTGAGTTCAAGGCCACCCTGAGACTACAAAGTGAAGTCTATGTCAGCCTGGGCTAGAGTAAGACCCTACCTCGAAAAACCAAAAAAAAAAAAGGATTTCTAGGGCTGGAGAGATGTCTTAGTGGTTAAGGTGCTTGCCTACAAAGCCAAAGGGCCCAGGTTTGATTCTTCAGGACCCACATAAAGCCAGATGCACAAGGTGGAGCATGCGTCTGGAGTTCAGTTGCAATGGCTAGAGGCCTTCTCTCTCTCTCTCTCTCTCTCTCTCCTCTCTCCCTCCCTCCATCTCTCTCTCCCTCTCATTTCAAAAAAAATAAATAAAAATAATAAAAAGAAATTTTTAATTAGATTTCTAGCTTTTCTTGAAAACTCGTATTGTACCAACACTGGTCCTATATGGTGACCCTCAGCCATAAGGCCTCGCTCGACCTCCTCTTGCATGACTCCACCTGTCCAACCACACACGCCTGGCCTGTCTGGTTAGCCCTTGCCTCAGTGGCCAAAGGTTTTGTTTCCCAAGACCACCAGCCATACAGCATCGAGTCGTGGCTTTCGGCAGGGCGCAGCCTCCCTGCTCCCCCCCTAAGACCAGCTATCCAACCCTCTGCACCTGCCTGAACTTGCACTAACCCTCCAGCTTCCCACCAGCTTTCCTCCCTGCACTCCCCTTTCCAGCACTTTGGAGGGGACCCTAGCACCAGTCCCTTCCTTTCCCCCATGCTGTGGCCCCCTCCATGTGCTGTCCCTCAGTACCCACCCAGCTGTGACTGCCCCCAAGTCAGGACCAGTCCAGCAGGATCAGCACTCAAGTGGACACAGTGGCTGACTTCACGGTTCTCTTCCAGTGGAGTCCCCACGCCTCCAGCCCTGTGTTTTTATACTAGGGAGTCCCTTCTACCCCACTCCTTCCATGACTCACACCTTCGCTGCACCCCAGCCCGTCCCACTCAGGTTGCATGAAGCAAGCAAGGACGGTGTCTTCTCTCAGCAAGAACACCGGTGAGCTTCCTCATCCTGAAATGAGATGTCTTGCCTTACCCACTTACCTCAATTTCTTTCCAGTTGAAGAAAGGAGTCCTGCGTTTGAAATCCTAGAGGGAGAAGGAGAGATAAGTGGCCTCTGAGGAGCCAGAAGTCAGAGTGGGAAGTGATGGCACGCTGGGCAGGGTTCCCGGGGCCAGTAGGACTGGGCTTGCCAGGCGGGGCGGGGCTTGGGGTTGAAGAAGGTAAACACACGGGGATTGAAGGTGCTTGAGTTTCAGATCGGGTTGGTGATAAGATTTAGATTAGATGGGCCTATCTCAGAGATGAAAAAAGGGGGTGAGGTGCGGTGCCACACGCCTGGCATCCTAGCACTCAGGAGGCTACGGAAGGAAGATTGTGAGTTCAGAGCCTGCCTTAGTTATATAGCAAATTCAAAGTGAGGCCCTGTCTAAAATAATAATAATAATAATAATAATAATAATAATCACCCCCCCAAAAAAAAAGAAGGCTCCGTGAATGGAGCATTTGCCTAGAATGCAAAAAAGAAAGAAGAAAGAAAAAGAGAGAAAGAAAGAAAAGAACAATTTTTTTGTGTGTAGCAAGTGTTTTGGAGTTGAGGAGAAACAAGGTGAGCAGGATCCCCAGGCCTTTTGAAAAGTGGGAGTTCTCCTACCTCCCAGAGTCGGCGGAAGTAGAGCAGCGCGCGGGTGCTGGGGGGCGGGGCACGACCCTGTGGATGAAAGGTGGGGGCATGTCAGCCGGGATCCGGCCACCGCTCACTAAGCCTGACCTCTGCCATCTTGACGCCTTCAGAGCTGCACTGCGAGTAAGGCACGGAGGGGACACTGGGGGTCATTATGGACGCAGATCTGAGGGATGTGATCCATGAGGCAGCCCACCTGCCCCCAGCACTGCGCTCTCCCAGTTCCTCGCCTTGACACATCATTGTGGCCAAGCCCTTGGGGCCAGCACCTGCCCCAGGGCTTCCCACCTTTTCACAACTGCCCCCCCCCCACCTCTTAGAGACGGAAGAAAGGAACAGAGACCAGCAGAGTGGGGGTAGCTAAGGTTTATTTCCAGGGTGAGGCATGACACTAGGGGGAGGGAGTGTGTTTTAACAAAGGAGGTGGGGACTCCCATTCAGCCGGCAGTTCCTTGTCTGGAAGTCACGGTTTGCTCCCCTTGTCCTGATCAAAAAAATGGGTTCTAAGATGAAGCTTGAGGAGTGTGGACTCCTGGGGAGCAATAAGTCAAGGTCGGGGAGTAGGGACCCCTGCCCTAGAAATCTGCAGGGATCTTCTAAGCCCACCATTGTCATCCAGACAACTCCAAAAGTCCCAGCTTGGGCTTGACAAGCCTGCAGCAGGAACAATACACACAGCCCTTCACCACGGACTCACTCATGGGCTGCCCTCAGCTCCCTTACCCCACTGAGAAAGACCTGGCCAGCTCAGCCTGCCCCTCTTTCTCCTAAACTGCCCCTCTAGGAGTCTACTCCCTATGAATCCTGCCTACCTACCCTGCCCCAGATGGTCAAAACACTTGGCCATCTGTCCTGACCCTCTGGAAAGTGCCCGTCTGTGTCCACCCCCGCTCCTTATCAGACTCTCAGTTCCCCAAGATCTGCAGCAAGGACGCTCGCCCCTGCCAGAAGTTGTTCTCTATAAAACAGAGAAGTCTAAACAGGGTGTGGAAGTGCACACCTGTATCCCAGGACTCAGGAGGCTGACACAGAAGTACTGAGGAATTGAAGCTGCCCTGGGCTACAAAGGGAGTTCAAGGCTAGCCTGAGCTACACAGGGAGCTCCCATCTCAATAAAATTGAGAGTTTATTTGGTTCATTCAAACAAGACTGGGGTTTGCTTCTTCCTCTCTCTCTCTCTCTTTCCCTCTCCCCCCCCCCCCTCTCTCCCTCTCTCTCTCTCTCATACCTCATGCCCAGGAGGGTAGTCTTTGTTGTTCCTGAGGTCTGGATGATTCTGCCTGTCAACTGTCTTGGGCTAGAGATCAAAACTTCAACTGGGGACTAGAGAGATGGCTTGCAGTTAAGGCACTTGCCTGCAAAGCCAAAGGACCCAGGGTTGATTCCCCAGGACCCACCTAAGCCTGATGCACAAGATAGCACATGTGTCTGGAGTTTGTTTGCAGTGGCTAGAGGCCCCACTCTTCCTCTCTATCTGCCTCTTATCTGTCTCAAATAAATAAGATCTTTGTTTAAAAAAAAAAAACCCTCAACTGTTCACAGAGGCTAGTCTGATGGCTAGAATGTCTGATGGGCAGGGATAGTGTGGTCCCTGGAAAGCAAGGACCCATAGCAAAAAAAAAAAAAAAAAAAAAAAAAAAACACTCCATCCAGCTCTAACTTGTCATTCATTATCCCATGGAAAAGAGGACCCAGGGTTGCCAAATTTTTCAAGAGAAGCCAGATATCTAAATCATTACGTGAAGTCTCCAAATTTTTAAGCTTTAGCAAATAATTCATATTCTTTTTCTTTTAAAAAAATGTGTTTGGAGCCGGGCATGGTGGTGCACGCCTTTAATCCCAGCACTTGGGAGGCAGAGGTAAGAGGATTGCCTTGAGTTTGAGGCCACCCTGAGACTCCATAGTGAATTCCAGGTCAGCCTGGACTAGAGTGAGACCCCACCACGAAAAAAAAAAAAAAAAAAAAAAATGTGTTTGGGGCTAGGGAGACGGCCCAGTAAAGAGCCTTGCTTGTAAAGCCTGGTGGCCCTGGTTTGATTCCTCAGTACCCATGTAAAGCCAGATGCACAAAGTGACACATGAATCCAGAGTTAGTTTGTAGTGAAAGGAGGCCTTGGTATACCCATATTCACTCATTTTCTCTCTGTCTCCAATAAATAAATACAAATGTTTTAAGATTGCTTTCATGACTCTCTTGACAAGCCCACACCCATAATTTGAGTATGCACTCTTGTTTTCCTTTTTTTTTTTTTTTATGGTTTTTCGAAGTAGGGTTTCACTCTAACTCAGGCTGACCTGGAATTCACTATGTAGTCTCAGGGTGGCCTCAAACTCATGGCGATCCTCCTACCTCTGCCTCCTAAATGCTGGGATTAAAGGTGTGAGCCACCATGCCCTGCTGTCTTGTTTTCTTAATAAACCCTAATTTGCCAAGCCTGCTAGCTCCGGCCTGTCTCCTCAACTGCTCAAGAAGATCCTGAGTTCATAGCCAGCCTGGGCTGCAGAATTGAGTGAGGCCAGCCTGAGCAAGTTAGTGAGATCCTATCTCAAAATAAAAAGTTAAAAAATAGGGCTGGCCAGGTGGCACACAACTTTAATCCCAGCATTCAGGAGGCAGAGGTAAGGAAGTCGCTGTGAGTTGGAGGCTGCCCTGAGACTACATAGTGAATTCCAGGTCAGCCTGGACTAGAATGAAACCCTACCTCAAAAAAAAAAAAAAAAAAAAATGGAGCTGGAGATGTGGCTCCCTTGCCTGGAATCCACCAAGAAGGAGCTGGGGGCATGGCTCAGTGGTAGACCACTTGTCTAGAATCCGCAGTGAGGGGCTGGGGGCGTGGCTCAGTGGTAGAGCACTTGTCTAGAATCCACAGTGAGGGGCTGGGGGCGTGGCTCAGTGGTAGAGCACTTGTCTAGAATCCACAGTGAGGGCTGGGGTGTGGCTCAGTGGTAGAGCACTTGTCTAGAATCCACAGTGAGGGGCTGGGGGCATGGCTCAGTGGTAGACCACTTGTCTAGAATCCACAGTGAGGGGCTGGGGGCGTGGCTCAGTGGTAGAGCACTTGTCTAGAATCCACAGTGAGGGCTGGGGTGTGGCTCAGTGGTAGACCACTTGTCTAGAATCCACAGTGAGGGGCTGGGGGCATGGCTCAGTGGTAGACCACTTGTCTAGAATCCACAGTGAGGGGCTGGGGGCGTGGCTCAGTGGTAGAGCACTTGTCTAGAATCCACAGTGAGGGGCTGGGGTGTGGCTCAGTGGTAGACCACTTGTCTAGAATCCACAGTGAGGGGCTGGGGGCGTGGCTCAGAGGTAGAGCACTTGTCTAGAATCCACAGTGAGGGGCTGGGGACGTGGTTCAGCGGTAGAGCTCTTATCTAGAATCTATCAGTGAGGGGCTGGGGGCGTGGCTCAGAGGTAGAGCTCCTTCCTGGCGTTTTTATGGCTCCATCCCAGTTTCTGCCTGGGAAATTTATCTGGTTGTTCTTTGTCTTTCCTACAGCCCAGCTATTATGGTATCAAACCAGCCTGGCATGTGGAGAGGGGAATCCTGTAGGAGGGAGGAGTGGGACAGAGGAAAAAGAGAGGGGTTCTGGGCCCCAACTATGTTCTGATATTGGGCATATATAGAGCCCCAACCAGTGCTGCGTACACATGAGGCACCTGGCAGCTGTCCCTGCCCATTTTCCTGTCTCTCTGGGTACAACAGTCTTCATGTGGTCTTTTAGCCTTGCCTGAGTCCTCGTTCAGTATATTCACTAGGAACATATCTACTTAATCTGGTCTTCCCTAGTTGTGTGGTGCTGGAGATGGAGCCCAGACCCTCATGCATAATAGGCAAGTGCCCTACCATTAAAGCATGCTTATATGTGTATATATATGTGTGTGTGTGTATATATATATACTGCAAGACAGGCTGTTCCTAAATTGCCCAGGCTGCCTATGAACTCACTCTAGCCCAGGCTGGCCTTGAACTTGCCAACTTACTGCCTTGGCCTCCCAAGTAGTTAGGAGGAGAAGCCTGCACCCACCATGCCTAGATCTTACTCTTTCCTGAACGTTCCAGGTCTAAAGGAGAAACCGAGGTTCGGGACGTGCTTAAAAGGGCCCATCCCTTCTGCTCATTCCCGGCTGCAACAGTCCCCAAATTCTCCCTCTCTTTTCATGTCTCTGCTGGCTGTGTTTGTTGTCGGACTTTGGTTTGACTGTTACCCTAAAACCCTCCTGAATGGCCATCATTACTGCGTCCCAGCTGTACCACAGAGTACTAGCTCCCTCTACAACCAGTACAGCGTGGCCTTCCGGCCCTTACCTTGTTAAAGGCATCCCAGTTAATGAAACCCAGCTTGGATTTAAAATTCTGTAGCGGGAACAAAAGGAAATATCTAAATCAGAGCATGATGAAATGGATTCAGGCCTCGGGCCAGGATAGGGTTATAGCTTTCTGTTGGTACAAAGAAGGGACCAAAGGCCTGGGGTTGGTTTTCCAAAGAGCAAGTAGAGCAGTCTTGCAGCACTTACCTCCCAGAAACTGTCGAAGTTGAAGGGCATGGAAGATGCCTCCGAGTTCTACGGAACCAACGAGAAAGGGAGACAGGTGAAGAGCTTACTGTGTGAGCCAAAAGGCAGGAGATGCGACACCCCAGTCCCAGCGCACAGTGGAGTAAGGCCTCCACTCACCATAGTATTGAGTCCACTGACAGCTTCATTTCTTCCACTGTCCCCACTGGACCCTGGACCCTGGGTGGGGGAAAGGAGCCTGAT
Organism: Dipus sagitta; assembly: GCA_036346955.1. Taxonomy (NCBI): domain Eukaryota; kingdom Metazoa; phylum Chordata; class Mammalia; order Rodentia; family Dipodidae; genus Dipus; species Dipus sagitta. The sequence continues at coordinate 1,621,843 of CM070775.1, read as the reverse complement.
GTTCGAGGCTTACGTATCCTGTCAAGCATCTCTCAGCCAGTCCCTGGACGACTTGTCTCCGCCACTGCCCCAGCTCTGTCCTGCACCCTTAACCTTGCCAATTCTTTTTCCTGCACCTGATCAAAAGCCACCTCTCTGTCTGCAAAGAGCCATCTCTCCAGAATGACTGAGATGGATTTCTTAAGACAGGCCTTGGGCTTGCAGTGATCCTCCTGCCTCACCAGCAGAGTGCGAGGATAACAGTCATGTGCCACTAGGCCCGCTGCCAGTCACACTCGTGTCCTTGCTGCCACCCTCTCCTTCCACCCCCAACATCACTGCTGATGACAGTCACTAACACTCCTGAACACCGTGTGAAAGAAAGGACTTCATTTTCTCAGAGGTGGCCTCAGGTTCTGTGTCTGTGCCTGGGCCCTACACCGCCTTGTCTCGTGATGATGTAAAAACTCTAGTAACGGAGGGAAGTGAGCAAGCCGGATTGCACCGGCCCTTTCTTACCCATGGGAGCCCAGGCTCAAAGGCATTAACTGGCTCCTCTGAGCTGCACACATGATGCTGGGTTTGCAAGCCCATTCTCATACCCAAAGCTCGGCATCAACACTGACTTGGTACTTACAATTATTTTTATTTGATTGGTTTTTGTTTTTCAGGGTAGGGTCTCACTTTAGTCCAAGCTGGCCTACTCTGTAGTGCCAGGCTGGCCTCAAACTCACAGCAATCCTCCTACCTCTGCCTCCCAAGTGCTGGGATTAAAGGCGTGTGCCACCACATGTGACTTGCTTTTCTTTTTAAATATTTTTTATTTTATTTATTTATTTGAGAGAGAGAGAGAGGCAGATACAGAAGGAGAGAAAAAATGGGTGCACCAGGCCCTCCAGCCACTGCAAATGAACTCCAGACACATGCGCCATCTTGTGCATCTGGCTCACGTGGAATCTGGCCCTGGGGAATCGAACATGGCTCCTTTGGCTTTGCAGGCAAATGCCTTAACTTCTAAGCCATCTCTCCAGCCCATACAATTTTTTTTAAAGATATTTTTTAAAGATATATTCTGGGGGCTCAGCTGCTAAAGACACTTGCTTACAAAACCTGCCAGCTTTGGTTCGATTCTGCAGTACCCACATAAAGCCAGGTGCACAAAGTGGCATATGTGTCTGGAGTTCATTTGCAGTGGCTAAGAGACCCTGGTGTGCCCATGTTCTCCTCCTTTCCCCCTCCAGAATAAATTTAAATTTTTTAAAAGATATATTTCCTTGTCGGGCGTGGTGGCACACACCTTTAATCCCAGCACTTGGTAGGCAGAGGTAGGAGGACTGCTGTGAGTTCGAGGCCACTCTGAGACTACATAGTGAATTCTAGGTCAGCCTGAGCTAGGGTGAGACCCTACCTTAAAAAAAAAAAAAAAAAAGATTTCCTTGACTTTCTTTTTTCTGTGCTAAGTATTGAAACTAGAGCCTTACTATACTACCGCTGAGCCACATCCCCAGCCCCTCTGGTGGGTGCTAGGAAAGCACTCTACCATTCTCAACCCTGCTTTTAACTTTTTATTTAGACACAAGGACTCACTAAGTTGTCCAGACTGTCCTTGAACTCACTCTGGAGCCCAGGCAGGCCTTGAACTTTTTTTTTTTTTTTGAGGTAGGGTCTCACTCTAGCCCAGGCTGACCTGGAATTCACTACGTAGTCTCAGGGTGGCCTTGAACTCACGGTGATCCTCCTACCTCTACCTCCCTAGTGCTGGGGTTAAAAGCGTGCACCACCACGCCCGGCCATGGCCTTGAACTTTTTACCTTCCTGACTCCGCCTCCTAAATATCAAGGGTCACAGGCCTATGCTTCCAGGTTTGGATCCCCTTGGGCTTCCCTTACTTTTATCTGATTCCCCCAGCAGAGGTGCTGTGTCCCTGATCCCAAGGAAAAGGAGGGAGGAAAGAAAGGATTCCAGGAAGGGAATGGAGGTCCCAGATCACCATTTTGGCTTTCTAATGGTCACCCAGCATTGATCCAAAGAAGCATGCAAGGAAATACAGACTTTCCCCCTTGGCATTGCACACTCTTGTCCCCTCTGCCAAAGCCACCCTGGCTGTCCCCTGGCTCACCTGATTGCCTGATTGCTCACGCCCAAGGAGGTGGCTGCTCTCTCTGCTTTCCTGGAGAGACAGAGAGTTCAGAAGTCAGGGAAGAGGAGAGGGCAGGAAGGCATGGTACAGAAGAGAGACTTCTGGAATGAGGAGATGGAGATGGGAGCATAACAGAGCTCTTTCTCTCCAGGTAACTCCACCGTCTCAGGTGCGCAGACCTCATTCCAGCCTCCTTCTAGCTCCACTCACTTGTATTTATGGTGGTTATCTTAACTTCATTTGTGCAAGCTACCTAAAATCCAGCCAGAGGGAACTTTGACCCCCCAGAGCATCTGAATCCCCCCCCCTTGTTTTGAAGCAGGAGCAGGCCAGACTGAAGGGCTGTATTGATGCAAGCTAGAGATCCCCAGCTGGGCTGTTTCCACATTGGACAGAAAGGGGATGGCACCTGGCAAAGCAGTGGACAAAGCTGAGGTGGCACAGAAGTAGAATCACTTAAGCAAGAGAGTGTACTAGACGCTGTCACGGCCTCATTCCCAGTACCAGCCTGGAGAGCTGACCAAGAAGCAGGACAGCTCGCTTTGCTAGTCTTGCTATGGGAGACTTGATGCCCATTCCTTTCTCTGTGGGCACAGTCCCTACTCAAGAACTACTGCCCCCTGCTCAGATGTCCCCTGGGGCTGCTAGAACTTCCCTGTGGGACAATGAAGGTTGGGAGGAGTAAACAATAAACAACACTGGTTCCTGCGGTAGATCCTGGGCCACCTTCACAATTGTGTGTATTGATTTAATAAGAAACCTCTAGAAATCCTAGTGGACTTCTCATTCAGAACTTGTCAAAATAATTCTAAAACTCATTTGGAAGAGCATTACTGTAGAGATAGATAGGCAAGAAAACAATGGATGCCAGGCAATGGGGGCACAGGCCTGTGATTCCAGCACTTGGGAGGCTGGGGCAGGAGGATCATGAGTTTGGGGCCAAGCCTGGGCTACGTACTGAGATTTTTATCACAAAATACTAAAAAGGAAAAGAGAAGATGCAAGCACTTGTAATGCTGGAAAAGAACAAGCACGTTTGCTGGGCGTGGTGGCGCACACCTGTAACCCCAGCACTGGCAGAAGCAGAAGGGCCGCTGTGAGTTCAAGGACAGCCTGGGCTTCAAAGTGAGTTCCAGTTCAGCCTGGGCTAGAATGAGGCCCTACCTCAAACAAATGGGGGCTGGAGAGATTGCTCAGCAGTTAAGGTGGTTGCCTGCAAAGTCTAAGGACCTAGGTTCAATTCCGCAGTGCCCACGTAAAACCAAAGGTGGCACATTGTCTGGAGTTCATTTGCAGTGACTAGAGGCACTGGCACACCCTCTCCCTCTCCCTGTCTCTCTCTGTCTCTCTCTCTGTCTTTCTCTCACTCTCTCTCACACTCACACACATCACATAAATAAATAAATTATTTTTAATAAAAACGACATTTATTTTGTTTTTGTTTTTTTTTCGAGTTAGGGTCTTGCTGCAGCCCAGGCTGACCTAGAATTCACTCTGTAGTCTCAGGCTGGCCTCACACTCACAGTGATCCTCCTACCTCTGCCTTCTAACTGCTGGCACTAAAGGCACGTGCCACCATGCCCACCTGAAACATTTACAACAATACACCAACAGGAAAAGATTGCTGGTTTTGGCTCTCAATATTCCTAAGGCTGAGGTATTTGAAAAAAAGAAACCCAGCCAGGCGTGGTGGTGCACGCCTTTAATCCCAGCACTCGGGAGGCAGAGGTAGGAGGATCACTGTGAGTTCAAGGCCACCCTGAGACTCCATAGTGAATTCCAGGTCAGCCTGGGCTAGAGTGAAACCCTACCTCGAAAAACCAAAAAAAAAAAAAAAAAACCCTACAAATAAAAGTTACAAACTGAAATGACTTTTCTTAAAACCCATGAATCCATACAAACACTGTAAAAATGAGGAGGTTTTCAGAGAGCCAGCTCCACTCAGCCCCACCCACCACCCCCATCTTCCTCCACCTCACCTTGCTGCTGAGCCCCGGGACTAGGCAGCCTCGGCCTCCGGGGACTGAGTGAAAACTGCGGTAACCCAGCCCCACCCAGGCCTGCTGGTTCAGGACCTGCATTTGCACAAGACCTCTAGGTGTGGACAGGAATGTCACACTTACTCAGCCAGCATGATAACCTGCACTAACCCTAATGCTCAGATTCCAGAATAACTGGGAGGACATGTACCGTCTAACTCTTCTCTGCCAGGGTTCACTGAATTCTGTTCACTGGACGTGGATGGGACATTTGAATCATTAAGTCTCTAATGCAGACAGGTACGGGAATGGGCGTGGTGGTACACACCTATAGTTTCAGCCTTCAGAAAGCTGAGACAGTTTGAGGCCAGCCTAGGATACACAGTGAGACCCCATCTCAAAAATAAATAAACAGGCTGGAGAGATGGCTTAGCGATTAAGGAGATTGTCTGTGAAACCTAAACACCCAATTCAATTCCCCAAGGCCCACGTAAGCCAGGTACACAAGGCGACACATGCATCTGGAGTTTGTTTGCAGTGACTGGAGGCCCTGTGTACCTATTCTCTCTATATAATTCCCTCTTTCTCTCTCCCTCCCTCCCTCTCTCAAATAAATAAGTTTTTTTTAATTTTTGTTTTTGGTTTTTCGTGGTAGGGTCTCACTCTAGCCCAGGCTGACCTGGGATTCACTCTGTACTCACAGGGTGGTCTTGAATGCACGGCGATCCTCCTACCTCTGACTCCCAAGTGCTAGGATTAAAGGCATGCACTACCACACCTGGCTTTTGCCCAGCTTTTTAAAAAAGTTTTAAAAACTAGCCGGGTGTGGTAGCACATGTCTTTAATCCCAGCACTCAGGACGTAGAGGTAGGAGGATCGCCATGCATTCAAGGCCACCCTGAGAGTACAGAGTGAATTCCAGGTCAGCCTGGGCTAGAGTGAGACCCTACCACGAAAAACCAAAAACCAAAAAACAAATAAATAAAAACAAAACAAAAAATAAAATAGGGCTGGAGAGATGGCTTAGCGGTTAAGTGCTTGCCTGTGAAGCCTAAGGACCCCAGTTAGATGCTTGATTCCCCAGGACCCACGTTAGCCAGATGCACAAGGGGGTACATGAGTCTGGAGTTCAATTGCAGTGGCTGGAGGCCCTGGCACACCCATTCTCTCCCTCTCTCTCTCTCTCTCTCTCTCTCTCTATCTGTCTGTCTCTTTCTCTCTCTGTCTGTCACTCTTAAATATATATATAAACAAAAATAAAATAGAACTGCCTGCCTGATGTAGAATACTTCAGCTCATCTGGGTGTAGAACAAAACATATCACTAAAGAGTTTGCAATCAGAGTTCAAGTCCTACCTGTGCTATGAAGTAAGTTTAAGGCCAGCCTGGGCAATTCAGTGAGCCCATCTCAACATAAAAAGTAGAAAGAGGGCTGAAGAGATGACTTAGTGGTTCACTTGCCTGCAAAGCCAAAGGACCCAGGTTCAGCTCTCCAGGGCCCACATAAGCCAGATGCACAAGGTGGTGCATGCATCTGGAGTTTGTTTGCAGTGGTGAGAGGCCCTGGCGCACCCATTCTCATTCTCTCTCCCTCTCTCTCTGCCTCTCTCTATATATATCAAATAAATAAACAAAAATAAAATATTTTTAAATACTTTAAAAAATATACCAGGCATGGTGGCATACACCTTTAACCCCAGTATTAGGGAGGCAGAGGTAGGAGGATGACAGTGAGTTCGAGGCCAGCCTGAAACTACATAGTGAATTCCAGGTCATTCTGGGCTACAGCAAGCCCCTACCTTAAAAAAAAAAAAAGGCTACTCTCACTTTTGGTTAGAGAAGCTTCTCTTTTAAGATAACAGTGACCTTGGGATGACTCAGAAGGCACCATGGTGCTGAGAAGAAGTGACAGGAGTGCTCAGCATTGAAAAATCTCACACCTTCCAAGGCTCAGGGTCCATTGTGGAATAGGTGGCGAAAAGAATGTAAGAGCCAAAGGAAGGGTTGGACTCCTTACAACATGCTCCCTCCAGACACAAAATGGCCTGGATATCCATGACCTCACAGTGCCTGACACTACCTACACAAGACCATCATAAGAGGAGGAAAAGATCATGACATCAAAACAAAAGAGACTGATTGAGGGGGGGAAGGGATATGATGGAGAATGGAATTTCAAAGGGGAAAGTGGGGGTGGGGGAGGATACCATGGAATATTGTTCACAATCATGGAAGTTGTCAATAAAAAAAGAAAGAAGCAGCTGGGCTTTGTTATGCACACCTGTAATCTCAGCAATCATGAAACTAAGATAAGAGGACCGCTGTGAGTTGGCAGCCAGCATGTGCTGCACTGTGAGGCTCCGTCTCAAAAACTAAAAATGTAAAACCATGGGGCTGGGAATATTGCTCTGGTTAAAGACACTTGCTTTCAAAGCCTGATGTCCAGGGTTCAATTCCCCAATGACACAAGTGTCTAGTGTCAAGAGGCCCATACACACATACAAATAATTATTTTTAATTTTAAATGTGGGGTAGGGAGATGGGTCAGTGGTTAAGTGCCCTTCTTAGACCAGACTGAGAGTCTGACGGTGCCTGAAACTGCCTGAGTTCAAATCTCCAGATCCCACATAAAACAGCTGGGTGTTGCCACACATGCCAGTAGCCCCAGTCCCATAGGAGAGCAGAGAACCAAGGCCCACAAGCACCAGAAACAGTGAAAAGAGAGACTGGCTCAAAACGAGGCCAGGCAGGAGAGTAATGGAGTGGGACACCTGATGTTTCACACAGACACCACAGGTGAGCGTGCTACCGCAGGCATGTACATACAGCACATAGTGCATTAGGTACACACACATGTTACACATGCACGCACACATAAACACACGTGCGTAATAAAAGAATAAAATAAATTTTTAACTGTAAAACCAGAATAATTTGGGCTGGAGATATGGCTTAGCAGTTAAGGCGTTTGCCTGCAAAGCCAAAGGACCTCGGTTTGATTCCCCAGGACCCACGTGAGCCAGATGCACAAGTGGTACATGCGTCTAGAGTTCATTTGCAGTGGCTCCAGATCCTGGCATGCCCATTCTCTCTCTCTCTCTCTCTCTCTCTCTCTCCTTGCAAATAAATAAATAAAAATTTAAAAAATAGGATTATTTGTAGCTCTGTGGCAGAGCTGAGCTGGAGACTTGGGTGAGTGGTAGAGCACTTATCTAGAAGCCACCAGTGAGGGCTGGGGTCCTGGCTCAGTGGTAGAGCACTTGTCTAGAATCCACAGTGAGGGGCTGGGGGTGTGGCTCAGAGGTAGAGCACTTGTCTAGAATCCACAGTGAGGGGCTGGGGGTGTGGCTCAGAGGTAGAGCACTTATCTAGAAGCCACCAGTGAGGGGCTGGGGGCATGGCTCAGTGGTAGAGCACTTGTCTAGAATCCACAGTGAGGGGCTGGGGGCATGGCTCAGTGGTAGAGCACTTGTCTAGAATCCACAGTGAGGGGCTGGGGGCGTGGCTCAGTGGTAGAGCACTTGTCTAGAATCCACAGTGAGGGGCTGGGGGCGTGGCTCAGTGGTACAGCACTTGTCTAGAATCCACAGTGAGGGGCTGGGGGCGTGGCTCAGTGGTACAGCACTTGTCTAGAATCCACAGTGAGGGGCCGGGGACGTGGCTCAGTGGTAGAGCAGTTGCTTAGCATGTGCAAGGCCCTGGATTCCATCCTCAGAATCACAAAGAGGGAGACATTCTCCAGTATTACCTTGGAGACCTGGTATATTTTTCACGGACCCATGTTTAGTTTGTTTCTACTAAAGTGTGGGCTGGAGGGAGGCTGAGTCCCGGAGACGGTGATGCACACATGAGTTGGGCTCTCACCTGACTTCCAGATCCTCCAGACATGCGAGAATCATTCCCTGGGTTGTCACACTGCGGAAAGAAGGGAGATTTTTCTCTCAGTCCCCTCTCAGACACCAACCCCAGTCCCCAGAGGGCAGCAACGCCACCTGAGGCAGCAGCCTTCCTCATTTCCGCAGAGCCCACGCTCCCCAGTGGCACCAGGCTGCTGACCCCACTCTTCAGGAGCTGTGCCGTGGGCAAGCCCTGACCACTGACCTCAGGTTTGTTTCCACCACCACTTCCACCTCTGCTGCCTGAGCTGGTTCCCTGCAAGGGAGAAAGAGTCCACATGCTGTCTTGAAAGCATGTGCGTGGGGAATCGGGAGTCCGCAGCGTTCTCTCCAACATCCCATTCCTTTCCCCCATCTTTGGCCAACCAATTGCTGGGGGAAGTTGAGGATTAGATGTGGCCCAGAGTTTTTGGAAATGTGCAGTGATTTAGGGAATCTGAGGTGCTACCCCCCACCACCACCTCTACACACACACATACTTCACACACATGTGCACGCACACACACCTGCCATCCTGCTACTAGGGGCAGACTAGGGTTTGTTGAGTATTAACTCTTCCTCACCCTCTCCTAGAAGGAAAGAAGTTGGAGGGGTAGCTAGACTCCTTACCCTGGACACTGAGTAGCCTTCATCAAAATTAGAAGTTTCTATGTCCTAAATGGAGGATAAAATGGTATTGTCAGGGGCCACACATTAAAGACATTTGCCCCATTAGCAGGGCCTTTTCACTTACCTCTTTTTTTTTTTTTTTTTTTTTTTTTTTTGAGCCAGGGTCTCATGGAGCCCAGGCAGGCCTCAAAATCTATGTACCTGAGGAAGATCTTGAAATCCTGATCAAACCTCTTGCCTCTACTTCCCAAGTGCTAGGATTATAAGTATTTACCACTATGCTTGGTTTATGCAGTACTGGAGATTGAACCCAGGGTTTCCTGCATGTTAGGCAAGCACTTTATCAACTGAGCTATATCCCCAGACAACATACAGGCCCAAGGAAGCCTGTGTGGCCCTGACTCAGGCACTCTCCCCCCCCCAGGCCCCTCCGGCCCTCGCACCCATCTTCTGCAGGGTAGGCAGAAGTATGGGCACCATACTGATTGGCGGATTGGTGTTGTCTACACCACAGCTGTCCTCAAGTCTCCATGGGGCAGTCTGCAGCCCATACTCCTGCAAGTATCCCAAACAAGTATCTTTTCTTGTTTGTTTGTTTGTTTGTTTCTGAGACAGAATCTATAGCTCTCGCTGGCCATTCTTGAACTCACAGTACTCCTTCTCTTCAGCCTTCTTGTGTTGGGAAGGGTCATATGCCCACCTCCCTTCGTTTTGCCACCCCCAGCTCTACTTGGCTCTACAAGCAGGCCATGAGTAAAGATTGGCCAGTAGCCACAACTTTCTCCCCATGAGAGTGGAGGGAAAGGAACATGGGAACTCAGCGTACCTGTGTAAGGGACACTGGGACTTGGAAGGTGGGGAATGAAGGCTGAAGGAACCTCAAGATGACAGCTGCCACTGAGGCCCCCCACTCAGGCTGCGGCAGCTCAGGGAACCACTGGGACCTTCACCCCATCTCAAGGAGCAAAACTCACCCGGCTGCCAGTGCTGCTCCCATGGCTGCTGCCACCATGACTACTGCTGCCACTGTGGCTACTGCTGCCGCCACTGCCACCATGGCCACTGCTGCCACCACTGCTCCCATGGCCACTGCTGCCACCACTGCTCCCATGGCCACTGCTGCCCTGGCCGCCACTGCTTTCCTGAGAGGCAGGAGAACAGAGCAAGGACTAAGACCAGGGACACCAGGGTGTGTCCCTCCTCCGCTTGCTCACTAGCTCAGCTTATTCCTGGTCCTGTCTAAGGTCAGAGCCTCCCAGTCTTCCCAGGGCTGAACCACAGGCCACACCTCCTCTTACCCCAGAGTTGCTGGAACTTTCATGGGAGCCTGATGGTGGGGCATTGGTACACTGCAGAGGGAAGGGGACCCATGAGGTCAGAGGCATCTGTCAAAGCCCCCTCCCCAGACCAGACCTCTCTGCTGTATTGCAGCCTGGCTTCCTTCCCTCCGCCCTCTCCTCTCCCAGAGCTTCCTTCCCTTCTTCCACACCTAGGATTCCCATTCCTACCCTCCCTCTTCCCCCTCCTTGTTCCTCCCTTATTCTGTCACATGCACCTAGATGTCCCTCTTACCCCTGAATTTTGGTTGCTGCCTCTCACTGACCCGTAGCCAGGCTGGGCCACAGCTCCCTGCGGGGGGGGGGGGTGTGTGGAGAGTGACTATGGAATCCAGAGGATCAGGAGTGGTGGACAGGGGCAAGGAGAGGGGGTGGGGCGGGGTGGTGACCTAACCTGAGGGTTGGTCTCATAGTTAAATGCACTGCCATCGCTGCCCTGATCCATGGAGCTACCCACGTAGTTGGTACCATAGCTGCTTTCTGAACTCCAGGGAGTCCCTGGACGACCAGGATTGCCCCGGCCACCCTGAGAGTCAAACATGCCATGGCCTCCAGATGACCCCTGAAAGGACAGGACAGCATGCCTGCACTTAGTCTAGCCATCCCTGAAAGCCCTAGAGAGGAGCCTGAGCAAGAGGAGAGAGAGAGAGAGAGAGAGAGAGAGAGAGAGAGGAAGAAGAAGGAGGAGGAGGAGGAGGAGGAGGAAGAGGAGGAGGAGGAGAAGAAGAAGAAGGAGGAGGAGGAGGAGAAGAAGAAGAAGGAGAAGAAGAAGGAGGAGAAGAAGGAGGAGGAGGAGAAGGAGAAGAAGAAGAAGAAAGAGGAGAAGGAGGAAGGGGAAAGAGGAGAGAAGGGAGAAAAAAGAGGAGAGGAGAGGTGAGAAGAGGAGAAAAGAGGGGATGAGAGAAGAGAGGGAAGGAGAGAGAGCTAGAACATTCCATGGCAGTATAGGGCATGATGCCAAAGGAAACTGCCCCAGACAGACACCAAGAAGCCACCTGTTCGTCTTTTGAACCATTCCCCAAGTTTCTTGCCCCAGCTGCCCCCAGGCTTCCATTTGCATGCACGGCTTTCCAGCCACTCACCCAAGACCCAGAGTTGTGGGCAGCATCTAGTCCGCGTCGAATGACATCCTCAGCTTGGCTGCCAGCCTCACTCCCCATGTGTTCCAGAGAGCGGGCTGCTTCCCCAAGCCTGTGGCTGAAAGCATCGCCCCTGGCATCCCTAAGCCCAGAGCTACCTTCCCCTCCATGCCCTTGGCCAAAGGCCTCCTGGATTCCGGAGCTGGCTGCCTCTTTGGCCCCTTTGCCAATGGCCTCTTGGATTCCGGAGCTGGCTGCATCTCCACCCCCTTGGCCAGTGGCCTCCTGGATTCCCGAGCTGGCTGCCTGGCCTGCTCCTTGGCCCACGGCCTCCCCAACTCCTTGGCTAATGGCATCTCCCACCCCTTGGGCAGCACTTGTCCCAGCACCCTGCCCTCCACCCTGCAGAGGACTAGCTTTCCCGCTGCCCAGGCACAGGGCCAGCAGGAGGCAGGCCAGGGACCCCTGTAGCTTCATCTCTGCCCAGTTCCCTTTCCCGCCTCTGAGGGTCTTCTTTCCAGCCCAGTCCACTTCTTGTCACCCCTTCCCCCTTCCTCGGGTCTCTGTGTCCTCTGCTGTCCCTTGCTCTGCTTCCTTCTTCTACCTCCCTCTGGACCCACAGCCTTCTCTCTTCTTTCCCGGAGGCCCCTGCTTCCCAGAGTCCTCCTCTCAGTCACTACCCCTTATACTGTAGGTTGGGAGAAGGTAGCAGGGCTGGGCAGACCAAGTCACCTCCCCCAGTGACTCAGGGCCCAGCCACCGATAGGGTAATGAGGCTTAATTGTGAGTGAGAGGCTGTGTTGAAACAGAGAGGGCGCTGGGCATCAGGGAGGGCGAGGGAGGGAGAAATAGGATGAGATGGATGCAAAGTATCCCAGTTGCCCAACCCCAGGAATTTGGGGCGCAGGGTGGGGTAGGAGCATCTGAGGAGATAGGTGTTGGTGTCCTCTGGGGGCGGTAGGGTGGGAGTGCTGAGGAGACAGGCCTCACGGGCAGGCAGGACCCCAGGGAGCAAGGAGAGGGGCCAGGTGGAAGGAAACCCACCCTGGGTAAGCCAGCAAGGTCAGGGCCACAAGATGGGGAGGCAGGTCCCTTCTTAGGTTCAGTGGACCTTCCCTGCACCCAGCCCTCCGCTTGCACACTGCCACCTACAGGAGAACTGTGCCACACTCTTCTCTACCTGGGAGACATTGGGAGCTCTGGAGCCATGGTTGGTTGAGTTCTGAGGTTCTGGGGATCCCTGGTGCACCCCTGTGAGTGGCCATCAAGCATTTGGGCAGCTAGCACTGAGAACGTGGAGGCACTGGGCGTGGAGCAGGGAACTGGGCGGGCCAACCACCCCCCCGGGGAAGAGTGGGTGGGAGGACTAAGGGAGGGAGTAGCTGACCCTGACACCCATCCTGTTTACCCAGACCAAGGGGCACGTGTGCCTGCAGGAGCTGGTGGGCACCATGGCAGGAGGGACTGCACTGCTCCTGCATCATCTACAGCTCCCCGGAGGGCCAGGGCAGCCCTGGGAGAGAGCAGGGGGTCGGTGCAAGGTCAGCAGGCGCCCATGGGCACTGTGGCTCTCACTCCCATCCCAGTTCTGACCCGGAATTCAGGCATCCTCCCCAGGTCTCGTCCCTGTCTGGCAAGTGTGACTGCTTCTGGGTTCCCAGGGGCCCCAGGTCCTCCCACTTGGCACTGTCTTGTATCACTGGGATTCATCACCTCATTAGGAGGGGCCAGTTTCCATCTGCCTTTCTCAATGTCTCTCAGTCAGTCTCTCCCTTCCTCTCTCTCCACCCCAACACCCGCACCCCAACTTGTAACATCCAACACTCCTCGGCATGTAAACACCATTCCTGACTGTCTTCAGCTCCCACCTCCCTTTTACTCCATTACTAACTCTTTAATAATGTCTATAATGGTGGTGGTAGTAATGCTAAAAGAATAATAATAATAATTGCTCCTCCAGGTTTTCAAAGGCTTTCTGTGTGCCCTGTGTCAGACTCAGCACTGTAAGAATGCCCCAGCTCTGAAAGATGGCTCTTTATGTTACCACATGGAGAGACACAGACAGGCTCAGAGAACACAGTGAGCTTGCCACAGACCCAAGAGCCAAGTCCAGACCTGCTTTCCACTGAAGCCCTGGTTCCCAAGCCCTGCCAATCACTTCAATATGTCACAGCAGCTCCTGCTCCTCTAGATAGAACTGATTTAGGGTACAGGAGGAAGGGGTACAGCAGAAAACCTGGGACCCAGGTTGAGCACTGGACACCCCAGTCCCTGAACTTGCTGCTTCCTCATCCACGGGTCAGGTCAGTGGGCTGAGGAGGAGCTCTGGACAGGGCACTGGCTGACTCAAAAGCTCCTTCCCACCTTCTCATCAGGCTCAATCTATACCAGGCTGCCCACTTCCCTCTCCATCTCCATTCATGATCTCTCTCTCCCTCTTTCTCTCTTTGCTTGTGTGTGTGTGAGAGAGAGAGAGAGAGAGAGAGGTGGTCATGTGTATGTGCACCTGTGCTGCCCGTGCGCTTGAAGGGAACATCAAGCGTCCTGTCCATCGTCCATCACTCTTCCACTCATCCTTCCTTGATCCAGAGCTTCTTACTGATCCTGGAGCTTGCCAGGTTTTTACAGCCTCTGCTCCCCTATGGGACTGGGGTTACAGATGTGCATAGTTATGTGGGTCCTGGGAATAGGACTTAAATAATCTCTTAGACGTCCTCAGGCCCTCATGCTTGCACAGAGTTACTCTCAACAGCTCAGTCATCTCTCCAGACCCTTTGTTTTCTTTAAGACTATATTAGGGGGGAAAAAACGACTATATTGCGGCTGGAGAGAAGGCTCAGTGGTTAAGTCACTTGTCTACAAAGACTAAGGGCTCCATTTCAATTCCCCAGTACCCACATAAAGCCAATTGCACAAGGTGGCACATGCATCTAGAATTCATTCATTGCAGTGGCTAGAAGCCCTGGTGTGCCCATTCTCTATTTACCCCTTTCTCTCACTTAGATAAATAAAATTTTAACAAGACTATATTACTTTCTTACTTAAGAACACTTTAGTGGGCTGGAGAGATTGCTTAGTGGTTAAGGCACTTGCCTGCAAAGCCAAAGGACCCAGGTTCAATTCCCCAGGACCCACCTTAGCCAGATGCACAAGGTGGCACACACATCTGGAGTTCATTTGCAGTGGTTGGAGGTCCTGGCGTGCTCATTCATTCTCTCTCTCTCTCTCTCTCTCTCTCTCTCTCTCTCTCTCTCATAAATAAAATGTATTTTAAAAAGAACACTTTAGGGGGCTGGAGAGATGGCTTAGAGGTTAAGGCACTTGCTGAAAAGCCTAAAGACCCAGGTTCGACTCCCCAGGACCCACATAAGCCAGATGCACAAGGTGGCGCATGCGTCTGGAGTTCGTTTGCAGCAGCGGGAGGCCCTGGCCATTCTCTTTCTCTCTCTCTCAAAAAATAAATATAAATAAAAGATTTTTAAAAATAATATTGTAAAAATGAGCTAGAAAGATGGCTCAACTGTTAAAGGCACTTGCTGACAAAGTCTAGTGGCTTGGTTTTGATTCCCCAGTACCCACACAAAGCCAGATGCACAAAGTGGCACATATGTATGTCTAGAGTTTGTTTGCAGTTGCAGGAGATTCTGCTGTTCTCTCTCTCTCTCTCTCTCTTTCTCTCTCTCTCTCAAATAAATAAATACTATTCTGGGGGGCTTTAGAGGTAGAATCTCACTCTAGCCCAGCCTGACCTGGAATCCTAGAATTCACTATGTAGTCTCAGAGTGGCCTCGAACTCATGGCACTCCTCCTACCTCTGCCCCCCAAGTGCTGAAATTAAACGTGTGCATCACCACTCCCAGCTACAAATAAAAAATATTTTTCTAAAAGGAATACTTTAGGAATGGAGAGAAGGCTTAGTGGTTAAGGCATTTGCTTGCGAAGCCTAAGAAATGTTCAAAATCTCCAGGTCCCACATAAGCCAGACACACAGTGACACAAGCACTCAATGCTGCACATGCACACAAAGGGGCAGACACATCTGGAGTTCGTTTGCAGTGGCTAAAGGCCCTGGCATGCCTATTCTCTCTCCCTCTCTCTTTCTCTCTCTCTAATAAATAAAAGAAAAATTTAAAACGAATACTTTGGCTGGAGAGATGACTCAGCAGTTAAGGCATTTGCCTGCAAAGCCTAATGACCAGGGTTCAATTCCTCAGTACCCAGGTAATGCCAGATGCACAAAGTGGTTTGTACATCTGGAGTTTGTTTGCAGTGGCTAAAGGCCCTGGTGTGCCCATCCTTCCTCTTTCTCTCCCTGCACCCCCCATCTTGATTATCTCTGTCTGCTTACAAATAAATAAAAATATCTTTTACAAGAATACTTTTAGAACCCGGAATGGTACTGCACACTTGTAATTTCAGCACTCAGAAGACTGACTAAGAAGAAGGATCATGAGTTCAAAGCCAATGAGGACTACCTAGCAAGACTATCCCACAAAAAGAAAAAGAAAGCCGGGAGTGGAGGCGCACGCCTTTAATCCCAGCACTCAGGAGGCAGAGGTAGGAGGATCGCCATGAGTTCGAGGTCACCCTGAGACTACATAGTGAGTTCCAGGTCAGCCTGGGCTAAAGTGAGACCCTACCTTGAAAAAAAAAAAAGGAAAGAAAGAAAGAAGAGAAAAAGAAACAAAAGCAAAACAAAAAAGAAGAAGAAGAATATTTGGGGGCTGGAGAAAAGAAATGGCTCAACAGGTAACAGTGTTTGCCACGCAGCGTACGGACCTGAGGTGACCTGACTCACTCTGAGCTGCAGTCCGCAGCACCTACATGAGCAGCTGGGTGTGGCTGAGCATGCCTGTAAGCCCAGTGCTGGAGAAAAGAGACCAGAGACTCACTGGGGTTGGTGGGTCAGCCCATCTGATCACAAAGCAGCAGCTCTGTATTCAGTGAGAGACTCCTGCTCAGGGAGACAAGCAGAGGAGCTGGAGAGAAGAACACCTGATGTTCTCCTTGCCCTAGCCTCTGAATGCATGCACACACCATATGCACACCACACATCACATACACACCCTGCCGCTTCACACAGGCAAAAGAGAGACTATTTTATTTATATCACTTGTGTCAATAAGAAGACAGTATCACTAGTACCATAGGTTGAACATATAAAAAAAAGAGAAACAAATTCAACCCCAGCATTGAGGAGGCTGAGGTAGGATGATCACCAAGGCCAGCCTGGGGCTACAGAGTGAGTTCCAGGTCAGCCTGGGTGAGAGTGAGACCCTGCCTTGAAAAATAAAAGGAATAAAAATTAAAATAATTAAAAATAATAGTAAAGGAAAGGTTGGGGGAGGGTTAATCAAAATCTAAGAGGGTATGAATAAGTCATATGGAAGCCTACCTTTTTGGACAATGGCACATCCAGAAGCTGTAGATTGTTAGTAGAAAATTTTCAGGGATGGGATACCTTCCAGTGAGTTGTTGGCCAGGGAGGTCCCTGATGCCCCAAAACATTACAGGCCATTGCTGAGGCTCTTGATTTCCCACCAGGAATAGATGGTAAGACCCTACTGCTGAAGACTCCACATGCTTGTGCTACAAGGTCACTGAGAAACCTTGCTGGAGCTGAGCTGAAAACCTCCTCCATGTAGACCAGCTGACAGAAAGCTGGAAAAAACTATGCTGTATGCAGCTCAATGAGAGAGAGAAATCACCAGTGAAGATACTCAACAGTGGACACTGCAAGCCTTAAGTTTGGCCAGCCAGGCCAAATGAGCCAACAGGTGCAATAGTGGCATGTCTGTTACGGGGAAAACCAACCACTCTCTAATTGGACTGGAGGCCGGCTCCCGAGAGTGAATACATGCCTGATACTGAGGGAATCATGAGCCCTAGGGACGTAACACCTGCTGGTGTCTGGCTAAATGTATATACTATGCTCACCAAACTGCCCAGTAAGCCCTTCTGTTAATGTTCATACCCTTATATTAATGCTACTCTCACTTTGAGTTAGAGAACCTTCTCTTTTCACATGGCAGTGACCTTGGGATGACTCAGAAGGCACCAAAGTGCTGAGAAGAAGTGACAGAAGAGTGCTCAGCACTGAAACATCTCTATCATACCTTCCAAGGCTCAGGGTCCATTGTGGAATAGGTGGTGGAAAGAATGTAAGAGCCAAAGGAAGGGTAGGACCCCTTACAATGCCCTCTTCCAGACACAAAATGGCCTGGATATCCATGACCTTGCAGTGTTTGGCACTACCTACACAAGACCCTCATAATGGGAGGAAAAGATGATGACATTAAAATAAAAGCAAGACTGAGAGAGGGAGGGGATATGATGGAGAGTGGAATTGTGAAGGGGAAAGTGAGTGGGGAGGGAATTATCAGGGTTGTCTATAATTATGATGTTGTCAATAATAAAAAAATTTAAATAATAGGCCAGGTATAGTGGCACACACCTTTAATCCCTGCACTAGGGAGGCAGAGGTAGGAGCATTGCTGTGAGTTCAAGGTCAGTCTGGAACTACATAGTGAATTCCAGGTCAGCCTGGGCTAGGGTGAGACCCTACCTCAAAAAGAAAGAAAGAGAGAGAGAGAGGAAGGAAGAAAGAAAAAGAAAAGAAAGTGAAGACCTGGGGAGTGCTTGTCAAGTCTTCCTCACTGCATAAATCTGCACAACTTCCCTCTCAGCATTCAAAAGGTAGAAGCAAGGGAACCAGAAGTTCATGGTCATCCTTGGCTGCATAGCGAGCTCAAGGCCAGCCTGGGCTACATGAGACCCTATTTTTAAAAAACAAGGAAAAGCCAGGCAAGGTGGTACGCACCTTTAATCCCAGCACTCAGGAGGCAGAGGTAGGAGGATTGCCGTGAATTTGAGGCCAGTCTGAGACTAGAGTGCATTCCAGGTCAGCCTGGGCTAGAGTTAAGACCTTACTTTGAAAAAAAAAATTTAAAAAGAAGGAGGAGAAGGAGGAGGAGAAAGTTTCTCACTGTAAGAGTCATAATTCAAAGCCATGTCTATGACCCACCTATCTTCTCCCAAACCACCAAACCTTCTGAAATAAACCAGGCAGCCTGGTCCTGACGAGCTACCTGAGGACCTGAAGGGAGCCCCTACCTCAAAAGCCAAACTCCTCACCATATTCTCCAAATTCTCAGAGGCCCCTTCCTCCATCTGACTTGATCTCTTCCCACCACCATCACCCGACCCTCACCACAGTGGCTGTCAAGTAGAGTAAGCAGGCTCCTCCTCAGGGCTTGGGCACATTTCAGTCCTCCTGTATATTTGTTAAACAATTGTTGTGAACCAAATTGAATATTAGACATTTTTATGACCTCACTTGATCCTCACCATAATTTAAAGAGGTAAATATTTTTCCCATTTTTCAGAGAAAGTAACTGAGTGGTTAAGCATCATACACAAGATCATAAGCAAAAAGTTCTTGTGGAAATGAGCCAGGTGTGTGTGATGGTGCACATCTGTAATCCCAGCATTCAGGAGGCTGAGGCATGTGGATCCCAAATTCAAGGGCAGCCTGGGCTACATAGCAAAACCTTGTTGCAAAAAAATCACAACAGGGTTGGAGAAGTGGCTCAGTGGTTAAAGGCATCTGCTTGCAAAGCCTGATGGCCTAGATTTGATTTCCCAGTACCCACTTAAAGCCAGATGCACAAAGTGGTGCATGAATCAGGAGTTAGTTTGCAATGGCTACAAGCCCTGATGTTCTCATACTCCACCACCACCCTACTCTCTGTCAAATAAACAAATAAATTGTTTTTAAATAATCATGGCAAACTAGCAGTGGACCCTGCAGGCTCTACAGGTGGCCAGCCAGGTCAAATGTGCCAACTGGTGCAACAGTGGCATGTCTGTTTTGGGGGAAGCCAGCTGCTCTCTGATTAAATTTGAGGCCTGTTCCACAGGAGAATTCATGCCTGGTACTGAAAACCTAATCAAAAGTCTGTGGCTGAAGTGATCATAAGCCCCAGGGGGAAGTTATTACTGTAGTCTGGCTAACTGGAGATAGTGTGCTCACCAAACTGCCCTATACTTAGGTTTATGCCCATATATAATGCTACTCTCTCTTTTGGTTAGAGAAGCTTCTCTTTTCAAATGGTGGTGACCACTGGGGAGACTCAAAACTCATCACAATGCTGAGAAGAAATGACAGTGGAGCCGGACATGGTGGCACACGCCTTTAATCCCAGCACTGGGGAAGCACAGGCAGGAGAATCACCATGAGTTTGAGGCCACCCTGAGACTACATAGTGAATTCCAGGACAGCCTG